>CM063508.1:167118659-167203659 GCA_032207245.1 Pardosa pseudoannulata | reverse complement strand
TTCGAAAACTATGGAAACGGTAGGTGTAAAAATCGAAAGTGAGACTATGTAGAAAATCAATAGTAAATGAAAATAAAAAATATGAAATTAGTTATATATACATACATGATTTATAATTTTTATAAATATGTACATTATTTATTTATAAAAATTAATTAAACTTTTTCTCTCTTTCTCTCTCTCTCTCTCTCTCTCTCTCTCTCTCTCTCTCTATATATATATATATATATATATATATATATATATATATATAATATATATATATATATATATATATATATATATATATATATATATATATATATATATATATATATATATATATATATATATATATATATATATATATATATATATATATATATATATATATATATATATATATATATATATATAATATATATATATATATATATATATATATATATATATATATATATATATATATATATATATATATATATATATATATATATATATATATATATACATATATATATACATATATATATATATATATATATATATATATACATATATATATACATATATATGTATATATATATGTATATATATATATATGTATATATATATATATACGTATATATATATATATATATATATATATATATATATATATATATATATATATATATATAAACACACACACACAAAACTATATGGCAGTTGTTCACAGCAGTGAAGAAATTCACTTTTTCTCAAAACGGAAATAGAGAATAAGGAAATCGTGAGTGAATTCAATTTTCTAAAGGTGCATTCTGCTGTATAAAGAGCATGCAAAGATTATCTATTGATGTATAGAGGTAGAACTTTAGTGAAGTCTAACTTCAATCATTTACATTCGCCAATATTCATCGAAATGACGAAAATTCTTAAGTTGGTATTTACACTCATGTCCATAAATTAAGGATAATGAAGTTCAGGCAATGAAAGAGACAAAATTTCAAAAATATATATATATATATATATATATATATATATATATATATATATATATATATATATATATATATATATATATATATATATATATATATATATATATATATATATATATATATATATATATATATATATATATATATATATATATATATATACTCTCATGTCCATGAATTAAGGATAATTCAGAATCACACAAAAATTGAGATCTAAAATAAAAATTTCACCTGTAGAATTATCACACACATCTTGAAGAAGAATATGCAAATTGCAGGAAACCACCAGATGTCGCGGATAGTACGTCAAAATGACGAGAATGTATGAAAGGGGTATATAAGGAATGGTAGCAAAGAAGTAAAATTGTTCACAAGCGCTTTAAAAGCCTTTCAGTGCAATAACCGCATAGTTATGGCACAAAGGAAGCATTTGGATGATTTTGTACGTCGTAGAACTATCGGACGACTGGAATGTGGACGTACCCAGCTGGAAGTATCCGAGGAACTTGGAATCGCCCAGAGTGTCATCTCCAGACTTTGGTAAAGATTCAAACATGATGGTAATGTGAGTAGATGTTACAGCACAGGTCGCCCCTGAGTTACTACGCCGAATGATGACCGGTATTTGGCAGTTACTGCCAAAAGAAACAGACTGAGCACAGCATCAGACCTGTCTCGTCAGCTCTCTTCAGCTACCGGTACGACAGTTTCAAGGCAGACCGTGTACAGACGCTTAGGGAACAGTGGTCTATATGCTCGTAGGTATGTCAGATGTGTTCCCCTTACCGCAACTCACAGTCGCCTGCGATTATGCTGGGCTAGAGAGCATGCATTGTGGACACCGCAACAGTGGTGTTGTGTGATGTTTTCCGACGAGTCCAGGTTCAGTTTACATTCTGACTCTCGCCGGACTTTCATATGGAGAGCGCCAGGTACCCTTTACCACCAAGAGAACACCATTGAATGAAACCGTTACGGTGGTGCAGGATGGCTCGCTTGGGGAGGAATTATTCTTGGTTCCAGAACTGACCTGCATGTTCAGAGTGTAACGATGACAGGCCACATTTATCGGGATGTCATTCTGGAACAACATGTACGTTTGTTTCGGGGCGCCATAGGTCCTGAATTTCTGTATATGGATGACAACGCCCGACCTCGCCGTGCAAACATTGTAGACGAATGCCTTCAATCGGAGGATACCACCCGTATGAATAGTCCAGCATACTCACCGGACTTGAATCCAATAGAGCATGTGTGGAACTTGCTTGGCCGACGAATTGCAACCCGTCAACCCCCTCCCAACTGTCTATCGGAACTTCGGAGGGCATTGCTTGATGAGTGGTGTAATTTTCCTCAAGATCAGATTGATAATATGATACTCAGCATGCGTAGGCGTTGTAACGCTTGTATTGCATCGTCCGGGAGACATACTCTGTATTAACCATCCTACTAACCATGTTATACTGCTTTCTGTAAATAGGTTCTTTTTTGAAATTTGCTCCAGGGGGTGAAAATCGCAATTTTTATTAATTATGTCAAACATATAGCATCTTGTTTGCTCTTTACCTTTTGTTTAATAAATAGACTTTACAAATAAGTCAAATTTGTTTTGCTTTTGTCTCTTTCATTGCCTGAACTTCATTATCCTTAATTTATGGACATGAGTGTATATATATATATATATATATATATATATATATATAAATATATATTATATATATATATATATATATATATATATATATAAATATATATTCATGTATCTATCAAGAGATAGATTATATTCTGTAATTCCAGTTTTGAGCTATACAGTAAAATAAAATTAAACTAACAAATGGTTAAAAATTTGAGGCATTAAGTACATTAAACGTTGTAAGAAATGAAGCTATAAAATGGCTTATACGAATATGTCCTTACAAATAGATAAATAAAGTAAATTTGAATCTTAAAGATAAGTATTAAGCGGACAAATGTGAAGGATTTGGTGTCTTAATAATAAAGAGTAAGTAAAGATCATAACCATAGTCATTTTAAATAACATTTTCATTGATATATATCACCATAGGCCTACTCCACCCTTTTTCCAAAATAAACATCAGTCAGTGACGTTATCAAATGCGACAATGCATATCTGTAAGTAGAGAAAATAACCTATTATTTCCGTAGGGGAATCAGATAAATACCTTTTATAACCCATAATAAAACTGCCTGATCATACTCATTTTTATTACATATCCCTCGTCGTTTCAGTCAGCTATATTGTTATGGGACTTTCACTGAGAAATAGAGAAATATAATGAAACGTTTCTCCACCTCCTTATGAAAGAATGGAGATTATATTGGCATAGAAAATAGATTCTTTATCTTTTCAATTCTATTCACTCTTTTATTGAGGGGATCCCAAAAATAACAAGAAAAAAAATTGGGCGGTAAAATTTCAAGAAATGGAAATATACTTTTTGGAGAAAGGTAGCTATTTTATGCAAAAATGTAGATTTCGTGAATTTGAAATGTACCAGATTCTATCTGCAGTGTAACCTCTTTTTTCCCTTTTCATTTTTATGTGCCGAAGAAAATATGGAAAGGGGAATAGATAAAAGTCTGCATTTATTGTATTCTTATCAGATAAGGAACTAAATGCATTTAACACGAAGATGAGTTTCGTATAGAAGTAATAAGTGAAATCAGTGATTGAATAGGAAAATATTATATTTGTATATTGATCGAGAGATACTCTAAATAAAGCAAAAAGATCTTTAAATGTTAAATAAAATATGAACATAAATAATAGTTCTTACAGAATTGCATAGAGAAAACTGCCTTTGACAAAAATATGATATATATTTTCAAATACATTCACAATTAATGGATAAAGCAAATTAGTACCTATATAATGAATATTTTATACCCCTCGATAAATTTATCTTAGAAAATTTATGGCTGAAATTTTGGAATGGAGATTCTAACATGGAGAGTGTTTAGCCTCCTTAACATTATGAACAATGTAATATAAATTTTACAAGAAGCTTTTCATGAGATACTGTATTGATTTTTACTAAAACAAAGGTTCATTACATACACATGGGCGTAAAAATCAAGTTTATTTAAGTTGTAATCGTAAATCTCTTAAAATGTTATATATACATTTTTATTTTAAAATAGACTATATTATCTTAGATTCTTCAAAAAATATGAGTTATAAAATTCAATTTTTTTCCATAAATCTATACGAAGTGATCTTTACATACACACACACACACACACACACACACAACACATATATATCTATATATATATATATATATATATATATATATATATATATATATATATATATATATATATTATATATATATATATATATATATATATATATATATATATATATATATATATATATATATATATATATATATATATATATATATATATATATATATATATATATATATATATATATATATATATATATATATATATATATATATATATATATATATATATATATATATATATATATATATATATATATATATATATATAAATATATATATATATATATATATTAATTTTGTGAATATTTATTAATATTTTTTCTTAGCTACTAATTAAAAAATTGGCTATTACTTCAATTCTATCAATTCTCAAATGTTAAATATCAAAATTTTATTAATTAATTATTATTCTTACAGAAAACATATATTTGTTAAACCAGAAGAATGTTGAGCTGTAAGTTTGAGAGAAATAATTTTAACAAAAAAAAAAAAAAATCTCCAGTAGCTTTTCATAAGATTGGCAAAAATATTACATTAATCAAGATCTTATTCCAAAAGAAAATTAATTTTAAAGACATATTTAATATTTTTAAATCTTTATAGTATTATAAAAATGAAAGAAATACATAGTTTTTAAAGTAATAATTTGTAAAATTATTGTCTTCACTTAATATAAATATTACGATTGCCACCATGAGATGACAATACCTTTTTGTGTTACCTAATTCACTGAGTATTTTCTTAAAATATCTTTGCAAACACATAGGATATAAAATTACCATTTTTGTTAACATTACTGGAATTTCTGTAGAGAAAATATCTTCATATATAAACAATATCCATAGGTAAACATAAGTTAAGAATGACTTACTCTGTTTGACTATAAAACTATAAATTATATAGAAAGAGTTAATTTAATTTAATATTTTTGTTAAGAGAAATACAAATATTGCGATCACGTATGTAAATAATGTTGCATTATAAACACCGCTCTTTTGAAATATAGAAAAAAATAGTTCGTATAAAGTTTACATATTCATTTAAAATAAATGCTATTAATTAAATTTGTTTAAGAAAGAAAGATTTTAAATTTAAAGCATTGAAATATGAGATGTTTAATTATGAAATTAAGAGACGAAACTATTCAAATATAATGTGAAAGCTCTATCATTTTTGCAAAAGAATATGAAATTAACTTTTTAATTTAACATATTTCAATTATTAGGTTCCAATCCTGCCTTTTTTATCGAAGGTTAGAAAACTATTTGAAAGAGAAACATTTCTATATTAAATAAAAATAAATAGTATTGATGTACATGTTTATGTTTTGAGTTTAGCATTATTTAAATTTATAAGAGTATTTAATTCACGCATATACCTGAAACGCTTCAGTTTATATTGGGAGACTTGTGATAATAGAAAGGCATAATTTGAAAATTTTATTCATTTTTTATGTAGTTAAAAATTTTTTTATCTTCATTAAATAACACATACACACATATGTGTGTGTGTGTGTGTACGTGGGTCTTTTTATTTGTTCAGCATGTTTTTAAAATTACTGTATGAATCCCTACCACTTTTCTAATAAATCTTTCTATTTTACATCTATATGCATCACACATGTCATAAGCATGTTTTTAAAATTACTGTATGAATTCCTGCAGGTTTTCTAATAAATCTTTCTATTTTACATCTATATGCATCACACATGTAATAAGCATGTTTTTAAAATTACTGTATGAATTCCTGCAGGTTTTCTAATAAATCTTTCTATTTTACATCTATATGCATCACACATGTAATAAGCATGTTTTTAAAATTACTGTATGAATCCCTACCACTTTTCTAATAAATCTTTCTATTTTACATCTATATGCATCACACATGTCATAAGCATGTTTTTAAAATTACTGTATGAATTCCTGCAGCTTTTCTAATAAATCTTTCTATTTTACATCCATATGCATCACACATGTAATAAGCATGTTTTTAAAATTACTGTATGAATTCGTACCGCTTTTCTAATTAATCTTTCTACTTTACATCTATATGCATCACACATGTAATAAGCATGTTTTTAAAATTACTGTATGAATCCCTACCACTTTTCTAATAAATCTTTCTATTTTACATCTATATGCATCACACATGTCATAAGCATGTTTTTAAAATTACTGTATGAATTCCTGCAGCTTTTCTAATAAATCTTTCTATTTTACATCCATATGCATCACACATGTAATAAGCATGTTTTTAAAATTACTGTATGAATTCGTACCGCTTTTCTAATAAATCTTTCTATTTTACATCTATATGCATCACACATGTAATAAGCATGTTTTTAAAATTACTGTATGAATTCGTACCGCTTTTCTAATAAATATTTCTATTTTACATCTATATGCATCACACATGTAATAAGCATGTTTTTAAAATTACTGTATGAATTCCTACCACTTTTCTAATAAATCTTTCTATTTTACATCTATATGCATCACACATGTAATAAGCATGTTTTTAAAATTACTGTATGAATTCGTACCGCTTTTCTAATAAATATTTCTATTTTACATCTATATGCATCACACATGAAATTGCTTTCACTAAAATTTTAGCTTTCTTGTTTACACACCTAATTAAATTTTTTTTATTAAAAAAACATGATTTGCGACTTTTACAAATCACTAGAAATTAGTGATTTTCCTTTACGTTTCAAAATCCAGAGATTATTCTAAGAATATTGGTTGCCTAGTGAGAGAACTACTCTCAACTATTTTATCTATAAAACTATCGAAATAATTGTTTAAATGAAGAACTGTTCCCACGTTTCTTACAAGACATTCTGTTTTAATCCAATTTCTGACATTACGTGAAAATGAAAGAAAAAAAAGCCATCCATTCTTAGAAAAAAGGTAATTTGATTCGAGAAGCTTATAGATTTTCAGGCGATAATTGTCTTAGTGAAAGTTGAGTAAAGGTCTTTCTAAGTTTGTTTTGCCCTTACACCTCGGTGTACACATAAAATTGATTATAAGTTTTTTCTCACCAACTTAAGGGTTATTATCACTATAATACTATTGCTGGTTTAAAATCCAAATGTTATATGAATTCGCGTACTCATCACTCAACATTTCTAATTTGTTTTGTTTCATTTTAAACGTATTTCTCTTTCTTGCCATAACATTTTCCTTCAGTGATTGAACATTATTCAAAAGCCGAGTAATTTTATTACTATACAAAATTTCTCCAGCAAGGTATAAAATTGTAATTTTTAAGGAAAAATTATTTTTTATTTTTTAGTCTTTTTAAATATCTAAATATCTAAAATACAAAAATATCCAAAATACGACAATTTATTTCCATTTCTAGTTTTCACATTATCATAAATTATGGAATATGAATAATATAATAAATGAAAATCCTTGAAAACCTCCTGATTCTATTCACAGAATTTAATTAATTCTTTATATTCCTTGAATAATCATAATGAACTGAGATAAAACCTTTCTTTATATACTTAGTATAGATACAAATACATTTAATCCTAATTTATTTTATACTTTATCTTTAAATCATTAGATATATTAAAATATCTTCCAAATAAAATAAATAACTAAATTTAAAAAGTAAAAATAAACAGATGTTGTCAAGAAAAGCGCATCCGCTCCATAAATTAAGGTTGCAATTTCTACTTTTGTAAATTATTTTGCACAAAAATTAGTTTCACTTGAAAAAATTAATCTAAACTAAATTTGTAACAAATATTCTTCGATTGTCTCTAATTAACAAAATACCTTTAATGAAATAATTAATTTTAAACGTACACTTTAAAATTCTTACTCTTATGTTTATATATATATATATATATATATATATATATGTGTGTGTATATATATATATATACACGTATATATATATATATATATATATATATATATATATATATATATATATAGGCAGACATTGAAGAGAACGACACAAGTCTAATTAAAACTTTATTTTAGAGCTGCTAAAACGGACATCTTTACTACTCAACGACAGACAAAGTAAAGACACAAAAATCGTTCTGATCGAACAGAGGTGCACCCAAGAGTGAAGAAAGAATTGTCCCACTTACTCACCTCATTTAAGTGCAAGATCAAGGAAAACGTGGAACTATTTGCCGACGACAGCTGGGAAACCTGTAGAATAGACACAAAATTTACATCTTTAGGACAGAAAGCTTTGGAAAAATCTTAAGTCGAGAACGCTCCTTTGATTTTCAGAAACTAGGAAAAAGATTTTAAAGAATTAGAATGGGAGAGAGTAGGTTTTTAAGGAAATATTAAAGTTAGATAATTTTGATCTATTACATATATATATATATATTACGTTAAATATTTTTTTTAATCTTTATCCTTTATTGCGGGATTGTGATTAGTCTAGATATAATATTTTGTCATTTTTTCCTTGCATAAAGAAGGTCACGTTATTTTCGCATTTGTTCATATAGTAGTATAAACAGTTGTTCTTATTGACAGAGGGCACATAAATTAAGGCAGAATTATGCATCTTTCGTTTGACGAGCACCGCTATGTTAAAAGAACTACTTTGGACAAGTAGGTCCTCGTAATTTAGAAGAGGACCCCAGGCTTGTCCTCCCACCTCCAGAAAATAAGAACTTGGAGGACACTGCAACCACAAACATATTTTACGTACTCCAGTCATCATTAACAAACATGGTAGATCTTACATGCTTTAACCCAATTTCGGAGTTCTTCTTTTGCCAATTGATCTACCACAGCTAAAACAACGGTAATAATGGTTATAAACAAGAATATAAATTCAATACTATAAATATAAGACAAGAAAAATCAAAATACGTATTATATTCTACACAGAAAAGAAAATTTATGAAAGTAAAAGGCATATGCTTCAAGTAAATATGGAAGATTTTTAAATTGCATTTGAATGAAATATTCATTGTTTACGATATGAGACAAAAACATTTAAATTTGCTCTTAAAATTAATCTAACAATAAATGTATCCGACTCAAAATATTTGCGTCAATTTAATTTACGAAACTGTGAAAAAATTAAAATTCAATAATGCACTTCTCTATTACTTTCGTAAATATTTCACTATCATAAATATGCGCTTAAAATGAAATGTGATTTTTCTTGGGGTACATTTGTCATATATTAAAGTATCGTAAGCGCAGAGTAAACGAAATAAAATACAGCCGTCGAACAATATTGAATTTTAAATTACATTCCAAATTTTCTCTTCTGAATATTTCATGTATACAAAAGATTTAATCTTCCAGAATAAATATTTTATACAAACCAGGAAAAAGAAAATAACAAAATGTAAATATATATCTGAAAGTTATTGTGATTTTTATATTTTATTTTATTTTTAGTTTCCTGTTTGGTGCTATTATACATAACATAAAATGATTTTATATTGATCACAATGCAAATAAATATCGCGTTTAATAGTCAATGTATTTGTAAAATCCCACGAGTGCATCAGCACAAAAATATCATTTGAAATATTGTAAATTCCTGTAGAAATAGTACTAAATTCAGCAAATCGATTTCATTTCAGCATAATAGACACGTATCATTATAATTTATGAAACTGAATAAAATATATTTACTTATTTGAAATTGGCTAAATTTGCTATGAACATACTTTTTAAATTTTTACAGCTTCCAGGACGAATATATAAAATTTTGCATTTCTTCGGTTTCTTAAAAGTGCTAACAATAAACAGTAATTATTACTGCCAAACGCAACAAGTAAACTTTTTAATAAATAAAAAAGTGTTCTTTAATCACTTGGATTTTATAAAAGAGAAAAATATACAAACATGGATTTAACTACAGTTTAACACATATAAATGATGGTTTTCTTGACGCTTGCCTTAAAATGAATTTTAGTGACGCACCCCTAAGTATGACTTAAAATACAAACTACTAAATTAATAGAATTTTAAAACTTTAAAAAAACTTTATGAAAGACAAATATGATACCATAATATTACTTTTACATATATAAGATCATTATAAGTTTGATAAGTGCACTTATATCTGTTTAACGACAGTTTATAATATACTCTTACTGTTTTACAATTGTTAATAACATGAAAAGAACTTAACAATTGAAATTGTCAGGAATATCGTAAAAATTTCAAATTTTTTAAATTTCGACGGATTATTCTTGGTTCCTTTGAAATATTGGGAACAAATGACTATAAAAAAACAAAACAATCCAACTCTTCATAGTTAGAAGATGAGTCTTAGGAAAGTTTAACAGAAAATTCTTAGACAAAAATTTAGAGAAAGTGACCTTTTGAACGACAAACATCCTATGTTGTTTAACAATCAAGTATTTTAACCCAGTAGTGAAGCAAAAGTGTCATATATTTAACTCAATATTAAATGAATCACCAAATATGCAGGTAATTAATTAAACTGTACATCAGTTTAGCTGGGTCAGGCTATAAAAAAATTCCTCCAATATTCAGCTAACGCTGCCAGAGCAATTTCTGCCTTTAGTTTGTTCTTAACAAAGTTAAGAACAAATATGATTAATAAATGTTTTTTGTTTATGTTTTATTAATCATTCTCTAAAAATAATTAAGTAATATATTTTATTTCCATCTTTATCTCAATACATAAAGAAGTAAAAGTTGTTTTGGAATTTATGAATATTCTTATTGTTTACAGTTATTAATGATATCAACAAAAATATCTAATATTTTGATTCCTTTTCAATCTAGATACTTTTATGGTACAGATACTTTTTCGGAATCACAGGAATGATTGCTATCTGCCAAAAGTCCTCGAAAAGGAATCAATGATCAGAATGTTAGAAATCTTAGTTTGGATCGTTTCAGAACAGTGAACATTTTTTATGAATATTTAAAGGCTCATCCACATTATGGTTCACTGCAAGCCATTAAAACCATCAATAGGGGCTATGGCTTATCGTGGTCAATGGTGGTAGACAATAAAATAGCATTGGTGAACTATGGCTTCAGAAGTGGTTTTTCTCCAAAGATCAAAGACAGCTATATGCGCAACTACAGTGTGCCGTAGACCCTTTGGAAGAATCCACGCGCTCGGCTCATTTAGTGGCCCAGCGTGTGGATGCAACCAGTGAACCATCGATAAAGGTCACCATCAGGAAGTGGGGAAAAATTGGCCATAGTGTGGAGGCTACATTAAATATATATTCTCAGTTCGAAGGTCGAAAAATTTTGTTTGATAAATTTCTCTGCAACGATTCTCAGACCAGTAAAATTAGCGGTTTTAAAAAATTCGCTACTGTTAATTTTCCTATAAATTTGTTTAATGTTCTTTCTGCACCTTTTTAATTCTTCCAAGTCACAAATGACGTAAAAAGCGACTATTGACAAATAATTAAGTTTTCGATAAGAAAAGACATTGCAACTGTCCTAAATAAAAGGTTTTATTTAAATTTACAAAGAAATTGTATTTCAAGAAAAGAAAATGGTGTAGTTAAATTTGTATAGGTGATTTATGTAAAACATGTGTAATAGCATAAGGCTTGGTAGATCAGTCGCCAAAGGCAGCAATTTAACCGGAAGGTTGAAGAATCGATGTTCGAACCGGCTAAAGTTTCATCGTGTTTATTAATAGTTGCTGGTGTACTTAAACTAAATTTCTGATCACACTGTTGGTAGAGTTCCTAAAAGATACCTCTAGAGATGTCAAGCGGGGGGAGGGGATCTTCTGCTTGGCCCCTACTGCTAAAATATGAGAATCCGCTTCAGAAAGTCGTTCTTCCCCTTTAGTGGTGCTAATTAAACGAATGGTGAACCCTTTCTTGAGGTTTAGTCACGCTTCAGCCTTCGTGATTTTTCGCTCAAGTGAAACTGCATATTTACCTTATTCATGGACCTGTCGCATATCATGATGAAGTCTAGTGGACTGGTGTAGATTTTCCTACACCTGGGGAATATATAACAAACACAACAAAACCTCTTCAGCCTTCGTGATTTTTCGCTCAAGTGAAACTGCATATTTACCTTATTCATGGACCTGTCGCATATCATGATGAAGTCTAGTGGACTGGTGTAGATTTTCCTACACCTGGGGAATATATAACAAACACAACAATATATATATAGACATGTAATGATATTTTTATCACTTTTATTGGTTTAAGATTCTATTTTCCAAGTAATTCTACTCAAGGAACCCTAGAGAATATTCTCGAATGTTCGCTAGTAGAAATTTTTCCGGTTCCATATTTAAAAATAGAGTTTTAACGCGTGGGTTATATCACCCACTTGACTTAAATTAATACCCTATTGGTCGGTACAAATTACTATTTAAGCAAAGGTCTAAAGTTCCATCACAGTTTTTCGATACAGTTTCGATGGAGTTTTCATATAGATAGAGTTCCGTACAAGGTTTTATACTTATGATTTGATATGTCGATGAATAAACGAAGTTAGATAGAATTTTCGAGTGTCTTGATTGGGTTGTTATCGCGACGTTCTACGACTGCAGGGTGGTGAAAACCGCCCGGAACCCCACTTCGTAATGAGTCAAAAAGCGTTATTACATACATATATACAAAACTTTAAGTAGTATTTATAAACATTTGAAATATATTTGGTATATTTATGTTGCAGAATATTATCATTGTTATATTGTACAAATGAGGAACAGTAATTAAAATAATATTCCATTTATATAATACAAAATTACTATTGTTTTTTACTTCGATTTAAAAACTTTCAAACGGGAAAAATAAATTATCAGAATAATAAATAATACAAAATTTATTCCAATCTAATTTCGTATTAAAACTACAAATTACAAATACAGCTCATACACATTACTTATTCATAAGACTAAAATGTATCTATAAATATAAAGAATAGCATTTAAATTAATGAATTACATATAATAAATGTTCAAATATACTATAATCAACGTAAAATAAAATCCAATTTGTAGTAGTTCTTACTATAAAAGCATTTTAAATTTATTGCAGGAGGTACATTGCGTTTCACTTTCGTTTCATTCTCGTTCAAGTTCTCGACTGGTTTTCTTTCTTTTTTCTATTTTTTCTTTTTTTCAAAATAAAGAATTTTCAAAGATTAAATTAGTTTGCTATTGAGTTACCTCTAAAGCTTCCGTTTTGTAAAATATAATTTCTACAATCTATGCCTTGTTCACTTGTAGAATTACAAAGAACAATTTATTTTTGATGTTAAAGTACTCTTTGGTTTTCTTTTTAGTGTAGGACTTTCAATTTCCGCTGAAATTACTGATTCTTCATGCTTTTCTAAAATGAAACGGATGCAAAAACTGTTTTTTTTCTTGTTGCATTAATAACACTTTTAGTGTTTTTTATTTCCCGTACCTGTTAAGTCAAGATTTGAAATGAATTATAAGAATAAGAAATTTTTAAAAGAATTGTTGACTTATTTCAGGAAACTAAATTGATAAATGAGCTTATTTTTGAAGAAAATACATACCAGTGAGTTTCAATCATAACTAGATACACACACACACACACACACACACACACACACACACATATATATATATATATATATATATATATATATTATATTATATAGATAGATAGATAGATAGATATAGATATAGATATATATGTAATATGGGTGGGACTCATTCAAAATCACAGCACAGTTTATTTCTGGGAAGAAACATCAAATCCATACAACAGGCAAACACTTTTACCACCTCGTGTACATAGACAATGTGATTCCACTTAAACTCTTTTCAAGTAGGGATTCCTAAGGTAAAAAGACTACGAATAATCCCTAAACACAATTGATCACGAGATAAAAAATAACCATGTTTAAAGAGAACGCACTAATTATTGGCCACTAATTATTGGCTAAAGTAGTAAACACAGAGTCTGATTTAAATCTATAACGTGTCTGGAGGGAAAAATCAGAATTACCGCACAAACCCCCAACATACTTTATGAACAAAAGTTAAATTAATATTAAATTAATATTAAAATAAGTAAATAAGGGATTTTAATATTACATATCTATATATCTATCTATCTATCTATCTATCTACCTATATATATATATATATATATATATATATATAATATATATATATATATATATATATATATATAGCCGAGATAGTAGGTGCAGTAGGTATGTAGTATGTGCATGTAAGCAGGTGATCAAATTTCTCGGCGGTCGATGGAATAAAGAATATTTGAATATTATCACAAACTTTTCACAAACAAAATGTGTGAAACTTTTCCGATTATGGAACCCCGTTAGACCTATTGTTTATAGAGGATTTCTGTTTAATTCACTACACTGGCGGGATATTGGCTAATTAGCGATGTCTTTGAGGAAAACATCTTGTCACCAATGTCGCTTAAGTTGGGGATGATTTGGGTGCTTTTTAGGGTCTGGTATACTCAAGATTATTTTGTGTCTTCAATTCTAAAAAGTTATCTAATCTCATTAATATAATTCAGCAAATGATCTAAAAATATTTTAAACACATCAGAAATTTTTATTTTATATTCAACCAAATATAGATGTTTTTAAAAAACCTTTTTCAGATTGGAAATTACTTAACTTTAAGTTTAAAAGCTATCCTAATGATCGTAATTATAATACAAAATATGACTGAAATTATTAACTTAATATTCAACTTAATTCTACCTTCAAACGCCACCTAGTTTGGTGCTTTAATCATGTTCATTTTTTTTTCTCCTTTTCAGTGTTTATTGAAAGTTCTTATTCTGCCTAATATAGAACAATACGTTTAAATGCTGTTATTTTGCATGATAATTAAATATTACGCTAGATTTTAGATTCCTTAGATTCGACTGTTATAAATCAGACTTATATATTTGAATCTGATTTGAATGAGTTTTACCTTTAATGGTACGGTTGTTTATTTGATTATTTAGCTACAGTAAGGTTAAGTACGTTGGTACTACATCTTATTCCAGTCGGCTACGATTTTAAAATAGTTGAGACTCAAGCAGTTTTGGAAATCAGCACCTAATTAAGTGGTTTATTCATTCAACCATTATTTGACAGAATACACAGAAAATAACAAATCTTTTTAATAACTCTGGAGGACTTTTCTGTCAAACATTCGCTTCTACAAAGCCAAAGAAATTGTTGGCATAGGAGGCCCACATTACTCCCCAGGACAACACAAACAAAGGGATTCCCCGAAATTTAGAAGAGGGATCAATCAGAAGACCCCCTCTAGACTTGGCATGCAACCTCCGTATGTGTTTTTAGAACTAGGAGGGTATCTTGACCACGAATCTAATTTATGTACCAAAGCCATCATTAATAAGAACAGCAGATATTTGGCTTGCTATAGTCTCAATCACACAACATTAGGATTTTAAAATCAACGCCTTGGACAACTGAGGTACCGTGGAACTCAAATTAGAGTTCTCAACTAAGCAATCGAAATGAACGATTGAAATAGGATAGAAATAAAACAAGGACAGACAATTCAACTTTTGTTTTCAGGAACTCACGAAACTCCACTTTTGGTTTGCTTACTTTTACTTTTTTATTTTATTCGCTGTGATTCTTAATAAAATTCGGACAATACATATTGTAACATCACGGGATCCTGGGGAAGCGTGTGGGTGTCGAAGTGGTTATGACACGAGTATAACTTAGAAACAATAACAAAGTTTATTCTTAATTAAAATGGAATATGTACAAATTTTCCAAATGGAAATCGCAGAGCTCAGGCTGGCTGATGCGAACCTAAAAGTCCCAGGTTCAAGGAGAACCTAAAAAAACAATCTGACAAGTGCCGATAGATACCGTTGTACAGGGGTACAACTGGACCTCCTTGAGTCCCACAAAAAGCTGGAGAAAAACTCTCCACAAAAAAACCGCCGCAAATTGAACCTCTGTTCATTTTTTTTCCTGGGGACTCTCCGGCGAAAAACTCGACCCACCTGACGTCACATTTCGGCTCTTCCCATTGGCTTTTTCTTTCCGCGTCGGTGTCCTGGTAGCCTCTGATTGACTTGTTCGGGGGCACCTTATTGTCTGACATTTCGTTGTACCGTCTTTCCTTCAGATTACCCTCAGACATCTCAAGGCGTGATCGAAGCGACAATCCTTTGTAGTGTAGTGTCAAATACCCAGACAAAGTGTGGCCCTGCCCTGAGCTTTAACAAAACCCCTTTGGCCAATGGGGTGTAGTGAGGTCAGAATACCTTTAAATCTCTATTCTAACCACGTTATATTATTAGTTAGTTGTTTGTAGAGCTTTCCTGTATTTTTTATCGTGAACGATGCAACTTCATTTGTGGATTTCCGTTGGGGAAAGTCAAGGGTAAGTTTCCCTAAAACCTTTCCACTTTTGTTTAAATTTGATTTATTATGATAATTATTCACAACAGAAAACTTTCTTTCCATTTTAACACATTACTTAAACATTATTTACACATTAAGTTACGCGTTAATATTTAGCTCAGGGAAATTCCTGCTACCCTCAACATATTAACGAAGAAAAATATTTTCATGTTGAATAAAAACTTACAAATGTCGAAGAATACGATACTTCGATTTTCACTGACATAGTCAAAATGAGCATACAGTCTATGAAATAATGACACCATGCAATAAAAATTTTATACTGATTTCAAGAATGATGGAAATAAAAGAGAAAGAAAAAGACACGAAAAGGAATGAAACTAACGGTGCCAACATATGACATAATGACCCTTTACGAATATGTATTCATGACGTCAATATATTTCAAAAGTACTTCATAAAATCTTTATTAACTTATCTGTTTCAAATCTAAGTGACTCGCTGCAGTTCATTTGCATTTTTCGAGAATAATATGATTGAATGGGGATTTTTTAAGAGAATGTCATTACCATAAATTTTTATTTGCATTTCATTTTATGTAGATAGCAAACAGTATGACCGGGTGAAAGAATATATCCTTAAACGACGTATTGTTATCAGTATCTTCATTACAATAAGTTTAAATGATAATTTTATTTTCATCCCCATTGCATATGACTTCCACATAAAGGAATGAAAGCTATTCATATTTTTTTTGCAAATTTGATTTTTTATACATCTTAACTCGCTTAAAAGGTGTTTTTTAGAAATTATTCTCTTTTTTTACGGTAATGGGAGGTTTTCTTATTTCATCATTCCCTAATACAGTTAAAATAAAAGCAGTAATCTAAATATACTGAAATTAATCATATTTTCCACAAAGATATTAATTTAAAAAATTAATAGTATGGTTTTTATGCAGTATTTTTTCTAAATTTTTCCTGAGAAACTAATATTTTATATTTTTGTATTTTCTTATTTCATCATACCATAATATAATTGAAATAAAAACAGTAATCTAAATATACTGAAATTAATCATATTTTCCACAAAGATATATTTAAAAAATAATGTTATTGTTTTTATGAAGCATTTTTTTCTAAATTTTTACTGAGAAACTAATATTTTATATTTTTGTATTTTCTTATTTCATCATACCATAATATAATTGAAATAAAAACAGTAATCTAAATATACTGAAATTAATCATATTTTCCACAAAGATGTTAAATTTAAAAAAATAATGTTATGGTTTTTATGAAGCATTTTTTTCTAAATTTTTACTGAGAAACTAATATTGTATATTTTTGTATTTTCTTATTTCATCATACCCTAATATACATAAAATAAAAACAGTAATCTAAATATACTGAAATTAATCATATTTTCCAAAAAGATGTTAAATTTAAAAAAATAATGTTATGGTTTTTATGAAGCATTTTTTTCTAAATTTTTACTGAGAAACTAATATTGTATATTTTTGTATTTTCTTATTTCATCCTACCCTAATATAATTGAAATAAAAACAGTAATCTAAATATACTGAAATTAATCATATTTTCACCAAAGATATTAAATTCTAAAAATTAGTGTTATGGCTTTTATGAAGTATTTTTTCTAAATTTTTACTGATAAACTAATATTTTGTATTTTTGTATTTTCTTATTTTATTATACCCTAATACAATTGAAATAAAAGCAGTAATCTAAATATACTGATATAAATCATATTTTCCACAAACATATTAAATTTTAAAAATTTAATGTTATGGCTTTTATGCAGTATTTTTTCTAAATTTTTACTGAGAAACTAATAATTTGTATTTTTGTATTTTCATATTTCATCATACCCTAATATAATTGAAATAAAAGCAACAATCTAAATATACTGTAATTAATCATATTTTCCAATATGATATTAAATTTTAAAAATTAATGTCATGGGTTTTATGCAGTATTTTTATCTACATTTTTACTGAGAAACTAATATTTTGTATTTTTGTATTTTCTTATTTCATCATACCCTAATATAATTGAAATAAGAGCAGTAACCTAAATATACTGAAATTAATCATATTTTCCACAAAGATATTAAATTTTAAAAATTAATGTTATGGTTTTTTTCTAAATTTTTTCTGATAAACTAATATTTTGTATTATATATAAAAGTTATAATTAAACAGATCCATAATACTAGGTTTTTTTTTAAAATTTGAAATGTGGAAGCTGTAATGCTGCAGCTCCCATTTCACGCATGCGCATTTTATATCTGTGTGTTCTAACCACAGACTCTCTTACGAAAAAAATGCAGTACATTTACGTCTGATTTTAAATATTTAAAATACTACACTCAATTGAAAGTTCCGTCTACTGCCAAATATGAAATGTTTACGGTTTTTGTTTAAGGAAATGATATGACAATGGCTGAAATTCATCGGCAGAAAGGTGAAGTTTATGAAGAAATTCAATAGAATAGGAGGGATGACAAAATGCTTAAAGACAATTACTGGAATGTTCATGAAATGGAACAAAAATGGGCTACTTTTTGTCATTACCGAGGACTGTAAAGAAAGCTCATATAAAATTTCAGGTAAGGAAATACTTTACGAAATCTGCTTTATTTAGTGAGTTTCCTGATGTTTCAAGAATCAGTTTTTTTGTGACAAAGCACTCAAATTATGATAAGTTGTACTTGCGTTGGATATCGAAAATACTATCTGAGAAGCACTAAATACATTTCAGTATTATATTCTATAGAAATATCTAGCTCAAGCTTGAACTATCTGAATGCAAATTACATATTTTATATAGTTGTTTGGAAACTATATATATATATATATATATATATATATATATATATATATATATATATATATATATATATATATATATACATATTTATACACACAACACACACACACACATATATATATATATATATATATATGTATCTGTGTGTGTGTGTGTGTGTGTGTGTGTAGTCTTATGTTTGTATATAACTGGAAAAATCCTCACAGTTATAATCATTTTCAACTTTTTATTTCGATATCACCAAGAATTCTTTAAACTTCATTTAATATTTGTATATTGATCTATGTTTAATTAAACTCATAAATTATTATTATATTACATATTATCTTCTTGTTCAGTTTCATTTCATCACAATAGTCTATTGCAAAAAGAATCTTTAACTGACATACCTCGAGTTAGTTTCATTACTGCAAATCAATTTTTAGAACAACAATAATTTCAAAGAAAAACATTGAATTAAAATGCTCTCTAAAATATATACTAACAGAATAATTTTCGATCCATGTATAAGACAAACTAAAAAGAAAAATGTTTGATCAAAAATATTTCTAAATCTCTTTAAAAACATTCTTCCAAAACCGTTTTCGATCCATAATATTATTGAGCCATTTAAAAAAAATAATCCTAGAAAGATACTCCAAACCGAAAAGGATAAGAAAGAGAACCAAAGAAAATGAAAAATTAATATGCCTTTCATGTTTTTCCTAACAATCTTGGCTTAATAGCTGACTACCTTCAATTTTTTTATCCCATTCCAGTATTTAGCACATACGCCCATTTCTCAGGGCTATAAAACAGCACGAAATCACATCGTGCAAAAGATTTGGCATTGATCTTTCTCCACACAACCAGATATCGATTTGCATTTACACTTACTCTAGTCTAGAAGAAAAATCTCTCGTCACCTATTTTCTCTTCATAGTTTGTTATTATTATTTCACACTTGCAAAAAATCTTACTTCTCTTAGTTTACTTATCTTCAGATATTTCAATGTTGGATAAAAGAATAAAGTAAGATTTAGATAGATAAGAGGATTAAATAGGATTTTCTTCTTCCCAAATTTTCATTTTAGAAGGATAGTTGCAAAGAAAAATTCAATTTATATAGGAAAACACAAAAAATATTTGACAATCCACATCAAAAGTTTTTTTATTTACACCAAGGAACAAAAGTCACATACATACATATGCATTAATACATTTATACTGTTACACCCGAAAATAGACCCCCTATTATTTTTAATTGCCCGGGCTTACTGAATAATCAAAAGACCCTAAAGTATATCCGGAGTTATTTGTAATATCTCCATTCCAATAAAAAGAAGCAAATCCTTCATGGAACTTTACCTTTATTTAGGTTTATATAAAATATACTTCTTTTTCAGCATTGATGATGAAAATACACTTCCAATACAAACATCACTCCACAGCGATTGTTTTTCCTACGAGCCCAGAAGCTTAGCGTTTCAACAGTCAGAAAGGAACTTCGATCATTGGAAGTAGTGCACTGTTTTATTAACATTTGGTATGCAGGTATACTTCACCGCCAACTTACTCGTGCAGGATCATATTTTCGTGAATCGCGCGAAAGTTTAGTTAATCAGAAAAATCGCATTAAATCAAAAACTACTTTGTTTTAATGAACAAAACTTTTTTTTACACTTTAATATATACTGTATGATTATTTAACAAAAAATACAATATTTTTACGGAATCACAAAATAAACGATTTTTAAAATTAAAAGTCCGATAAACTGTCAGAGCATATTTCTTCCTCACTATCTTTTTCACAACGGCTCATTTTGTCAATTTTGTATTCAACAATAAAAAAAAAACCAAGCTTCAAATTGACAAAACACGGCTTGTACGTTCTGGATCTAGGAATTCGATTGAAGACGAAACAACGCAACAAGACCGAGTAACTCGACAATCATAACTTGAGGAAGAGAAAAATGCAAGAAACACGCATATAATGTCACACATATATATAATTATACGTATTTTGTTGATTTGTGGTGGTTAGCGGGTATCCACCACAAATATTCTAAATACATATTTTACGTGACTCACGCTCCAATGACAGACTACAAAAAACGTAAAAATACGTTGCCCGCACACGAAATGTTAAAAGAGTGTCCACTGGAAAATATGGTCAGAGGACATAAATATATTATTTATTCCAGAGTTACCATTGGGAGACAAGTAAAAAAATTCTTGCAAGGGTCTTATAGACTTTAATGAGATTGACCCCTATGTTCCCCAATATAGATCAGGTTATGGTGGAAATAATTTACAAAAATTAATTACGGTTTTAAACTGTATGTTATTACATCCATTTTCCCGGAATTAAGATTGGGAAATGTTTAATACAATGAAATTTGTTCTTGATTATATGTTGACAGGTTATTCCAGTTATTATTATTATCTTTGGCACGTCATAAACAGTGTTTATATCCCATATAAGTTCGTCTTGAAAGGCTCTTATTGACTTTAATGAGATTGGTCTTTTTGTCTAGTATAGGTGAGGTTCACATGGAAACAATTTAGAAAAATAATTTCGGACTTAAACTGTATGCTATGAAGTTTCCGTCCTGACCTAGAAGTGGTGTTCTCAAAATTACTTTGATGAAGTCTCATTAAAATTTAAAAGTTGTCTTTTTTTATACTTCCGGCATATTTGGACGCATTTGTGTTTGATTATTTTTATACTGTGCTGTTTTAAAATTTTCTTTTTTGTGTGTTTTATCGAGTATGAAGAAAATGGAAATGCAAGCTGTGATAAAATATATTTTAAACGCTGATGTCCATCGGATATTCAAACTGAGCTGGATGCTCCACTAGGGAAATCCGCTACTTAGTTTATCACTGTTAAAACATGGATTTCAGATTTTAAACGAGGTCGTATAAGCAAACTAGTTTATTGTTTTAAAAGTATATTTACTTACTTATAATTATTTTTAAAATTTATATTTTCTAAAATTTAAAAAAAAAACTCTTATGCGACTATGAGTTTTTAACCAAGCCATTGCATTTTAATGGGATATAAAATATTTGGGCATAAAATGGATAAAATGTTTTATAGTAACAAATGTAACTATATTATAAAATATCTACAGTGCTAGTAAGAAAGTAAATCAAGCAAAATTAATTTCTAACAAAAATTATAATTATTCGGGGAAACAAGTCAAATTAAAAGACAATTATTGCTTGAGAATTTAAAAATATCTATTTTTACTTATAACAAGAGTGTTTAAACAAATCAGTTACATTACTTTTTTTAATGCTATATAGCCAAGTTGTATGCATCTAATATGGACTGAGCTAACGTTTTATTGTGTAAATGCTTCTTGTAAAAAATAACTTACTTTTTAGTTTATGGTAGAATTATTCGAAGTGCTTTAAAATATAAGTACAAACTCAGTAATTAGAATATAATTTTTTTGTTACTAAATAACAACGAATTTTGTTAAGAGCTTTTGTTGTAAAATTTTTTTTAATTGCCAGATTTGGGAACGTTTACAGGAAAATTTGTTTTTGTGAGAGTTGTGGTGTTTCAGATTTGAAGTTTTAATTGTTTGATCGCGTAAAGATAAAATGTCAAAAAATAATTCAAAGATATGATTTAAAATAAAAAATATGGATGTCAGGTCTAAAAAAGTGGTAGTTGGAAATTACTTGAGTTATAAGCAATTTTAACCCCTTGTCTTATGAATCGAGCGACGATTGTGTGTTCCACTTTCGATGAAAGCTTTTCTCATGCGTCTTGACCAGAAGCAGTTTCCTCACTGACTAAATTTTGCACACGTTTTTTTACAGGACAAACTACAATGCTATCTTCAGATGTATCCAAATCGGTATCTGTTTCTAAGGTGTAATCAAGACACTTTCCAGCACCTTTATTAGTATCAATTTTCCTTTTTGCCATTAGGTTTAATTTTTAGATTTTTGTAAGAATTTTTTAAGCACCATCAATTAATTATTTATTGCATATAATATAATACTCTATTGCAATAAGAATAAACAACCAACTCTTATATTGCAACTGTAACAAACAATAACGCAAAAACAAAAACTTTATCGCCTAAAAACAATGACATGTCTGATACGAGCTTTTCACTTTTGACCAGAAAGAATCATCACGTGCTTGATACGAGCTTTTCACTTTTGGCCAGACAAAATCCTCACGTGTGTGTTTGATACGAGCTTTTCACTTTTGTCCAGACAGAATCATCATGTGTGTGATACGAGGTTCTCAATTTAGGCGCAGCAGTACGATCGTACGTTGTTTTAAGGCAAATGGTTAAAAAGGGAACTCTATAAATATACTAACTATAATAATAAGGGAACTATAATAATAAAATAAATGAAAAAGACCCACGCTCGCGTAAGATTTTAGGATCATCCAGTCAAGCAGAAAGATATTTGAAGATTTGATGAATAAGCGAATCGATATGAGTCAGTCAGTGCGTGGTCATGGAGCTGTCAACACCACTCTACGCGTGTCTTCGCTTTGAATAAATAAAAATGGAGCTAGTTTGGTTTTTAAATGAAACTATGATTTAATAAACTTATTATTATCAAAAAAGAATGTTTTTCATTCGCCTTAACACTCTACATTACATGGATATTTGACTTAAACTCGACATTGATGGTTATACATTCTACTACAGTTACTACTAAATGACTTTCAAATGGAATCTCAATCCATATTCTAGACTATAAATTTGAAAACATACTGAAATTAATTCAAAAACTTTTCTTAATGGTATAAGTGCAATTATATTTGAATGTAAAATGAAGCATTTTTTCCCGAGTCGTAACATATGTTACACTGACGAGGTTTTGTTGTCATATTTCCTATTATATATGGAATTATATGATAATACATGACATCAGATTCTCATTTTGATTGATATTTGCATTTCTCCTAGTTGAATAAAGAAAGCTAAAGATATTCTTTTTTAATCATTCTTATTGTCCAATAATGACAAAATATATTTTTTTCTGTTTACCCAAATCATGGAAAGGCCATAATGATACATTTATAAACGTTTAAGATATCACCCAATAAATAAGTAACAAAAAACAGCGTTATAGATTATAATAGAATGCATGCTTTTCTTTAACGATATCCAAGTAAGAAAGACTTTGCTTTTTATCTTTTATCCGAAGAAATACAATGCCCATTTTTACCTCGAAATTCATTCAACTACCTTTTGCTATTTAAATGAAAAAAGAAAGTTCCTATTTTTTCTCTGTTTTGAACATAAGCACTCAAAAAGAACAAGAAAGAAATAAACTGCAGATATTCATGTATTCATATTTGAAAAATGATTATATCGATTAGACTCAAATCTAGCATAATGATCGATAACGCCTCTTGCAGAGGGTGCCAAAAAGTCTTTTGAGATTCGAAAAAAAAAATTGGTAAAAAAAAAAAAAAAAAAAAAAAAAAAGCGAGTTATGAAAACAATTATGCAGAGAAGAGAAACTTTAAGCAAATTTTAGCTTAAAGCTTTTAAGACATAAGAATGGAGGGTTAAGAGCCTTTGTTTGTTAAAAACATAAAATGCACATTAAGAGTATATATCTTAAATTATAGGAACAGTAATGGATTTTGAAAAGGAGGGATTTTAAAATAAAATATCGGAAATAGGAATGGTAGACGACTTTAAATATATAAGTTTTGGAAGTTTCATATTAATCCGATGAATTTATCAAAAGTAAAAATGTAAGATGATACATTTAGTTCATTTTCTTTTCAGATGACTGATCCTTTATCAAACCCGTTTCATTTAGTTCTGAAACAACTTATAAAGGTAATGAATGTGTTTGAACTGTTGTAATTTTTAGCCACGAAAGGACATAGAGAAAAGTGTGTGACGTATGGTACAGCTTTGTTTTGTTTGTGTCCTTTGTTTTTTGGAAAATAAAATGAAAAAAGACATTGTCGCCTGGTATTGATCCGTCTGACAGGTGAGAATATTTATTTAATTTAGTTAAAGTTTTGCGAATACTTTAGTGAAATCAAAACTCCTTTTGTAGTCTAACAAAATGCCCTTATTAAAAACTGCATACCAGATATAACTTTAACGACATTTACATCCTGATAGAACAGAAAATTATTTACGACTGGGCCAATTTATCTTTCATAAGGCGAGATAAAAATTGTTTTAATTAAAAAAATTTAAACAATTTTGAGAGTGTGAACAAAATAAGAATAATTATTTCTGACTACCAGCCAAAAAAATAAAATTGGTCATGATTTAGTGAAAAAAAGGTATATTTTCTAAAATATTATGCTAATACAGTAATTTTTAGCGCTGTAAAGACTGTTCAATTTTATTTTAAAGTATAAGTCAATTATAGTTGCCATTTGCATATGTTATGTGAGTGGAAAGGATAATAGACATCCTTTGAAGATTTTCCGTCTTAGAAAGCAAGACTAGCAATATTTTTTTTACTTTAAACCTCACATATCTCTAACACATTTTCTGGGTACAGTGCTATCATAACAAGATGTTATTTGGCGTTAAATAGAAGAGCATCGTCTTTGTGGGGAATCCGTTATAACGACACGCTTAGAATGATAATACAATGAATTTACATAGTTATAAAATAATACCTAAGATTCTGCTGGTAAAACTGGTGTTTAGTGTTTCACACCTGGGATCTTCTGTATAGCAAAACTAGATTTGCAAATGAGAAAAAAACATGATTTAGGATATCTTTATTAGATAGATGTTGGGGTGTAGCTGTTCTCCAAAATAAGGTTAAAAAAATTTATTTCCTTCATTTCCTAAAAGTGTGCTCGTCACTCTAAGTCTATTCTGCAAGATCAATAGAGGTCGCTAGAGATGCAAATGAGAAAAAAACATGATTTAGTATATCTTTATTATAAAGATGTTGGGGGTGTAGCTGTTCTCCAAAAGAAGGTTAAAGAAAAATTTATTTCCTTCCTTTCCAAAAAGTGTGATCGTCACTCTACGTCGGTTCTGCAAGATCAAACAACTCCAAATCTACAAAGTACGTACTAGTCTCCAATCGCAAGCACAATATTGGTTAGGGTGCTAGTCTTCGGTACCGGAGTTCGTGGGTTTGAATCCCACTGTGGTATGGATGTTCATAGCCGTTCGGAATCGGCTTTAAGCAGTAGGTCCCGGTCTCATTAGCCCTCGTGTAGCAAAAAGTAGACCGTAGAGCTCCAAACCAAAAACCAACGCAAGCTCACTATTGTCCTTCATGCCTAAATCAGCACCGTTACAGGTAACAATAATTGAGTTAGTTCACTGAGAAAATCAGCATGATGCATGTTACAGGGTGGAAGTAAATCTATGATAACAAGCAGAACTGGTAGAATAAAGCTGTCCAACATTCGTCCAACATAATATTTAAAATAACTTCCAAGAGCTATCTTTAGAGATGATTACTTTGAACTTTAATAAGATTCGGTAGGTTCAACTTGGATTATTTAACCATGAGTTAAAACTTTTGAGTGAGCATCGTATGTATATCATTCTCATCGAAGCTCTCATTCGAAGGAAGTTATAGAGGGAATTTGATAAATTACTCTGAGTTTGAACTCATTAATAAACGAAATGGTTTTGTATATTCAAGAACTCTACATGTAACTACTCGAGCATTATACGGTCATGTTTCATTAATTAAGTGCACCAGAAATTAAAAAAAAACATAAAATATTAAACATTTTCTTATTATAAGAAAAATAGTTTTAAAGTGGAATTTTTAAAGAAAATATTCTGTTATATATAACAAAAACATATATTTATAATTTTTGAAACAGTACTTTGGACATGATATAGATACATATTTCTGGCAAAGTCATCACTGAAAAGGAGGAAATTATAATCATTACCAATAATAAGGTATAAAAACTCATCCAAAACTCATCGTTTAATTTTCGCCATTCTGTCCGTATATTTATGTTCATTTTTAGAACCATATCAAAAGAAGAATCTCTGAATTTTTTAAAATGTTCCACCAGAAAGCAATACAAAAGTAATGACTTCTACCATTAGAGAAATATTTTGTTAAAGTGAAATGAAAAAATTAATGGCTAGTGGATTTTTCTTTAATATTTAACTTAATATTTCTCCATTCGTTTTGCAATTTTAATCCTTCTTCATGAACTAATAATGAAGTCACCGATTTATTTTGTTAAATTAAATTGCTAACACTCGTACTTATTCTAATTTATAATGTGTTTGACAAAACCACGGGAAATATTTGGCGAGTTAGAAAAAAAATTCAAATTGGTTTTAACATATATATATATATATATATAT
Source organism: Pardosa pseudoannulata (assembly GCA_032207245.1). Lineage (NCBI taxonomy): Eukaryota > Metazoa > Arthropoda > Arachnida > Araneae > Lycosidae > Pardosa > Pardosa pseudoannulata. The sequence continues at coordinate 167,175,935 of CM063508.1, read as the reverse complement.
ATATATATAATATATATATGTATATATATACATATACATATATATATATATATATATATATATATATATATATATATATATATATATATATATATATATATATATATATATATGTATATATATATACATATATATATACATATATATATATATATATATATACATATATATATATATATATATAATATATATATATATATATATATATATATATATATATATATATATATATATATATATATAATATATATATATATTTGTTAAAGCGAAAATGTTTGTTGTAACTATTGAAATGATAGGGTGCTGCACTTCGGTACCGGATTTTGATCCTATTTCGTTCATGGATGTTCGTAGCCGTTCGGGAATGGACTTTAAGTACTATGTCCCTGTCTTATTACTTCTCATATAGTAAAACAGTAGACCGTAGAGGTCCTAAGCAACCAACCATCAAAATATATTTTTTGGACTATTTTCTACATTGAGGATAGAGATTTGAACGGGTATGTTAAATTAAAACGTTCATAATCTCAAATAATGGGTATTTATTTATGTACCATTTGTATAGGTATTTTTCATATTTTTAGGTACCAACCATGATTTATATTTATTTTAAGTCGATTTTATGTTTTGTAAAGCATTTTAATCATATAAAGTTTTTTTTTCTATTTTCTATGATCTTTATTTACTACAGCAGAATACTAACTAGAATGACAATGAAATTATTTCTAAATTAACAAGCAAGAATTATCCAATGTAGAAAACAACGATGTTTTTAGATAAAAAATATTTTATTGTGCATAAAACAACACAAATATAGTTTGTAATACAAGAAATACTTTTAAATATGAATCTGAACTTAAGGTTAAAGTTTGTGTTAACTTTCCAATCTTTATACTGCGACGCGGCTCTATTCATCTTTTCTCTTTTATCATCTAAACTGCCAACTCAGCTTCAAGTTCAATAGTGTTCACAGTAATTTTCTAACCTTTAGATCTCTTATTTTTACCTCTTGATCACATTCCGTTCGGATCACTAGTTTGAATGGAATGTATAATACTTTACTAAAATCGCATTATCAGCCATTTATTCTTTTCACAAATTTGCTAATTCATTCAGCAAATGGTGACTGGTGTCTGAAATGATCCAATATCATTAAGTAAAATGAGTTTTACTTGTTGAAAGTTTTATCTTAAGACACATCTTTTATTATACTTGAAACAAAGCTCACGGGAGAAATATAATAGAAATAACTTTCATCTCCAATTTCTTGTGACTACATTCCTTAAAACTGCTTTTCTGTTAAAATACGATCGGGATACGCTTTAACTAAATAGTCTTCAATAAAAGCCATCAAATGAGTATCATAGATCAATATTTTCTTCTAAATCTCTGCAAACATAAAATACATTCTTTACTTTATGTAGTTCACTTGCACCGAGTTAAGTATCTCAGATTTTGTAGGAAATGCATTAATCAGGCATTTATTCCAGAGACAGATTTCTCCAATCGATCTTGAAAATCTATGCAAAATAATTCTGTGATACTGCAGAACTAACAAACTTGAAATATCTTTCCTAAAGCAATGAAGCATGAATTCGTTTTAGTTAGATAGAGATTCGGGATTCTTTTAAACAAAACACACATGCACATGGAAGATCAAATACTTTCTAGTCTATTTGTAAATTGGAAAGACTAAGATATATCAACATCATTTTCTTGGAAAGTAGATATATTCATGTATAGGCATTAATGACAATTTGTCAGCGGTTATGCCTATTCTACCAGAAATCATTCTATATGATTGAAATATATTTTGTACGATGTTTTAATTTAAAATTGCAGAAGATGTACTATGGAAAAAACAAATGAAGGGAGACCAAAAGTTCTTCGAGTTTGTTTTCCCCTCCTAAAAACTAACACAATGCTTCACTTCTTAGTTTTAACAATATGTCAATAAACCATCAGATTCAATATTAGTAAATTATTTCGATTTGATGCATTTGTTTCGCAATCAAACTCTACTAATTTTATTAATATGATAGTTTTATTTACAAAACTACTTTAGACTTTTACATTAAATTTACAATTAATTTTTATTACTTTCATCAATTGAATACTACTTCTTAGAAAATTTAAAACATAAATAAATTTCATAAAAAGGTGGGGCCTGTAGCTGTTTAAAGATTGAATTTCTATTCGTAACCTTATAAATAACAAGTTTCTTAAGCTGTTGTTATATTTTTAAGTTTTAAATACACCGACAATTTTAATTTAATCCCTTCGATTCAGTAAATTTATTTTGCAATCGAATACTGCTACTTTCCTTAAAATATGCAATAATTTTTTTTTCAAATAAGTGATTTCATTTTGCACAATGCTCTCTATTTTTTTAACTAAAATTTTCACTAAATCTAATACAAATATCCTCTTCAATATGAATATAATCTTGAATTTGTTTCCAAATGTAAACTATATGCCTAAGTGTATATAGTAAATACTGTATTTTGAATGAATTATAATTAAAATATATTCTCACTCAGAGACTAGAAAGCTTTTAAAAATTCAAAAATATCAAATTTTATATATAATGAAAATATTTCTATTACAGTAATTTCTATGTACATTTTTAATCTTATTCCGTTTAAATACTTGTAGTATTTTTGGAGATATTATTATAAGTATGTTTTGGTTCAAATAGATATTTACATGTACAGTGTTTATTATTCAAAAATTAAAAGGATAAATCATCTATTTTATAAATATGATTATTAATTAGGTAAAATGTAAAAGTTTAATTAAATAAAAGAAACATTTATGAACCTATGACTTCTTTTCCAGTCGTAAGGAAGTGGTACCCCAAATATGGTATAACTGTGCATTTTTAAATGCCCTAATATTGCTTCTAACTTTCCTATGGGTGAATGCAAAATTAGAAATTTATTCATCAATATTACAAAAGCTTTTTATGCATGTGATTCCATTTATAATAGCTTGGTTTGTTGGTTGCTGACCTGTCTATTTAGAAGCCATATAACATCTCGTAGAAAGGTGGTTGCCTTTGCCTTGAGAGGTTGGACATCTAAGAGTGGATCCTTATAATTTAGAAGTAGGGAGGACAAAGGAGAAGACCCCCACCCACTCTTGGCCTATCACATCCTGAAGTATTGTATTGGAATTTGAAGGACGTTGTGACTTATTCTATGCCATTAATTAATATGGGGGGATTTATTAACTTTTATAAATGAAAACTTTAAATGGCTTTTTCTCCATGTGAGTTGTATTAATTAAACCATCCATGGCATCCCTAGAAAGTGTTTAAATATGGTGGGAGGGCCTCAAATGATCCTTGAGACACTGTCTCTACTCCCCGACAGATCTGAATGAGAGCGAGATTTTACAAATTTATCTAGCACTGTTAAAAATACCTCAATATTAATAGTAATTTGGTTGTAATGTAATAAAATTAATATTTTCATTTTGTCCCAATTTTCTCATTAGCCAAATGACAAGGAAGTTGGTCTGTAGTAGAAGAATGTGGGCTTTAGACTATCATTGGTGATCAGGTTGTTTGTAGATTTCCTGAATTGGGTTTAAGCAGTAGGCTCCAGTCTCGATAGTTTTCGTAAAACATAAAGTACATCGTAGATCTCAGAACCAAATGAAATCCTATTCTACTTATTTTCGATTTTATAATTCGGTTCACAACTAATTCATATCTTATTGTGAGATGTTAAGAATTAATGGAATGTATAATTAAATATAAAATCTAAAATAAAGACTTTGTGATTCAGAAATAACCAAAGGAAAGGGATTTGCTAACAGTTTATTGTAGATTAGGATTTGACATTACAAAGCAAATATATTACTATAGATAGAGAAATTATGACTATTAACACTTAAAATTTTAGCACAGTACAATAGGTAAGAATAATATGAACGAGGGGGGATACATAATACATAAACGCAATCAAATAGAATTAAATGTATATGGATTGGATCAGCGTTGAGAAAATGAAAACCCAATAAGATTTATGATTAAAGGAATTAAGAATTTACTTACTGCAATGACTTTGAATATTTTCAATCCAAACGTCGTCCAAACCATCCACTTTAAAGAAACATCAAGAAAAAAACAGAGTATATTGGTTCGTAGTCGATTTAATCCCCTCCTTCCGCGATCTAAGCTAACACTATATTTTTTTTCAGATGGCACTACGCTCAACGGTAACAAAATAAATACACTTTATAAAACTATTTACCGCTGATCCAGCATCATGGCTGCTGGACGGAACACTTATTGATGTACACTTGTTTGTCCTAATATTCTTCAATGTGTTTTCATATGGATATTATTTTTTTCAAACCGAGGAGTAAAAGTATACAAAGTTTTATGCATTAAAAACATTATTTAAGAAGTTTTAACACAAATTGTTCAGTACCCTTAGATATGAACATGAGCGGTGAACTCCTTTCAAAATAAAAATGAAACTCTCTTTTAAATGGGACACTTATGAAAATTAAAATATTTATTCGGTTTATAATTCTCCTAAATATTCTTCCCTTAAGTATCTCATTTTTGAATATTAAAATACAAGGTTTCAGATCAGTATAAAAATCACGAGGTTAAAATCCATTTTCCGTACTCAACAAGTCATAAGTAAATGATTAGCTTTCCTTAATGCTAACGGTTTAATTACACAATTTTGTGTTCAGCGACAAATTAACAAATGACATATTTTTCCTGTTAAGTAAAACAGTTTTAAAGATGAAAATGTAATTCTAAAAAAATCAAAACTCTCCCTAGTACTCGTACGTTTGAAGGTATGGCGTTAAAAGCAATATCAAATTCTCTATCTTCGTATAATTAAAATGTAACACACTGGCATTTAGCGCGGTTTTTATTTCATCAAAAGTTGAACGATTTCGGAGAAAAATCATGCCGAGTGCCATTACGGAAATTAAAATGAGGAAATTTATCGTTTATTTAATGGAAATGGTTTTTAAACATATTAAGAGCCTTTTCATAGATGCATTCTCTTCTAGCATATCGAAAAATTAAACTTAATGAAAATGGCAGTCCTATCAGGAAGCGTAATGAAGCGTAAAAAGTGTAATATGACAGTTTTATCTGATTTAATAAATAAAAGTGTAATTATTCTAAGATTAAGTTATGAATTGCAAATTGGCAATTAAGATTTTAAAAAGAGTTAAAATACGTAAATCACTGATAAATGAAAAAAATCCCATTAAAAGTATTTTAGAAAATTATTAATAAAGGTTAGTATAAATTGAAAAATGTAAAGGTATGTTATCACTTATTAAATGATGATAGATGCTATTTTTTAAGAACCGTTATTAATTTTTATTATAGAGTATTAAATGTATTAATTTAGCGTTATAGCATTTTGTTGGTGTATACACACACATACATACATATATATATATATATATATATATATATATATATATATATATATATATATATTTATATATATATATATATATATATATATATATATATATAATATATATATATATATATATATATATATATATATATTTATATATATGTACACACACACACACACACACATATATATATATATATATATATATATATATATATATATGTATATACATATATATATATATATATATATATATTTATATATATATGCATATATATATATATATATATATATATATATATATTATATGTACATATATATACATATATATATATATTATATTATATATAGTACATATATATACATATATATACATATATATATATACATACATATATATACATATATATATATATATACATATATATGTATATATACATATACACACATATATATACATATATATATAAATATGTATATATATATATATATATATATATATATATATATATATATATATATATATATATATATATATATATATATATACATATATATGTATATATACATACATATAAATATATATATGTATATATATATATATATATATATATATACATATAGATATATATATATATATATATATATACATATATATATACATATATATATATACATATATATATATATATAATATATATATATATATATATATATATATATCTATCTATATATATATATATATATATGTGTGTGTGTGTGTGTTGTGTGTGTGTATTCAAGAGTGAAAATACTCATTGTTTTAGCCTTTTTAAAACTCATTGTAAAACAAAAATTATTATCCTTTAAGAATTATATCTTTAAGTTTTTTAATAAGACCCTATTTGAAAAAAATATTTTGTCATTTCAAATAGTAGAATTATAAAAGAATTACATAAAAATTATCTTGCAAATGAAAAAAATAAATTTCCTTATCTACACCGAACTTTGGAAATAATATTAAATAGAAAAAAAAATTTAGGTCACATTAAAGTAAATTATGTTTTTCCTCCTGTAAACCAAAAATTGTAAAGAAGAATTCGAAGAATTGCAATAATTACAATCAATCGTAATACTACCTCGTACAGAGCAAACAAAGGGCAGAATCAATTCACCTTTGTTCACATTCAGCTAATGTAGTATTGTCACTAGTTGTGCGATATTATTTGATGGAGAAATAGATATTTATTTTTTATTTATATTTGTAGATATTTCTAAATATTATTAAAGCTATATAATTTTTATAATATATATATATATATATATATATATATATATATATATATATATATATATATACATAATTTTTAAAAAGTCTTGTAAATATTTTACATATAAGACTTGATGCAAAATTTTTTTTTAATATGAACTGGTCTACGTAAATTTGAAACTTATAAGTACATTGAAAACTCATCCGTTTTTTTTTTCTTAGATTTTATCATCATATTAAAAAATTGCATCATTTTCAGCCCATGAATTGCTTCTGCTTTTTTTTCATAAAATTATATTTCTTGGTTTTATTTTTGTTATTAACAAAGTGACTACCATCTTATATGTATAAAATTTCTTATTGAAAATAAAAACATTGCAAAATGGTGTAAAATGGTAATATCGGTTGATTATAAATGTTAAACTAGTGTAGCTATCACTCACTGTTAGACAAAATGTCAACTTGTAAGTTGAAAGCCTATATCGTAAATTGTCCCCTAAATATTCTGTGCCCTGTTATGCATTATATCAAAGCATTTCCATAATTGTATTTGAAAATGTAATAACTAAAAGCTACACACCAACATGTACATATATATACATATCTGTATACATTAACATATACATATATCCATACCTATATCTATTATACATATATGCATATATGTATATATATATATATGCATATATGTATATATATATATATATATATATATATATATATATATATATATATATATATATGTATATATATGTGTGTGTGTATGTGTGTGTGTGTAATATAATAAAATTAATTCACTGTAAATTATCTTTAAAAACCTCCTCTCTCCTATTCTAATTCCTTTAAATCTATTTTCCCAGCCACAAAATGTCTCACAAAGTGTCCTCGATTTAACCCTCTAAGCGGTTCGCACGTGCAATTTCGCCAAACTGATGATGACTTTAAAACGTAAAATTTTCGACCTCCAAAAACGCTCCGAAAATGGATGTAATGTACATTTTTGCCAGTGCTTTTCTCCATGGGGTTTTAAGGTAGGAGGGTCAGGTCTATTGTTTAGGAACTACACCCCTCTTTCACTGACATTTCTTGAGGGATACAACCCTACCCCCTGAGGCAGAAAGAGACTGATAGCTTTTCATGGCTTTGTAAATCTCTATTTCGAAGTATTTTGTTTGCGGTAACAGATGTATCTCTAATTACACCCCTTACATATCTTGGATGACTTTCGTAAAAAAATATAAATAAGTCTCTCAAAGAATATTTTTATTTGTACTTTTAGAATCCATTATTTTTTATGGGATAATATTCCAGACTTGAAGATCTTTATGTGTATTACAAATTAACAATCTATTATATCTATTTATATATCTATATATAACCGGAAATAAACAGACAATAACGAGGGTGGGTTTTCCATATTCCATTCTAGTCGACTAATGGTGAAAATAAAAATCATAGAACTCTTTGGCCACTGACATTAGCGTATTTTGGAGAATTGTTTTCTAGATGTGTTACACTCGGAGGGTTAAAATTCTTCCAACAATTTTTTCTAACCTTTCTCTGCAATAGATGCCAATTTTCTGTCCCTTCAACACATTTTCCAGATGTATCAGTAAAATAGCACAAACTTACAATGATCTATTTTCCCTGAAGTTTCCTGTTCTTTGGGAAAATTCTATGCTTCTCACTTTGGGGTCCACCTGTTTTCCAGGAAGTGTCTTCGTGTACATTTTGTCATCTGCCGCTGAGTAGTAAGGATGTCCTTTTATAGCATCTCTTAAATAAAATTTCAATTAGAAATTAAAATATATACATATATATATATACATATATGTATCTCTCTGTCTATATATATACATACACACACACACACACACACACACATATATATATATATATATATATATATATATATATATATATATATATATATATATATGCATATATATATATATATATATATATATATATATATATATATATATATATATATATATATATATATATATATATTTATATATACATACATACACACACACACACACACACACACATATATATATATATATATATATATATATATATATATTTATTTATATACATATATACATACATATATGTGTATATATATATATATATATATATATATATATATATATATATATATATATATATATATATATATATATTATATACATATATACATACATACACACACACACACACACATATATATATATATATATATATATATATATGCATATATATATATATATATATATTTATATATATATATATATATATATATATATATATACATATATATATACATACATATATATATATATATATATATATATATATATATATATATATATATATATATATATATATATATATATATATATATATATATATATATATATATATGTATATATATATATTTATATATATATATATATATATATATATTTATATATATACATATATACATATACATATATATATATATATATATATATATATATATATATATATATATATATATATATATATGTATGTATGTATGTATATTCGTGTGTGTGTGTGTGTGTGAGTACTTGATAACAATACTTCGCTTCGTTTACTTTATAGTTCATTTGTCAAGCCTGGTTTAATATTTAGTGCACTGTAATACCATATATATTTGTAACTTGTTTTGTGTTTTCCATTTCGTTTATTCTTGTTTCCGTAAAATTAATCTTTTATATTTAACACATATTTATTTCTATTTTTACTCAGTGTTTCTACCGTTACATTGTTTTCTCCATGTATTATATCTTTATGTCAATATATTAATTTTGTTTTAGTTAATTTTGTTCTTGTATTGAAAACGAGAACTGGGAGTTTTCAGATTTATGACCTCGCGATATTTTTGCCATTATAATATTTAAATAAGCAATTTTTTTAGATTGCCTACAATTTTGTATATTATTAGCCGCGTCGACAATAGAGCAATTTGTCGCAATGTCACGAACTATTATAATGCCCTTCCCTTCATTTTCAGGTTTACAACAGCCTATAGACAAACAATAAACTGCCTTTCCGTTTGAAACTAAAGCCAGAATTGTCATAAATTGAGATTTGCCCTACTACGGAAAATCGCCTTATATAAAGCATTAAGTTTGAGGAAAAAGAAGTATCATAAATAAAATGTAAAACACAAATTAATAATGCAAATATTCATATACATGTAAAGGATGAGAGAAAGTGTAATTGCAGATCTAGAATTTATAAAATGAAATTTGTTGATATTACAGTTTTAACCTGTATGATAATGCACTTAGAAATTCATTTACTTAGGTTAGATTACTCCATATTGCTTTTGCTCTTGGACTATGGATAGATTTCTGTTGCGAATTTAAAAAATGAATGTTGTAGATTATTCGTTAATTTATAGCATTTTTTTATCAGTATATGCATATGTAGGAGATTAAGTAAATAACAGAAACATGAGAAGTTCATTAGTTAAGAAATAACGAGAAACAGAAAACACATCTTTCAGTTATAAAACTTAATGTACGAATTATCTTTAGCTGCAAAATCAATTTTTTAAGTACGGTTGCAGTTAATGCCCATTGTGAGATTACTTATCGCGGCAAAAAAAAAAAAAAATCCTTCCGGAAACTATCGGATAATTTTAGATCAATGAAGTAAACCATCTGTTACATATTTTCTGTAAGAATACAAATTTGTTCTGAAAGAAGTGAAGTGGTAATTTATTTCGGTAACTGACGGATTAAATAACTTCGGAAAAAATATTATTGGAATTAAGTCTGAAAATTAAGTTTACTGTAACCAAAAAGAAAATACTATGCGGACAGTTAACTTATGTAGTCAATACCAAAGAAAAATAAAATTTTACGCATGAAATATAAAGGGAAATCTAAAAAATACAAATTACTTTTTAACAAAAAATATAGAATTTTAAAAGTGTATAAAGAATGACTGAACTTCCAAAATATTACTTTTAAATAATGGAAAAAGTACAAAAATTAAAGAAAATTTATCTATGCTTTTGGCATAATAAGGAAATGTGAAAAGAAAATAAAGTATATCAGAAACTTTTGATAAAGTAAATATTTCTCTATCTTTTGCTTTTTTTCACATTTTTAAAAACTAATATAGCTTAATATCAAAACAATGACATGATTTCAGATTGTGAATTGTTACAAAGAATTAATTTAATAGAGAGAATAAAATTGAATATTTTGTAGAATTAATATTTATGTAGATTTAATATTTAGAATCTTACATATGATTAAAACAATTAACTCTACTTGTTAATAAACTAGTTTTTGTCATCTTCGAAAATTTATAGCAGTGTTTTTATATTACCTTCATAATTTGAACTGTAATATGTTTCAAAATCTTTATCAAAATTAAGATATTTAAAGCAAATTTAAATAAGGCAAGAACACTTTTGAGGGTAAAATTTTCTTTTTGTCCAAATTTCACATATTATGAAATTTTCAGAATATTATTTCTTTTTTTTTCAGTCAAGAAATTTATATTTTCCAAAGGGGGACATACAAAGGAGCATAACAGGAATATATCAAATGAAGTAAATCAACTTTTACAAGACCTTAATAATTTAAATTTTCTGAAGTACATCTTTTAAAATATGACAGTTTATCATATATACCGAACATTAAACTCTTTTTTTTTTGGAGTCAGATAGTCTTCCCATTCTAAAAAAAATCATCCAAAACAAAAAAAAAGTTAAGATTTACAATTCAGGAAGTTCCTTTTTGTGGAATCTCAATAGGCCATTTTCTTTAGAAATATTGGAATTGAATTTTAACCCATTCTGCTACAAAATACTCAACATTTATTGTTATTTTCAGAATCAGGTAAGTAAATTTTAGATAGAATTCATATTAAGAAACAGAATGATAACTTTTACATTTCAATGCATACAATTTTAGATGATCGGAAACGATATAATTTTCCCTTCAGAATAATTGCAATTTCCTGCCCATCCTGTTAAAGGATGTGAAAATTTCAGTTGTTTTTATACGTGATCAGTTATTTATACCTTCAAATAGAGTAATATTGGCGTTTGTTGAAATTATTAACGATAATATTTTTACAGCACAATGGATGATATTATTTCCGATATGTCTCGATATTTATCAGTGTCTTAACTATTTACTACAGATTGAGAAAACTGCATTTTATTTTTCATAATAATGTAAAGATTTTTTTAATAGGAAGAATTATTGGATATTGTACTATGTAATTTCTTAACTGTCTATACAGCCTGTTTGTTTAGGTTTAAAAGATCTCGAGATATATTCCTAGTGTAAGAAATGATATAATTGCAGACCATTTTTCCATAGAATCCGAAATTTTAATTTTCTTCTTGAAGCTAACACTTCACCAGTCTCTATCCAGACATGTCTTACAGAGGTTTAGATAGATGGCATCATTAAGTGCAGAACTGTATCATTTTCAATATATGCTTTTGATTTTAAATGACACCGGAAAATATATATTTTTTTGAATTGTCAATATTTTAAATCATGTTGTTTTAAAATGAAAAATATTGTAGTTCTTCATTTTATCTCGCATTCGATTATACTGCGCTTTTGCAATACTACCATTTTTTTTACTCTCATGTATCAATAGAGATAGCTGTTGTTAAGTTGGAGAAAGTATATAGAACATTTTAAAGATTCTGCTTGATTTATATAAATAAAATAAGGTAATTAATTTTTACTTACGGATACTGGATGGAAAACAAGTAATATATTTAAGCAGTGGACTTTGTCTACCCACTTTAAAAAGTATACAAACACATGTGTATTTGTATAAATATAAAATGGTAACTAAAACTACCCTGGGTTTAATTAAGGAGACATAGGACTGTCAAAATGACAGATATAGACCTATGATATAATTCTTTTGCTCCTAAAAATTTATACTTAGATATACGCTTCATTATTAAAATACATTTTCTAAAAACAAGATTAAACTTTTTTTCATTCCTTTTGCCATTTCTCCTTATTTTAAAATTTTAAAAAGTAATATTTTCCAGTTTAACAGTTTTTTATCAGACTAACAATTTCAAAATGTTTCATAAACAATACTTTTATGTGTCTTTTATTAAAACTTTGGAGATTCTCTATTAGTGTGTTTTTTTTTAAGCTGAGTGTGCAAAGTATTCTTTCGAGGAACAGATGATTTCATTCCGTAAAACGACGATAACTGGTGTTAAGACATTATTTAGATTTAGGTAACGGGATTATATAAATATCATTTAACGTAAGGGTTAATAGATACTTAGTCTTGTATCTTTATAAATTCTAAAAATTAAATGAAAAAATATAAGCAGTTTGTTAGTATACTGTTGCTAGAAGCATTTTTAAGGAGTACTGTTGGAGGACTCAATTTATAGGAAATAGTTCTATATTTTAAATAAAAATTCTTTTGAAATCGATTTTTGCGTTTTATATGTTTTATGTAACAACATTGTATATCTTCATTATAAAAGTATCATTAAAAATTAAAATTTAAAAAATTTAAATTAAAAATCTTAAATTAAAACTTAAATGAAAAAATATAATCAATTTTTAAGCATAATATTGCTAGAAAGATTAAGGAGGACTGTTGGTAGACTCAATTTATATGAAATAGTTCCATATTTCAATCAAAAATTCTTTTGTAATCGATTTTTGTGTTTTATATGTTTTATGCAACCATATTGAATATCTTCATTATAAAAGTATCATTAAAAATTAAAATTTAAAAAATTTAATTAAAAAACTTAAATTAAAAAAATTAAATTAAAAATATTTAATTTGGCTTGCCTTGCTTCGTAAGTTATATTTTACTATTGTAGTTACACTACTAATTTTGAGCGTATGATTTCAAAAGTCTAAACTGTATACCATATCCACCCCTTCATCTCAAATCAGATATCACTGTGGGATATACAATGTTCCCTCGACACTTCGCGCTTTATGTTTTGCGTCCTCATTGTTTCGAGGGTCTTTCCAAAATATTCATCAAAAATAAAAATGAAGAAATACAACCATGTCGTCAGTCACATTGCGGAAAGGAGAGTTGTTTCATGTTGATGAGCGAGAGAGAAGGATCCCTGCATGTCAAACAAAGACATGAGTTGACTCAAAGTATAAACCACGGCCTCTTGCGATGACAAAGTCTGCAAGTGAGAAAGAAAATGAAGAGGAGGAGGAAGAATAAACTGAAAAGCGTGGTCTTACCCTGCATAATCTACATCAATTGTGAAACATGGCAAGAATTTGCACAAGACATTGACGACAATATGATTCAAACTGTCGAGTTCAGCAATCGCGTTGACAGGTTTATGTCCTTGTACAGGGGAATTTTGAATCAGCGTCTCCAGCAGAAGAGTCTCCGAGTGAGTCTAAAACTTCTACGAGTCAAGTGAGAACATCTCTTCCTCCACCAACACAAGATTCTTTGCCTCTCTCAGAAAGCAATTGTAAACTCGCCGATCGGTTTCGATGTTTCTACTTCCGACTGTAAGTCATACCCTAGTCATTTGGATATGATTTTGCATGGGTCTCGTATAAGGAGCAGGTATGGAGGCTAAATAATCAGCCGTAGATGATTTCAAACTGAACAGCTTTCATTTATTTAACAAAAAGCATTTAAAGAACTATTAAAATGTATAAGTAAAGTCGTCCAGAGAAGAGATTACTCTAGACAACCTGCTCATCTGAAGGTTCAACATCCCGTTTCTTCTTTTCCAAAAAGGAAACCTCGGTTTTAGGGGGGATCGAACCCCCCTCTTTGACCTTTGTCCTTGGAGTAGCCGGAACGCCCTTTGGTTCCCAGCCGACGTTGTCACACAAAGCACAGTTAATTTTCTCTGTCGGTACGTTGACAAAACCGGCTCAATTGACACCTCTAATCGTACGTGCGTCAATAGGACCATTACGGGTACAATACTGAAGTTTTTCAATTGTTTGAAACGTTCGTCGCATTACAATGAACAAAAGTTTGCTTTAACCAACGCTCTTCTTGACTCCCGACAGAGATGGACGCGATACTTAAAGCAATGTTGATTAATGTTTTGTAATTAACCTTATTAATTAGCACTGACACGTTTAAGTAAATACGTATACTATTGTAATTTTTGTCTTAAATAGGTAAATTATAAATACTGTTTACGTATTTAAAACATTCGTGCACCCGCATACACGAAAATTACTAGGGCCAAATCCTACTTAACGGTTTTTCAGCTTTCGCGGAAGGTTCTGATCCCCATTAACCGCGAAAAAAAAAGTATCATTGTATTGCGAAATTTGCTTGTCTCCCGTTAAGTATAATATAATGAAGGGATACTATATATACTCTAAATTCCATGATTAGATAGCTTATTTCCGAATACAAGATATCATTATTCATGTAAAATATCTTCAACTTATCGCATTCATTTTTAGATTCTGTTTTTCAAGATATCTTCATACTGTACTGAACGGTACCTATTTTGAGGTAGACTACTTCTTTTCAAAGAAATGGGAAGATATTTGGGCATTCCCATTTTTCCCCCATTTCGCTATAAGATTCGAAAAAATCTTTTTACATTTCCGGACGGGGTGAATAGGTATTCAGACATATAACATCTCTTCATACCTTTTGCATTCAGTGCGCTACTTTTCAGAAGAGCTCGCTTGACTTTTTCCACTCAGCATTCAAATTACTGTGCTTTTAGTTTAACTTAATTACGGAGAAGTGTTCTCATGTTATAAAACTGAATATTTTATTTTTATAAAAGATTATGCTAGTAAAAATTAAATCTGTAAAATGTAATTAATTTTATTTGTTGTAGAGTATGTCAATGAATTAGAATTATAGTATTTGAAATTACAGTACCATTTGACATAAGTAAGGAGCATTAATGCTTTGACAGGAGCTTTTGACGTAACTATAATACAAGTGCAGGGCTATATTTGGACTTCCATTTGAAAACGTTATTTTAGAGGATTTATTTAGATTTATAAGTGTTTACAGGAATTAGAGGCATTTAGAGGATGTCACTCGACTTTGTCCCCTTAGCATTAGGGTGATTTAGTTTCACAATAACTAGGGTGAAAAGCTCTTTGGGATCCCGTGTTATAAAACTGCATATATAATTTTAACACATTGTATGCGGAACAATTACTAGTACGTTTTTGGACGATTGATACTTGAGGTGGGTCACGTACTGGTAAGGGTTAGTGTAACAACATGGTTTCATTGTGGGTACAAAAATAACGTTATATACAGGAAAACGAAGCCGACTATTATTGTCTACTACATAGATTATGGAAATGTTTAGACAAATAAAAACTAGTTTTTACATCAGTCGATGCGGAACCATAAAACGGGAAGTTTGATTAAAAAAATCAATTTAGATTTAAAATTGACTTTTTTATTTATCCTTAAGAAAATGAAAGAATTTATATGTATATTTATATGTTATATATTATATATATATTTGTATTTATATATATATATATATATATATATATATATATATATATATATATGTATATATATATATATATATATACAAACATACATATATATACAAACATACATATATATGCAAACATACATACATATATATGCAAACATACATACATACGAAACATACATATATATATATATATATATATATATATATAATATATATTATATATATATATATATATATAATATATATATATATATGTATATATATATATATATATATGTATATATATATATATATATATATGTATATATATATATATATGTATATATATATATATGTATATATATATGTATATGTATATATATATATGTATATATATATATATGTATATATATATGTATATATATATATATGTATGTATATATATATGTATATATATATATATATATATATATTTGTTAATTTATTTATTGATATATTTGTTTACATATTTCAATATAAAAGATGAAAAGTTGGTTAAAAAATTAAATAATTTGATCGATTGAGATTTAATTGAATAAATATTTCTACCAATGGGACACTTATGTAAGATTTTACTTGTATAACTAGGCTGTTTTAGGTTAAAATAAAATGTTTTTTACACCTGTACTCTACAAAATTTTTAAAATCTTCCTGCTTTCTGGATTCAGTATAGAAGAGCAGATAAATCAAAACAAATTTCTTTTTGTAAAGAATATAATGTATAAAGTTTTTTCACACTCATTGATATTTATTATTCAAAAAAGATGCTTAACACATTGTGTGCTGCACACATGATAGTACGTTTTCTGACGATTGGTACATCAGCGAGGGGTCACGTACTAGTACAGATTAGTATATATATATATATATATATATATATATATATATATATTTGTTTATTCATCTATTCATATATTTGTGTACATATTTCAATATAGAATACGGAAAGTTGGTTAAAAAATGAAATAGTTTTCTATCTATTGAGATTTAACTGAATATTTCTACCAATGGGAAACTTATGTAAGATTTTGCTTTTATAACTAGGCTGTTTTAGATTAAAATAAAATGTTTTCCACACGTGTACTCTTCAAGATTTTTAAAATCTTCCTGCGTTCTGGATTCAGTATAGAAGAATAGATAAACCAATACAAATTTCTTCTCGAAAAGAGTATAATGTATAAAGTTTTTTCACTCCTTGATATTTATTATTCAAAAAAGATGCTTAACACATTGTGTGCTGCACACATGATAGTACGTTTTCTGACGATTGGTACATCAGCGAGGGGTCACGTACTAGTACAGATTAGTGTAACAACATGGTTTGTTTGTGGGTAGAAAAATAACGGTATATACATGAATACGAAGCCGAATGTTCTTGTTTGCTACTTACTTTCTGGAAAAATCTAGACAAATAAAAACTAGTTTTTACATCAGTCGATGCGGAGCCACAGAACGGGAAAAATTAAAACTATATACTACTATTTCTATCTGATTTTTCATATTTACGGAACTATAATAAATTTATCCACTAAAAACTATATTTTTTGTTTACAAAAATCTTATGGTTCTTATTTATATATTTCTATTTATATATTTGTTTATATATTTTAGTATAAAATACGAAAAGTTGGTTAAAAAATTAAATAATTTTCGATCTATTGGGATTTAACTGAATACTTAAATTTACGGTCAAAACGCTCGCTCCCGGTACGATTTCGCTGCTAAATGTACCCGCAGACAATATGTTAATAATAAAATATGTTAATAAAAATAAAATCTGAAAAATCCAAATACTTCTGATTTATTGTAGAGGATATCACTGTATTAAAATTATGGTTTGTGAAATTAGTGTACCTGATACTTAAACTAACGAAATTTTAACATAACAATTACGGCGCAGTGCTATTTTCGGTCTTGGATTTTAAAGCGACATATCTTAATATTTTAATACATTTAAACCCGCTGACTTAAATTTACGTCACTTCAGTTTTTATTACTAATTCCTAAGAATTCCCATCCTGCAATTTCTCTGTCTGTATGAGGAAGCATACACAATAGATTCAGTTATTTATAAACAAAGAACGTCTTTTTCATGTCTACAGCAAATTGACACAAGAATTATACAAATACTCAGTGAAACACGAAACACTAAAAAAGAAACAAAAAATGGAATATGTATATGTATATGTACATATGTATATATATATATATATATATATATATATATATATATATATATATATATATATATATATATATATATATATATATATATATATATATATATATATATACATATATATACATATATATATATATATATATATATATATATATATATATATATATATATATATATATATATATATACATATATATATAAATATATACATATATATATATATATATATATATGTAATATTAAAATCCCTTATTTACGTATTTTAATATTAATTCAATAACTTTTGTTCATAAAGTGAGTTCGGGGGTTTGCGCGGTCATTCTGATTTTTCCCTCCAGACACGCTATAGACTTAGTTCAGCCTCTGTCTGGACTACTTTAGCCGATAGTTAGCGCGTTCTCTTTAAACATGGGTATTGTTTATCACGTGATCATTTGTGCTTAGGGATTATACGTAGTCTTTTACCTTAGGAATCCCTACTTGAAAGTGTATGTGCGGGATCACATTGTTTGCACAAAGTTGTAAAGCTGTCTGCCTGTTGTACGGATTTCATGTTTATTACCAGAAATAAACTGTGTTGTGATTTTGAATATAAATATATATATTCAAATATTATATATATATATATATATATATATATATATATATATATATATATATATATATATATATATATATATATATATATATATATATATATATATCCCTTATTTACATATATTATTATTAATTTAACAACTTTTGTTCATAAAGGACGTTGGGGGTTAGAATGCTAATTCTGATTTTTTCCTCCAGAAACAATATAGAATTAATTCAGCCTCTGTCTGAACTACTTTAGCCATTAGTTAGCATATTTTCTTTAAACATGGGTATTTTTTATCACGTGATCAGTTGTGCTTAGGTATTATTTTTAGTCTTTTTACCTGAAAAATCCCTACTTGAATGTGTGTGTGTGCAGGATCACATTGTCTTTGTGCAAAATGTTGTAAAATTGCTTGAATGGATTTCATGTATCTCACCAGAAATAAACTTTGTTGTGATTTTGAATGATTCTCGCCCATATTACACAAACACACACACACACACACACACACATATATATATATATATATATATATATATATATATATATATATATATATATATATATATATATATATATAAATATATATATATATATATATATATATATATATATATATATATAAAATATATAATATACATATATATATATATATATATATACATATATATATATATAATACATATATATATATATATATAATATATATATATATATATATATATATATATATATATATATATATATATATATATATATATATATATATATATATATATAATATATATACTATATATATATATATATATATATAATATATATATATATATATATATATATACATATATATAATATAAATATAATATATATATACCACTATATATATATATATATATATATATATATATATATATATATATATATATATATATTATATCTAATATTATATAATATATATATATATATATATATAAAATATATGTTCTAATGTTATATATTATATATACTTATTATAAACATATATATAAATGGTATATATATAATATAAATATAAATTATATATATATTATATTTAAAATGTTTATTTACTGTTGTTATAAGTGCTGATATAGATTAATTCTTATGCGAACAAAATCATGTCATCGGGTGCAAATGTGTATATACCTCGAACATTCTATGTAGAGTTGTTGCACTACAAAGACAGTCGGTATTTAAAAGATTAAAAAGTCTATATTTTTAGAATCGTCTTTATTTGTTATTCTTTCATCTCTCTAAGTGGATTCTAAAAGAATTTATTAATGCTCATGCGATACCATGGGATATAATCTCACTGTTTTCTGTACCGCCAGTACTACTGGCAGTTCCATCAGACAGTTTCAAACAACTAATATTTAGACTGGTCTGGACTAATTAAAGAGGTAGATTTTGCTATGCTTGTAATGTATTCAAATGTATTGGATTTAAGCGTAACGTATCATATCGAATATAACAACTTCTGCTTTAAAAGCATACTACTGGTATTTAAACTAGTATATAATAAAAATTATTTTTATTCAATACAAACGAAAATCACGTTATAGATTATGGTATATAAATATAAAATTTTGTGCTTAGCCGAGTCTTAAAAATGAAAATATTGAAAGAGTTACATCCTGTATTATATGCTTGCCTGAAACTAAATACATTTTCTTTCCAAGCATTGCTTATTGCTAATTTCAGCTGATTTTATGTTTCTTATCACGCGAAAATAAACCATTTCATTTAAATTGCTCCTAAAACACACATTTTTATAATAAAATAATTTTTGAAATTCAATTCTTAATTGAAAATTAGCAATTTATGTTTTATGAAAGAATAATTAGAAAATTACTGAAAGGGGTAGGAGCTAAGTCTCATCATTCGGAACACGGATTTAATTGTGTCTGAGAATATCTAATTAATTTACACATTTAGTAAGCAGTTTATTTAATCACGCAAATGTCAGATTCTTGCTATCGGTTATTAAATCAGGAAAGGATAATTAAATCGTATCGTGCCCCAGTTAATTCCACTGCCTGCTCTTCCAGATGTCCATGAGATTCTCATTTATATCAATCGTTGTATGAAACTTTCAATTACCGAATATTGCTCTGCTTCTATTTGGCTTGAAACGAAATTTTGAGACTAATTTTAGTTTTTCTGTAAGTAATAGAATGTCGTGAAAACACTCAATTATTTCATGCAGTCTTATGTAATATTCTTCAATTAATAGATAATTTTTTATATAAATATAAAAAATAGATTTATAGATAGAGCAAAATTTGGCTATTATGTTGAAGGATTCTCATATTTTAACAACTTTAGAACCGATTACTTAAAGCAGGGGTTCCAAAATTGTAAGAGATATCGATGACAACAGTGGAAATCTTACGAATGCCAGAGAATTGTTTTAATTGCTACTTCTATATGAAAAAATTAGTTTAATTTTCT
Source organism: Pardosa pseudoannulata (assembly GCA_032207245.1). NCBI lineage: Eukaryota > Metazoa > Arthropoda > Arachnida > Araneae > Lycosidae > Pardosa > Pardosa pseudoannulata. Next base: position 167,154,533 of record CM063508.1, on the reverse strand, counting down.
TTTCAAAGATGAACTATAATGAAACCATTTTGTCGAAAAGATATTAGATACAATTATGTATACACGTAATAACTTTCATATTTTATAAATATTATACAGTATTTAAAGTGTTTTCACAATTACACTACAAGAATTTTAATGAAGGATGTTTACTAATAAAATTATTTTTTTCTTAGAAACTCCTAAAACTATATTCAAAAGAGAAACTCTAAAGAAAATCTGTTCACTTCTCGAATAATAAAGACATGAAAAATGTATACGAAAAATTGCGCCGTTAAGTGGGATAAGACACCGTTATCCTAAACAAATATTACTTAATTATCGCAAAAATGGATCTATAATTTGTGTTCTAGAAGAGAGAGCAAAAATTTATAAAGCAATTCTATAAAATTGTAGACTATTTAATAAGCAAAAGTAAGCCAAATTAATTCACCCAAATACATACATTACCAATATTCCCAGAAATTGAAAAGAAAAACTCAGCTAAAATTTAGATATGTTCTTAATAGTATTGGATTTCACGCTTGTATTCCACTATGGACGTCGATCATTAGTTGCATCTTTAGAAATATTTCCTTTTAAAAGATTATATTTAAAAGCTCTAATCATTCTAAAAACTCTCCTGTTCTCCCATAATATTAAATTAAATGTGTGGCTGCGATGGGAGGATGAAATTTGAAGTGATGTTGGGAAACATTGGAAGCTAAAAACACAGAATGGTTGGTTAAAAGTATGAGTGTGTTCCCATTTTAATTAAGGGAAATAATGTATCAAGTGGAGTAGAATAATCACTCTTGTACTGATAGTATTATGTATGTAGACTGGAATACCAACATCTCAATAGCATGCTTATTGCGGCGAATGAAAAACGTGCTAGTAATAAGTAGCATTTCACTTTTTTGAGAATGGCATCACTTACGTTTTTAATTATATAAAATGTTTTACTTGTTCTTTTATTGTAATTGTAAGTTAGGAAATAAATACGTGTGTAAAATTACTATCTCCTAACAATGCCAAAGTTGTGATTGTAACAGTTGGTCAAACTTTAATTATCTTCCAGCAAGATAGTGAACACACATCAAGTAGTATAGTAACTTTCATTGTATCACTGTACACAAGCTTAACACTTCACCTCAATTTTCAGAGTAAATTTCACAGAAAATTTAAGGGTTTAATAGGAAAAGTAGTTCATAAATATGACATGGAAAAGGATTTCATTAAATCTTTAAGTTAAGAGTGAACCAAATTTTTCAACCGAAATAATTATACATTTAGTACTAAACTTACAAGATTTCAAGATGAGATGCAAGCAGAAGATGATACAGGTGTTATTCAACAAAAATAAATTTCATTTTTGGACTAAAATTATTGTTTATATGTATTATGTTTACTCATTTTTATATTAGAGCACTCAGGTCAACTTTTTTTTCCACATGAAGACTCTTAACCAGACCTACCGCTTAAAGATGATTACTTCTAATTCCGAGATTACATACACTAGGAGAACTGTTGAATATTAACGCAGCGTTCTACTCATTTGATCAATAACAGTCTATATATTTTTTCAGAAAAAAATATTTTCTATTACATATTTTTCTTTATATATGAGAAAATAAATGAAGAAGAATATTAATGAAATTAAAAGTTCAGTAATCAATAAGAAACACTATTTTCTTAAAGCAAAATTTGTCGTTTCTTAATTAAAAACATATTTTACCTGTTTAAGAATGCTTTGAATTTAGGGGTGTACTGCATCTTATTTTTTTTCGCAGTACCACGTTTTTAAGTATTTCTTTTTCTAAAGTGTATACATATATTCTTAAGAACTTATAGTTAGTGGCTGATAGTTTGGAGTTAATTTACTAATTTTAGACCTACATATCTTGCCTTTGGTGGAAATTAATAATTTAAATGTTAATAATCTAAATATTTTGAAACAATATTTTTTTAAAATTTTTTAAAAATGTATTTGCGTAGTGTTAATTTTTACTGGTTTTGTTAGACTTCTAGAGAAACTACTAAAATATGTCTAATAGCGTCTTGTTAATTTATTATATGTAAAATTATTTCACGTACAATCTGTAATTAAGCTTGCCTAAGTGTCTACTCCAGCAATTTGATTTGGTTTGGTTGGTTGGTTTAGAGCTTGATAGTCTACTTCTTTTTCTATAATAAAGGCTAACATAATCACGAGCTACTACTTAAAACCGACTTAAGTAAGGAAACTATTATTTGTCTCTTAAAGTATTGGCATAGAAATGTAATTTAAAATCCTTGATTGAAGTTTAAAACTTTAGCTACATTCTGTAGACAAGTTCCATATATAGCAATGTAGGCACATATTTTAACCCCTTCCGGTAGGATATAATAATGAAAAATTGTGCATGAAATAACCATTTAATTTTTATTTAAGAAACTTGTTTCATTTTACAATTCTTACATATTCTCAATTAAAATCCACTTTTTACATAGTGTTAAATAATATCAGAAACAGTAAAATTAAGAAAATATCAAAGCAAAACATTAATAAGGTATACAGATAATAGTCTTCAAGCTAGTGGTACTTTTCAAAACAAAGTGCAAAGGAATTCTTAATTGTTTACACCGCCAAGTAGTCTCACTTTTAATTTGATTCTTGTAACACACACGGCATTTCTTAGTAGGTTTTCTTTTATTCTGACTCATTAATTTGGCAATGACTTGTACCAAGTAAACAATATGCAATAGTGACTTGTGATTTTCACAAGTGATAAAAGTGTTGCCAAATTCAGTACACTAGAAATTTTAAACTAAATTAATTATCATATTTAACAGTAACTTTAATAGCATGACGAGTGTAGCTCGTCATTGTGCGGTATGGAATGAAAAACTAATGACGAGCTAGACTCGTCATTTTACCGGAAGGGGTTAAGAAAATTTAATATGCTGTTCCAAAAATATTTGACCTATTCACGGAAGAATGATCACGAGCAGGTATGAATACCTTCTTCATAACCTTCTCTAGTTCTCGGACTTTATTTGCTATACTTTGATGTAAAAGCAATGTCAATTTTCTACATTTTAAAAATTAAATAAGAATAAATTAGATTACGAATACTCTACGAATAAATTAGGTTACTGAACAGCACATTTTGGAGACTTTCCCCGTTATTTCCTTTTACAAGTTTGCCTTAATTTTTTACTTTTGCATTCCTAAAGATTGCTTTTTTAAACATTTTGTCTTACACTTTATTTTATTCAGCAAGTCAAAGCTGTAATAAATATTAGGTTGTTTGCACATAGTTTCCAGTTAAGTTTTCTCTTCTTAGCCTTTTTCTAAATTTTCTAAATTGCTAGCTTAGTTCGTCATCGGGTTTTCAATTTATACATTACAATGGAGAGCTAAATTCTTTAGCTGACTAAAGTTGCTTTAGCATACATAATTAATAATTTTATAAAATTATTTCATTAAATAGCACTGAATTGAATAACGATGTAAAAGTGTAAAACCTTTCATATTTCGACCTAAAATGTTGATATGAACTCGATAGTTTCTGATATTCAGTATTAGGTAATATCTGAATAAGAACTGTATACATAAACAATACTAAGATTTAAATCAAAACTGTAATCAAAATAGAATAATCTAACTTGTTTATTTTGGATTTAATAATTTCATCACTGTATTTGAACAGAAAATGAGCTTCGGCTGCCATCCAGTTGTGATTATTTCTGACCTTTCTATTTAAGCTTTTAAATTTATGAGGATGGATCTATGATTATATTTAAAGTGGTGTATTAAAAGGGAAACAGAAAATACATCAATTTTATACATCAATTTTCGACCTAAAATATCGATTTGAGCTCGATAGTTTCTGATATTCAGTATTAGGTAACATCTGAATAAGAACTGTATACGTAAACAATACTAAAATATAAATCAAAACTGTAATCAAAATAGAATAATCTAACTTGTTTATTTTGATTTAATAATTTCATCACTGTATTTGAACAGAAAATGAGCTTCGGCTGCCATCCAGTTGTGATTATTTCTGACCTTTCTATTTAAGCTTTTAAATTTATGAGGATGGATCTATGATTATATTTAAAGTGGTGTATTAAAAGGGAAACAGAAAATACATCAATTTTATCAATCTAATATTACAAAATGAAACTACTGCATAACAATTTCCTACAACTTAAAGCTCTTAAATTAGATCATCCTAGAAGATTTCTTTGCCAAACAGCGCGAAATCATTCGGGCTTTAACCTTCAAGCTCGCCTTCCCAGGTTTGCCCAAATGGAGTCGTAACCTACAGGTTAAGAAACTCTGGCTTAATCGATACTCTGTTAACTTTTGAAAGCAGAAGCCAAGGGCTCAAATACTTCTGCATTCATTGATTTTCATTTGAATTCATATTTGTAGCCCTTCTTTCATCAGTTTAAATAGCCCTTGGTCTCATTAAACTTCATGTAGTAAAAAAACAAGCTGTATCTCTCCAAAATAATTTGCAATGCCTTTTTACGGAACTTTAAAAGTAGGATTATTTTAATACCAGGAAAATTACTATTTCGCTTAATATATTTAATTTTACATTTAATTGAGTGAGTGACGAGAATTACAGTTTTAAATCAGAGATATCAAGTGCCGTCAGCCACTTCACTCATTTACCATTGCCACTTATCACCATAATAAACGCTGGAAAATGTTGATGGGTAAAAGATGTTACCACTGCAGTGAACAGTTACTGTCTGTCGTACAGATGTATTGAAATGTTGAAGGGTTACTACGACCAGAATTCTTCCATAAGAAAAAAAAATGTATCACAACTCCATTCAACTCCCGCTCTCGGTTCGGTCAAAATCAGAATATGTTGCCACAGAAGTAGCTATACCAGTTTAAATAGAGATGATTTTAAAAGTTTTATCCATTTCTTAGTGCAATAGAAAAATATATAAATGCATTAAGTTAAAGTTAAATTATAATGCAATGAATAATGCAAAGAATTAAAGTTTTCATTCTCCTTAAATATTGGTTTTAATTTATGAAATTTATCGACAAAACCAAAAAATATGGAAAATTTTGAACCATCTATTAGAAGGACTAATAGTGTTCACTTCGAAGAATATACTGTAGTACTTTAGATAAAAAAATAATCAAACAGAAGTGTTTATGCACTAGTCTTCTATTATGATGTGTAGTGTTTTACAGGGGATACATCAGATTGTCTTGTAGTCTCCCTCTGATGTACTGTGGCCGAAGATAAAAGTCCTAGAGACGTAGTTGAAGTCTAAACGGGACACCAGGGCGTAAAGTCGAATGAATCCCTAGTTATCAAGATTACAAACTCTTTAATGGTGTGCTTCGTTAATTATTGAGAAACATAATGATGTAAAATTAATTAATATTAAATACAGTCATTTAATAATTTAAAAAAATATATATCGAAAAATCCCAGAAATACAGTTGTATACCTTTTTACACCTCCATATTGTATCTCTTTCTAATCGTTGTCCTCTCTAGAAATTTCGAGATCAATTATGTTTGGGGAAACCGCATGGAACTTTTTCCCGTACAAGTCTATCGACGATGATTAGTACATAAAATCTTTTCCATCTGGTCAATCAGAAAGTCGTTAACGATCTTACCCGTCATAGGTGCAATACTAAGGAGGGAGACGAGGAAGAGCGGCTCCTTTAGATCTGTGAATAGCACATAATATCCTTTCAAGTGGATGCTCAAAATTGACCACACGAGAGTTTTTTTCAAAACAGCTCTTAATGGAAACTTTCCTCAAGCTTAGGTTCTAAGATGGATCAATATTTACAAAGATTTTTCAAAAAGCTAATGATAATTTAATCATTTAAAATGGTATTTTGAAATCGAATCATAATTAACACTAGGTTCCTTTTTTGGAGCCTTTTCTTACTATAAACATTATATGTAGGCTTGAAAATCTTAGGTTGTTCATTTCTACGGACTTTTACTTCCATATAGAAAAAAAATAATAAAGTACCAATACAAACCAATACAAACCAATTCCACAAGAAAATATTCACCACAAAAAACAACCATATCCAATCTTAGTATTTATTTATACATATTTAAGTAAAGTAGATCGGTGATATGATTTTACTACATTTATAGTTTTTGAACATTTTTACTCATTAACCCATGCGTTAAAACAACTGTCGAAATATTCAATATTATACTCATCACAACAGATTGTATTAGGATATATATATATATATATATATATATATATATATATATATATATATATATATATATATATATATATATATATATATATATATATATATATATATATATATATATATATATATATATAGTCGCTGACTGTAGTAGAATTTACAGACTTTTTAGTAATATATTCCTATTTTGTTCTCAATCGTGTTGAGTATTTTAATTTTTTATAATATTGCTAAAATTTGATTCAATAAAATTTGTGTTTATTAATTTTTCTGTAAAAAAATCAGTCAACATATATTGAACACAAGAAAGCATAAAATGCTTATCACAACAAGAATATTAAATTATTAATAAGTATGTAAATTTTGTTTTATCTTCTCTTAACTATCAACTGTTATGTAAATTGTAAATTCTTAAATTACCTAAACACTTATTTAAAAAGAAAAGTATCATCTAACAACGAAAAAAAAATATTTATTAACTTAAAATAATGTTAAATATACATGCTAAATTATGTTTCCAGAACATTTTTTTGGCAGTTATGATATATTTATAGATAAGTTTAAGAAAAGGAGTTTGGATATTTTATAGACTGTTCAACGATTATCTTCAGGCATCTTTCTCAAGAGTCAATGGTCCAGAAAAAAAGTAGAAGGCCTCACTTCCCATTTGTCAAGAATTGTGGGGACAAGGAGCAAATCTAGCAACAAATAAAGATTGCCCTGATAATATTTATTACGGAGACCTAAGGAAAACGTTTATTTTACGACCTGACTTTTTTCAGAGTTAGTAAAAGGCGAGAATATAAAAAGCTTATGTAGGAGTCACCAACGCGATATTTTGAAAGTTAAAGTGCTGTCACTTTCGAATTGCCATAGTTCTTTGAATATATAAAATGTAGAGTAATAAAATGGGTATTTCTAAATGAATAATTTTATTAGTTATGTATTTAAATTTAATTTACTGTAGCCTCAATAAAAGAGGTTTCTAATAATTTGGCATCTCCTCTATTAAGATGAGGCCGACAGAGCGTCTAGGCCAGCCGCATATATAAGTGGAGTATTCGTAAGAAAGTATATAATTGAAAAAAAAAACTAATTCCTCCTGCTGAATTTTGTTTATTCTGAATATAAATAAAGGTGTAAATAGGAATTAAAAATACCAATTAGGCCATTAATCCAAAGGAACCACACTCGGTCGAATATATGCCAAACATGGCGTCTTGGTGAAAATAAGAAATGGTGTAGAAGCTGGTAAAGAAGAAATTAAGCTTCACACTCCTTCTTCCTTGCTTTCTCTCTGAGGGGGCTTGCAGATCTCTGAAAAAGTTTGTTGGGCAGCGTTGTCTTGGCCGAAAAGGGCTACTCCGAAGTTAGCAACCCCTCTTGACCAATGGGGTCGAAGGAGGGTCACTCCGCTTTCGCCTCTAGTTCAGTTTCTCGCTGGCGTTGCTGAACTGTAACTCTTTGTTACATCCTCCATCAGGGAAATTGAGGAATATATTTTCATGTATGCTTCATTAACCTTTGAGCAAAGAAAATATATCCTCTGAACTGACTTAGAAGTGTAAGCTGAATAATATCCTAGTATTTTCCCAGTGTTCCGGCTAGATTCATATCTACTGCTCTTTGGAGTATCAGATTAGAACAAAATGTTTAACTCCCACTTTTATCAACCTTACAGGTCTTTTTCAAAGTCAGTTTTTGAAAAGAGACAGTCTCTGTTTTCCCAAGACAACCGCTGTGCTCTGGTCTAATGGTAAAACGCCACTCTCTGGTACTTGAGTGGTTTTGAGTGCTTTTGTCATGGATATTCGTAGCCGTCCAAAATAGGGTTTAAACAATAGGTCTCATTACTCCTAGTGTAACAAAATAGTAGACGGTAGAGCCCCAAACAAAAATCAAAGGCAGTAGTTTGACTATTTCTCTATGATGCATAACTGAAATTTAGGTATAAATGATTTATAACGCATGGGCTTAAGGCGACTAGATATGAACGTTATTGAATTTACTTAGCTTAATAATGAAGTGAAGAGAAAAACTTTCATAAACTATTTACATCTGTAAAAAACGTTAAATAAAATGAAGTATAGAATGGAAAATCTGCAATTCTGGTTACTAGTTTCCCTTTTAAAGAAAAAGACGGGAAAATATTTGAAAATCATATCTGCAAAAGTTTATCATATTTTATTTTAAAAGTAAATGACTACGGTGATTTTAAAAAGACATCAATAAATCTATAAAAAGGCATCAATAATAAAATATCTAGTAGTACTTCAAAATATACTATTTTAAGAAATATAAGGTTAAAAAAGATTAATCTTTCATAAGTTATAAAGTAGCAGATCCCTTCATAAAATCATAGAAATTATAACAAAATAATTCCTTTTTCTTAACAATCTACTACTTAAATCTTATTATTTTTTTCCGTTTTCTAAAGAGAGGTAAAAGTTGAGGAAAAGATTTTTTAACAGAATTAATAAGAATTTATAACAATAAATACGACAGTACACTCTTCTTTTCAGCTTTAAATTCCTCTGCGAAAACTTCTTTAGTTACTGCAGCTTTACCGCCAGCGAAATTTAATCAGGGCTTTGAAGTTTAAACCTTTCGTTTCAATATCCGATGTTCGAGATCAGAAAGAGCTTTAGATAGAGATTACATCACGCATCTAGTTCTTAAATTGTTTCCGACTCGAGGCTTAGTGGCCTGAATTCAGGAATTGGTACCGAGAGAGACAAATAATTGGAAAAGCCGCATCATGCATTTAATAAGCTACAAAAATTTTCAAATGAAACCGAAGTTTTGTTTGGTGAGATTTCCACAGTTAAGCAGCGTAGCCAAAGTCAGAATAAAATATATTCTTAGTGTGACAAATGAATAAATTTTGGATAAATTATTACTCACTAGCATTGAAGACAAGGAGCAGAAACTTCAACTTTAAATCAGATTTTATGTTTAAAATTAAAATTTAAAATAGTGGAATCTTATATTGGATTCATATATTGGAATCGTAATTTGAATAATTTGTTTTGTTTTCCTTCGATATAAATTTAAATTATTTTCTTGTGAACAATATAGCTGAATATATTTATCCATATAACTTCCAAATTCCTAATGACTTTCTTTAATTTTGTTCAAACAAGAGGTTTTTTAATTTCTAAACATTAATTCATGCTAGAATTGCTCAGGTGATCATACATATCCTTTTTATTTATCCGTAATCACATTCACATATACATACATACATACATATATACATGCATATATATATATATATATATATGTATGTATATATGTAAATATATATATATATATATATGTATGTATATATATATGTATATATATATGTATATATATATATATATATATATATATATATATATATATATATATATATATATATATATATATATATATATATATATATATATATATATATATATATATATATATATATATATATATATATATATATACCGGGTGATCCAAAGTCAGGACAATCTTTAAAAGTGAATAATTCAAAAACTAATAAAGATAAAAAGATGCGCTTTGCATCAAACGAATGGAAAAAAAGCCGAGTTTTGTATGGCATAACTCTATTTTAATAAATTATAAAAACATTATGTAATGTCCATTATTACCATAAAATATGGTTTCTATTAAATAAAAACTGATACTATCACTCTATGTATATGCTAAAATAATCCTACAGTATATCTTCTGGCAAAATAAAAATAGTTATATTTATAACAGAAAATGTTTATTGCAATATTACAAGTTAAAAATAATTATATTCATTACAGAAAATGTAAAATATAATATTCCACATTAAAACAGAGTACATATCTTTAAAAATTTATTCATTATGCATAGATTTTAAATATAGCAGATATACTCTCCTTCTAATTCACTCTAAGGTAAAATAGAATAGTGAAAAAAATGCATTTTATACAGAATATATGGATTTTGAAAAAAACAAAAACAGATATATTCTCGTTTTAACTCGCTCCAAGTGAAATAGAATGATGAAAAAGTGTCATTATATCTTCATTATATATAGAATATATAAATTTTGAATATAAGAGATATATCCTTGGTTTTAAGTCAAGCTAAGGTAAAATAGAATAATGAAAAAGAAAAGATCCTTGTATATAGAAAATATAAATTTTGAACATAAAAGATAAATTTTCGTTCTAACTGGTTCTAAGGTAAAGTAGAATAATGAAAAGATATATATTCATTATATATAGAATACATGTATTTTGAATATAACAGATATAGTTTCATACAATTTATAGTGCCGAAAAAATTTACTTTACTTTTCTCACGTTTACCTTTCCACAGAATTTAGGAGTTACCCTCCTGTTCTCCCCAAAAACAAATGTAGTTAAGTATCATTATTAGTTGTAGCATCCTGAGTAATAGGAGTGTAATATTAAAACCTCCAATACTTATGATTCCGGGGTTTAAATAATAGGTCCTATATTTTGCCTATAAAACATTATTAATTATATATAGATCTATCTTAAAACTTTATAAATTTCCAGTGCAAAGAAATGTTAATATTTCTACTTCTTCTAAATTAATTTGAGTATAAAAGAATCTCTGCTTTAAAACAACAATTAAAGTTATCACTATTTTATTCATTGCATCTGTTTATGTTTATTTAAAAATTGAATAAATCTGTGGAATTAGTTTAAATCATGCATATTAATATTTATAAATGTTAAAAAAAAGATTTTATCTTTACCTCGTTTGAATCTTTCAGTGTTTCTTACTATCACCTAAATTTTGGATAAAAACATCGTATAAACTGTACTTTTATTTAGTAATTACTTTTCCAATTAATTATCCCGTAAAAGTTTCGTATGAAAATCGGCTGAAACTTTTGTACTTTTTTTTATTCTCTTCTGTGAATACTAATTAAAAATCTAATTAGCTTTTAAAAGGTGCACCGACTTTTTTTCTGTATTTGTTTCGTGTATCTAGAGTATTGTGCTTCATTATATATATTTTTTCGTTTGTGCTTAATTTGCTCCTAATGATAATCAAGTCACACATCCTTTTTTTATTTGATACGGTATATTAGTAAAAATAATTTTATTCTGTCAGAAAAATTTAAATGAATATATTTATAAAACTATTAAATTAAACATTTCGATATCAAATGAGATTTTTTTAGTGTACATTTCATTTCATGAATAGAATAATTAGCCTTTTTTTGCATACAGTAGTTAAATAGTTTAGGTACTGCCTTTAATTCAACTAATCAAATTCTGAATTTAATACCTTAAAACCCTTGATAATTTTATGTTACGAATAACAATGTCGCTATTTAATTACTCCAGGTAAATATTACAATAAGAGTATTACCGAAACTATCGTGTAGGGATTAAGTAAAAAGCAATATTTCAAATCAAAGTCAGTGACTTCTCTTTGTTATAGCGTGTTATCTTCATGCATTAACAGTGTCTTGTTACGGGATATTTTACGAAAAACAATTGTTAGACTTTGACACACAATATTGTATGTCAAAACCATAAAAATATTAAAAGCCACCATAAAAGTATAATAGCTTAAAATAAATCTTTTCATGCATGTAATATATCTATTGCAAAACATATCTTAAATATTTAATAAATTTTATTAAGCATTTAAATTCAAATTCACTTTTAAATTTCTTAATAAATATATACGTAAATAGCAAATTTAAGGCATTTTAGCAATTAAAATTTTTAAGCACATATTTCCATCATTTAAGGAGTTAATAATAAATATACATTTCAATTTAAATACCTACTTACAGTTTAAAAGAAAATATAATTAAATTACTCCTAAACATTGAATAAAAGAATAACAGTTGCCTTAAATCATAGAGTATAAAAATTTAGTATTAACTTAGTACTTTATTACTTTATGTAAGCACTATCGATTCTAAAAAGAATCGAATATTAGCCAGAAATTGAAATAAATCGTACAACCATGCATTTTATCCTAAATGATAATTATTGGAGTTAATGAGTTTAAATCCCACTTTGGATGGATATTCGTAGCAGTTTGGAATTAGTTTTAAGCAATTATCATCATTAGCCAAACAATTTAATCATTAGCCCGCTTGTAGCATAAAAGAAGGTAGCAGTGTCGCAATCCAAACTAAATCTATCCACTAAATTGCAGAAATATTTAACCAAAGAACTAATATTTAATCTAGTCAACTACGACCACACTAATATCGAAAATAAAAGAAGACCTAAAGTCATTTAGGTTTAAAAAATCTTAGCTTTTGTATGCTTAAAACAATAAAATGATAATAAAAATTATAAAACAAATATAAAAAAATTAGGAAATATTTTAAAACTAATAAAAGTGTAAAAAACCCTGAAAACTCGATATTAGTATCAGTTTGGAATTAGCTTTAAGCAATTATCATCAATAGCCAAACAATTTAATCAATAGCCCTCATGTAGCATAAAAGAAGGTAGCAGTGTTGCAATCCAAACTAAATCTATCCACTAAATTGCAGAAATATTTAACCAGAGAACTAATATTTAATCAAACAAACTACAACTACACTAATGTCGCCAATAAAAGAAGGCCTAAAGTCACTTTAGGTTTGAAAAAATTTAGTTTTTTGTATGTTTCGAAAATTAAAAAAAATGGAAATAAAAATTATAAAACAAATATAAAAAAAAATTAAGAAAAATATTAAAACTAATAAAAATGTAAAAAAACCCTGAAAAACTTGATATTTATATCAGTTTGGAATTAGCTTTGAGCAATTATCATCAATAGCCAAACAATTTAATCATTAGCCCTCATGTAGCATAAAAGAAGGTAGCAGTGTTGCAATCCAAACTAAATCTATCCACTAAATTCCATAAAAATTTAACCAAAGAACTAATAATTAATCTAGTAAACTACAACTACACTAATATCACCAATAAAAGAAGGCGTACAGTTATTTTTAGGTTTTAAAAAATTAGTTTTTGTATGCTTCGAAAATTAAAAAAAAATGGAAATAAAAATTATAAAACAAACACCAAAAAAACTAAGAGAAAATTTTAAAACTTTTAAAAATGTAAAAACAATAAAAGAGAAAAACTTGTCAAATATAAGCTAACTTACAGTTTTTTCGTGCTCACTCATTAAAATAGTCCTGGAAAACTGATTGGTTGACAGGAGAAAGTTTGATTGGCTGATGAGATCACTTTCACTTTCAAATTAGTTGATATGACAAAAGTTCTCCTTCCTGATAGAATCACTGTATTGAATGGATATCTCTGGTCTTCTAAAAATTACGTTTCCCTATACCTAAATTTTCTCCTTTCTAGTTATTTTATTTATGTACTCACAAATAAATTTTTATCTATCATTACTTTTTCGTTGTTTAATTTCTCTCTCGTGAGTTTCGAAAAGAGCGAGTTTCAAAAGTAAGAGTAATTCCTGTTAGAAATCTCAAAATTAGACGGCTAGGCACACATATTACTGTTGACCCATGTTTTTAAAATCAGGAAGGCAAGCCAAACTAAATCAAACCAAAGCTTCATACTCATTACCAGTTACCACAAGCTTTGTATGTTACTAAATCATCCACAATAATAGCCTTTAATAGAATATCCTACATTTCTTAACAAAGATTTCAACCCGAAGAACATTATATACTGGTAGTATCTGCTCATCTAATTTTTTTAGCAGGTATATTATAATTCAAAAAAGTGCAAAAAGTTTTTAATATCAATTTTCATACTTGCTTCAGCATCCTTTTGTATTATTAAATCTAACGTTTCGAGACTTTATCCCATGTTTAAAAAAAGACCAATGATTGTAATATGTTTCTGTTATACAGCAGTGGTTCTTAAACTTTTTAAGCCGCAACCCAAATTTGAGAAATATGTTCATGTCGCGACCCAAAAAAGAGTCAAAATTTTTCATTGCTTTATTTTAGAGGGTATTTTTAAAAAATCTTCAATCCTACGATGATGATTTTTTTTTAACTTACAAATTTTTTATTTATTTTTTTAATAATAAAGATAAACAAAAGTACTTTTCGATCCAAGGAAAATTTAATTAATAATCAAGTGTTTTTAATAATTTTTATTGACCAAATTAAAATATATTTATAACTTTTTGAAAATAATTGACATTTTAACTTATTCCTAAAAAAAAAAAAGAAATATCAATACATATGTTATATGTATTGATACGCTTGGTAGCGCTTTCAATTTTCACCAAAAGGTATCACTACCGGAGCATTGTATTAGGGAATAACTCTTCTAGGAGGTGTTGGTATTACTTATTATTTAGTGTATTAATTACTTTTTTGGTTCGACTCAGCGCGGCCCAATATGCTTCGCGACCCAATTTTGGGTCGCGACCCATAGGTTAAGAACCGCTGTTATACAGGACTATCTTCCTTTTGGTGTGTAACAAATAGTAAATTCCCATTCGTACAAACTTATAGGTAGGTTTGGTGTATATAAAATCTAGTATTCATGGCATCATTTATATACACCGAATTCATATCATATTGCAGAGAAGACGTCATTAAAGTTATTTACATCCCCTATATAATAACAGCCTAAGTTATCTGTCCGTCTGTCCTCGAATTTATGTAGCAGTTGGACCTGGACTGGATAGAAGCATCCATATTGTGTTCTTGATGTGTTAGGGTTAGCAACGTTCGAAATCCACCCCTTTTCTCCTTTTCTAGCATTTAATGCCATTATTTCAAGCTCCATTTTTTCCGGTTAAGAGCAAGCGATTTAATTTATCAATATATCACCTAATAAGTAGGTAAAAATAACATTTTTTTCTAGCATTATGACGTCTTTCCTTTAGCCATCTCATTTAATCATTTCTTATTTTAAATTAGTTAAATATCGTCTGCATTACTTTCGTACGTTTTATCACTAAACTTAAATATTATGTGAATAATTTTCTTTTATATTTGGCTAAAATAATAGATTAGGTATGTATGTGATAATTTTAAATTTAATAATAGTTTTTATTGTAGGATAATTCTCATTAAAAAAACAAACCATTTTTTTACCTGCCTCATAGAATACTTTACAATTCTGGAAAATTAAAAATTTTTACGGGGCCCTTCATATAACGGCCTATATGCTAGTTTTATGAAGAAGCAGCTAGTTTAAATATTTGGTCCTTTTTTTTGTTGGATTCGCCACTGTTGCGATCTAATAAGACAAAATCTATAAATTGCATATCACCGTACTGTACAAATTAAAGATTATAGAGATGCCATATTTAATAAAATTTCCAAACTAATATATAAATAATACTTATATCTGAACTTTTTTATCTATTCGAGAAAAATCGATATAAAAAATCGATTTAGACCCTCAGTAATAGCAAGCCCATTTGTAAACTTAAATCTTATATGCCATTGTCTCTGCAAATTTTTATCATATTTGTAATTTCACATAGTTATATTGTAACTTTTCACATCTAGATTTATAATGGATGAAATTTTCAGCTGAATATTTTTTCTCTCGAAAATAAAAGTTTTGAAATACGGCGTAAAATAAACGAGGCACATTTTTTCAAACTAACGTATACGTATTATGGTATTTCTATATTGTACTAAAAGAAATGAAAAATTCCTTATCTGCTGGCATCTTTTAACTACAGGTGTTTATTTTTTCCTCTCCAAGGGACGGAAAGAACAGAACCCACATTTTCCCAACAGAGAACTCGAGATGTCAAAGCCGTCTAAAAGTGGCAGTAACTCAAGATTTATTACACCCCATTGGGATCACTCTACAACAAAACCTCTCAGATTATTTCAGTGGTCATTCTTTTTGTTTGAAGAGACTGTTTTACCGTTTCTCACATTTCTCCTGATTTGTTAGCAATTTTCTCGAGGAATTCTTGAGTTCGCTTCTTTTTTTTTTCTTTCTGCAAACGCTAAACTATCAGGTTCTTCCTCTCCCACATGTTACAAGAAATATCATCTAAGAGCTAGAAATGGTATTTTCTGATAATTTTGTATTTCAAAAATACAAACGGATCAGAGTGTTTCAAAAAGATGTATTTCACAAAGAATTTTAGATACTATTAAATTCTAAATGCAATGGTAAAATAAAAAGAGAGATATAAAATATTCTATAACAAATTAAGTTTTAAAGATCCAGTGTAAATGTGTTCCATTCACTGGTAAGCGGTGAACACATAGATAATTATAGTTAATAGAGCAACGTGCATTTGCAATACGAAATAACAGAAACGCGCTAGGTGACTACAGCTGTTATATTCCTTATAAAAGAGTACGAATATTATTAATACCATAAGAGGATATTGTTGTTTTATATTGAATCAATGATATCACATTACATGTATTAATACTGTTGAACTATTTAAACGTGTTATCTAGCATTTAACCTTTGCTGTTATTGTTACTTATAAATCTTACTTTACACTACAATAGATTAAGGGTATAATTACATGACTACGGGGTTAAAGAAACCACTAGGTATGGAATTTTTATTGTATATTTGACCTTCTCTGCGGCAGAGAACAACTTTATACGGATTATACGTCGTTTCTTGATTATTTTCAAGCTTCGTGAATTATCAATTCGAATAAATTTACAAGAATCTCTGCCTTCTTCAAAAGTGAGAAGGCAGAGATCATGAGTCATAATTACTTCAAGTGAAAACGAAAAAGCGGAGAATATTTTTTCTACTGACAAGAACCTTTTTATTACAAAAAGAAGTAGTTTTCTTGCCAAAGAAACTTATTAGCAGTTGCTGTTTTGTAGTACATCGCTCTTATTACTTCAAATCCATTAATAACACAAGTTTGCTTTATATCATCTTTAATATTAATTAAAGTAAAATGCCTTTGACCTATATTACAAAATACAAATATATTAGTGAGAAGAAAATATAAGGAAAAATGCTAAAAAATACATATAAATAAAAAGTAAAAGAAGCACTCCACGTGCTACACCTAAAAGAAAAAATTACCAAAGTCTATGAGTACGCTACATTCTTTTCCTTCCTTCTCAACAACTCCAGCAACCCTATGCTTTTTCCGTTATCCTGTGCTGATACGTCTTTTGTTCCATTGTCCTGTGCACGATGCGTCCTTTCTCAGCTATGTCCAGATTGACTCGGACTCCAGGCATGATTTCTTAATCGCCTTCTCTCGACCAATCACAACTCTCCAAACTTGGTGAAGTTTCAGTACAGTCATTTCCACTGGCCACACCACATGCCTCCTGGAGTAGCGAAAAAATACTTGGGTATGCAATCCACAATGTGTGAGTTCGGCGAGAAGATCAGTTTCTCAAACCTTGTGTAAAAACATAGCTGCACTTTCACAGTAGTTATGGATATTTTGATGATCAGGGGAGTTTTCCTATTTATTTCATCCTAGTCATTGAACATACACTACTTCACAAGAACATAGTCCACAGGAATCTTTGAACCATGCCTTCTAATCTGGAGATTTCTTTAAATCCTGCATAAAATTAAAAATGAGTGAATATAATACATATAAAAACAAAAGAAAAGAAATAAATATTGATCCAAAATTTAAGGAGATATTTTTCTAATTTTAAATGCATAGCATTAAAATTTTCTCGGGAAAATGAACATTATCCCACTCTTAATTCCAAAACGATACTACCCTAATTGACTAGAATCTTAAGTTTATAATTTAGTTTAGAGTAGTAGTTAAGTAACAAATTATGATACAAATTTAGGGACTACTAAAAACCGGGGTTATCCCTCTATTTTTGGCGATTTTTTAATGGCGGCAACCACGCCAGGCACTTCGTGGATTTTTCGGAAGACTAGCGTTATGAGCGTTACTAACAGTAGCCATCACTCAGAGAGATTGAAGTCACAAAAACAAAAAAAAATAAAATAAAATCCCTGAAGTCCCTGAAAATCCCCTCAACCAATATCCAAACACAAAATGGTATAAAACTAGTTTAACCTGTTCTAACTTTCAGTAAAAGCACCGTTGACCACAGAACCAATAAGAATTAGGCACATTTCATACGGAATGAAAGAGTTACATAAGGAAAGCAAGAGTTACATAAGGAGCAAGCAATAAGTACCAAATTTATTTACCATACTTGGGGCTTAATCGCAAACTTGCCAGGGGGAACCCAGTTCTTCATAACAATTGGCACAGATTATTACAAGCAGCATCCTAATCATGTGGTTCATGTGGCATCCTAATCATGTGGTTATAGTCATGTGAAGTTTCATACATAACTTTTTACGGGGTTATACAAAACATATTCGTTTTTCTTCAATTTGTTGATGGCCCCTTTGGGGTTTCGGGAAAAATTCTTAGTTGAAATATATGTCGAGTACCATCCTCTTTACACGCATGGGGTTTCAGGATAATTCCTCGTGCATTTTTCTAGATATTCAACAGAATGTCTAAAATCGCAAGTGACTCAAAATTTAAAATAGTAGGAATGTTAATGTCTCTAAGCACATTTTCATTTCGGAAGTACTAGTGTGAAATATTTAAAACTATTTTGGATTTTTTAATATTGGAATCAGCTGTCTATGGCTACATACTGGTACTACGAACAAACTAAAAATTAGTTTTTCGATTTTTTTCTCCTACTCCAATATGCATCCACGAAGCCCTCTGTAGAAAACATCATTATTCAAAATAACTTTCGCCGAATGATGGCCGAATGGTTAGGGTGCTGGCCTTTGGAACCGGAGTTCGTGGGTTCGAATCCCACTATGGCATGGATGTTCGTAGCCGTTCAGAATCGGCTTTAAGCAGTAGGTCCAGGTCTCATTAGCCCTCGTGTTTTAAAAAGTAGACCGTAGTGCTCCAAAACCAAGCCAAAATAAGATTCAACAACAATCTCTGTTGACACAGAAAAATCATGTATTACGCTTACCAGGTTCGAACCAGGCACTCTGAAATTCTAACTTAGATCGCTAATCAAACTTCTAGCTTTTGTCTTTTTAACAAACATGATAATATAAATAAAAAGTCTGTTTTCCTTTCTTAATGTATTAATTATTTATTTTATACGTTTTATTTTTCCAAAAGTTATTTTTATACAAATTTTCCCCAGACTAAAAAGGATATTTTTAAAACTTTCATCATTATTATTTAAGTATTGCTATGTGTTTCTGTAAAGTTTAAAATATTATTAAATTTTGAAGTCTATCCTAATTCAGTCGAGTGACATGTTTTCTCGTGCAAGCTAAAATGTTAATGCTTTATGAATTAGTTATTCAAAATATTAACTGCTGCAGAAACTTCAGTCCAAATATTTTCAGAAGGTAAACTCTTAACGTGCTGAAATAAATTGCTGTCATAAACTTTCACATCTAAACGTAGCAGCCATTCTGATTAATGAAATATCAAGAATGTAATGGATAGTTTAAACATTAAACTATGATGTCCATGCATGTTTTCGCCATTAATTCCTACCACTCAGTTGAATGCGCACTATCATAAACATCATAATTCTAAATAATTGTAACACAACATGTTGAAGCTGTGAAATATTCCTCATTATATGGGAAAATAAATTATAACGTATTAAGCCACAAATGTTATTAATATAACATAAGGCTAACTAAAGAAAGGTTGTAGAGGATATTCTTCATAGCTCCCAGTTAATAATGCATCTAAAATACGTTATTCTATTACAGACATTTATAATCAGCTGTACCATAACAAATGGTAACTTTGAACAGGTTTTGAGTGTTAGACCTGCTTTAGCATAATACATTTCAACCATAGATAAGTAAAGCTATAATGTTCTATAATAGGAAAAATATGTAAAGTGCTTAAATATACACACACATATATAAATGCATACATATGTACATCTCTCTCTCTCTCTCTCTCTCTCTCTCTCTCTCTCTCTATATATATATATATATATATATATATATATATATATATATATATATATATATATATATATATATATATATATATATATATATATATATATATATATATATATATATATATATATATATATATATATATATATATATATATATATTATATATATATATATATATATATATATATAATATATATATATACATACATATATATATATATATATATATATATATATATATATATATACATGCATACATATACATACATACATATACATAAATACATATATATATATATATATATATATATCTATACATATACATATACATATGTATATGTATATACATATATACATACATACATACATATATATATATATATATATATATATATATATATACATATATATATATATATACATATATATATATATATATATATATATATATACATATATATATATATATATATATATATACACTCAAGAGCCTAAACGTTATGACTACGTCTAGTTTACAATGAACTCGCCTCGATGACGTGAAAGGCACGTGATTAGGTGGAAGTGGTATTTAACTGCTGCTGGAGAGTATGAAGAATCATTCTTTCACTTACTTCTGTGTGTGATGAGAAATGTTGCTGTTCTAAGCGATTTTGACAGAGGGCAGATTGTAAATGTTCAAAAGCCGGAACAAGTATATATAGTTAGGTGTAGATAAGTGGGTTTGGTAGCTATAATATGCTAAAATCTCATAAAAATTTCTTCATAAAAATAAATCAAAATTTTATTCAAATTTTGTAAAAAGAGCTTCCAGAAATTTTTCACTGTGTTACGAAGAAATACTGTAACAAATTTAGTACACGTAGGTCTATCCGTTTAAGTGCAATCATGTTTACAGACACATACACAATTCTCTTTATTTGTATAGGTAACATTACACTGTATGACTTCGGCTGGATCAAGGTACAAAACACTTATTTGTCTAGACAACATGTTACATTTTGAAATACGTTGGTCAAAAACAAAATAAATTATTTTTAAAGTCTACTGAACCCTTAAGTACGAGGATTAAGGCAAAAGCCATGGCAACATTTTTTTCTTGAAAATATCAGTCCGATTGGAAAATGTGAGCTATACAGACGAAAGGACTAAGTGTTAACTACAAATGTGGGCAATGAATAGCACTGAAATATCGTAACACACGGTATCGTAACATTACGGTAGTATACAGGGAAATATAGGCTTCACGGTACAATAGATTGACAATACAGTACACATAAGGTTGACATGACAAATCTGGGCTTAAAGAACCTCAAATTAGACCCCTGATACTGTTTGGTTGGGTATTATTCCAAAGGGTTTCCACTAATTCAGTGTGACATTCTATCACATTTCTCCCGCGGAGATGGGCTATTTGATGTAAATAGGAAGCTCAACACGGGTTACTTCCATCTTTCACGACACTCACCAACTGACTCATTTCACAGCTCTCGTTGAGCTACTACCAGCTATCACGGATACATTTGTTATTCTGTATACACACTGTTAGAATGCAGATTTGTTTTACCTAAGGTTTGTGAAACGGATATTGTGGGTTGCATACCCAAGTATTTTTTCGCGACTGCCGGAGACGTGTGGTGTGGCCAGTGGAAACGACTACACTTAAATTTCACCAAGTTTGGAGAGTTGCTGCTTATTATCTTTGAATGTCATTTAAAATTATGAATATACTCTTATCGTGGAATCATTTTCAGTTCCATTTAAAATTCCAGTTTTCAAATAACCAATAGTTATTTTCAGTTTAAAATACCTTAATTAAATATAGTACTCAGAAAAATTCATTATAGCAAATATCAGCTCGCCAGCCTAGGTGGTGACAAAAATATGTTTCACTTATACTTTTATGCGAAACATAGTGGAATTGTTTTAGAACTTATGTATATCGAAAAGGGTAAAAAGATATAAATAATTATATATAGACATATATGTATGCATGTATAGATGTAATATGTGCGAGATTCATCAAAAAAGAACAACACGCTTTATTTCTGGCTGCGATTCACCACTCAATATAACAGGCAAAAACTTCGAGAACATGGTGCACACACACTTTTTAAGTAGGGATTTCTGAGGTAAAAAAGACTACGAATAATCCCTAAGCATATTTGATGATGTGATAAAAAATACCCATGTTGTAAGATAACGGTTAAAGAAGTATAGACAGAGACCGGATTAAGTCTATAGCTAGTCCGGAGGGAAAACTTAGAATTACCGCGCAAACCCCTATAACGTAATTTATGAACAGAAGTTATTAAATTAATATTAAAATAAACAAATAAAGGATTTTAATATTACATACATATATTTGGCCAGGAAAAAGAATAGAAAAGAAAACATAGAATTAAAAACAATTTAATGATAATTTAATAGTTAATAATGATAATAGACAATAGTTTAATGATGTCTAATATTAGTGGTAGACACAAAACTAATTGAACAGAAGAGTGGTATCTAAAATATAGGATCGATACATTAAACCCGTTAAATTCTTATAAGAAAAAAATAGCAATATCTTATGCTACAATGAAAAAAAACTGAAGATCTTTATACCGTTGCTTGCATTTTTGTTGCCTGGATAGTTATTACAGGGTAGAGCAGAACAGCTGTCTTAGTCTATCTCTCATGAGAAAATAAATCCCTCGATTGCCCCCTCCTCAAATATTGTACTTCAAATCAACAGAGGCACGATTGGCTCCTGACTAGTTTACAATTTCTCCGTTTCTTTGTTTTACATAAAAATATAAGACTTAATACTACGTGATATTAATTAATACTACTTATAAGATTTTTATTAAGTATTCGACTGGTTTTAGTGTTCACAGTAAGTGCCTTTCATTCAATGTATGCTGCATATAAGTTAGATAGTCAAGATAGCTCTGGGTACACTTATACTTTCACTTTAGAATACAATTATAGTTAAGTTAGTTTTGGGTTAAAATATCATTACATACGCGTAATATGTGTGTACTATTTAGGTTCTTACATGCGTGTATTTAGATTAATAAAAAATATTGTGGTTGTTTTAAATGACTTAGTTTTGCGTTACAAAATATTATTCCAATACCTGCAATTATAAGAAAAGTTTAATACCATTATATTTATGAAGCCTCTCGATTTTGATGTGTTATATTCTGTTATTTTCGTATACGCACTATATTTTGCGAAATCTCTACATTATTAACACGCCTCTTTCCAACAGTGCAGTGTTCTGCTGTCTGCTGCAAAGAGAGGAAATTAATAGCGCGTAAATGAAAGCTACCTGCTGTTATTTTTCGCGGATAATTTCCTCCCCCCGTCCTTTAGGAACCGCTGAGCGGTTGCCTGCCCACCGATTAATTATGTATCGAACCGAACTAAAAGTGATGGATTTTATGCATTCTGGCGGAGTATACATTTTATGACTCTTCCAGGGGAACGAGTTCAACTAATGATGATGAATAGAGATTCGGTTTCTCGAATTTCCAGTTCCGGAGAGAAATTTAATCTTTCAAATTCAAATTAATGCAGCCGTCTGTCTGAAAACATTTTGAAAAAGGCCTTCGATGCCTATTCAGCTACGAATTTGGTATCTGTTCGAAACTTGGTCTGGGGAAATGAGGTTGAAATTTATTCTAATTTACAACCGTTTACTGATTGGTATATAATTAAAGAAGTTAGATAGGATATTAACTGTTAAATCAAAATAACACTATACAAAGACAATAGAAGAAGGCAGATATATTTTAACTTTCGCAACTATTTGGCAATCAAATGTTTAAAAAATATTTAATATAGAGTTTATAAAGGAATATTAAAATATGTAATAATATCGAAATACCAAGACAGGAAATCTATATATTATCCTTATTTATACCTATAAAAATAGATGTTAAAATAAATAATAAACTAAGTTCTGCCGATATATCCTTTTTGGCGATACTGTTTTTCTCTCGAGCACGATAACGTAGATCGTTAAAATTCATGCTATATATTCTACATAAAATAGTATTTTTTTCCTATTATTTCTTTCATTTCAATTCTTCTTCGCGTATTTAACCATGTACTTGATAAAACACAAGCCAGAAAATGTGTTCTAGAAGATTATCACGTGTTCTTCAAAGCCTTCGGTAGTATATCCCAATATCTTGATAACGAAGCATTGGACATTCCACAGCACTCGATGGACGCAAATAACTTTGTTGTTCTCGCAACTGCACACTGTTTTATTGGATTAATATCGGGATATAACAACTGCATACTGTTTTATTGGATTAATATCGGGATATATCAAAGGTGATGATATTGAGAGTTTGATCCCAATAGTCAGCTGTCGATAACGAAGCACTCGGGTCAAGACTGGAAAAGCCACTGCTCGCAATTGTCACTGGTTTATTGGAATAATATCCAGATATATCAACGACTGATTGATTGTAACAGTAATTAAACAGACTAATACTCAAGCGAGACGACGTTGTATAACCATACTAATAGTATTTTGAGTCTTCCACGCATACTGACTCTCAGTTTTCTGTGTTAAGCTTCTGTCCTACTATTTCAGTTTTAGACGGTTTTAACCCCTTTAAACTCTTTTAAACTTGTGAATATTAAGCTTCTCCTTGAATTATTTTATTTCACATGATTTTGGGGAGAATATTTACATTCTAAATAGCAGATTACAAAATGAAAAAAGTTTAAAGTCATGAATTAACTACTTTCTGATTAGAAATATGCATCTGTATTGGTTGAGAGAGTTGAGTTTCTATCACCTTCTTAGTAGGGTAGCGTATGTATCAGAGCTGTTCTATTTAGAATTTTAAAGCCTATAAAGGATTTTAAGCCGCTAAAGTCACTAAAAGGATCTTAAAGGACTTGGTTATTATATGTATCAGTTTTGCTCAGCCTATCCTCAGGAAACCTAATTTAGACAAGCTTCTTTCAATTTTGAAGTAAATGTGGGTGGTCACCGATATTTCGGGGGGTAAATTTGTGTGGTCACCGATTTTCGGGACGGGATATATCGGTCACCGATATATCCCGTCGACAATCTGTGCTGTCCGAAATTATAGTACAAAGGATATAAATTCATCTAGAGAAACTTTGTAATTAAAAGGCCAGCGTCATATTCTCACTCTGTTAACCCACAATTTATACTTTTAAAACCTCTGATTAATGAAACTGCAATACAGATGCTAAAACAAGCCAAGAGCAAAACAGAAGACTTTGCTCTCTAGTTATCACTATTCCAAAAATGACATTTATTTTGTCGATTAAATGAAAAAAAGAATTTCCACTTAAAGAATTGATAGCTTTAATGTTCTACAGTTATGGATTCACATACATGCAAACACACACCCTACATAAATATAATATATATACTGAGTGAGCAAAATGTCCTTTAAAACTTTAAAATGGTATAAAATCGATAGGAATAATGATAGAGACGTGCGGGTTGCACGAAAGAGGTCAATAAAAAGACGCATTCTGTTTACAAGCATAAAAGATTTAGATACAAAAGCCACAGGTAGAGGGCGCAGAACATTTTAAACAAAATGAAGACAGAAGTGCGTGTATTCCTCCTTTTATTCATTCAACAACACATGTTAAACATGACGTCCAGCACATTCTACAACATTACTAAGGTGACTTATATCACCCGGAACTTGTTGGATGAATATCAGAATTTCCCTCGATATATAATTTTTAAGTTTGGCCAATGCTGATTGGGATGGAAGGTCTACGAGTGTTTTTAAATATCCACACAGCCAGAAATCAGCCGGAGTGAGATCAAATGATCCGGTAGGTTAGGCAATTATGTCATCGCGGTTGGTCACTCTGCCTTGACCAAAGGTTTGCAATGACAATCGTTTTACTGGATTGTCATAGTGTGGTAATGCGTCATCCTGCATAAAGTTGGTTACAGATGACACACGTCTTTCTTTTAATGCAGGAGCGACTTTGTCGCGAAAATAGTGAGATAATGCTCACCGGTCATTGTGCACGTTTTTCAGTCAGATTTCTCATACGTTTCTTCAAAGAAGAATGATCCAGTTATAAAAGGTGAAACTACACCCTACTGTCAACTTAGATTACTGCATTGGCTGCATCGTGTATGCACGAGGATTCAACGTCGCCCACATTCGAGTATTCTAAGTGTTGAAATTCCCGTGTAATGAGAAATGTGCCTCATCCGTCAGAAAATGTTAAACAACCACTGAAATTTGCTTCCCATTCTTTCCAAAGATAATTTGGTAAAAGATTACTCATAGATGTGTCTCGAGTCTTTAACTCCTGTGGTGAAGGTAATTTGTAGGGCCCGAGATGCAATATCCCATGGAGGATCAGTAGAATCGATGTGGGAGGCATATGCAATATTCTAGAAGCTTTGATGGTACTGCTATACTCCGCCAACGTGGGTTTTCCAAGACATGCTCTATCCTACAGCGAACAAGTTTTTTTTCAGCGAACCGTATTATAAGCTTCAATACTCCAACATACTACATGGGGCAATATTCTTCTGTTTGAGTCATTTCCCTGTATCTGCTGAAACTGCTGTATCTCCAAATATAAAATCTTCACCAACAACGCTCAACCGGGTAATGATAACAATCTGAAACCAAATGGAAATCATCGTGTATCAGAGGATTTTTGCAAGGTTAATTTGCATAGATCCGTCGTATCTGTCCCATGTCAGCACCCACAGCACCAGTGATTTTTTAAGCAATATATTTTTTTTGCCTCTAACAAAATGCGCCTTATTTCATACTTTTTTCAGGTAAACTGCACATCTTTATTATAATTCTTTCTAATTTTATACAGTTTTAACTGGCTTTTACCAGGTATATATATATATATATATATATATATATATATATATATATATATATATATATATATATATATATATATATATATATATATATATATATATATATATATATATATATATATATATATATATATATATGTATATATATATATAAATATATGTATATATATATATATGTATATATATATATATATATATATATATATATATATATATATATATATATATGTTGCTATTTAAATAGCGTCATAAATATGAAGCTTAATCCATCTATAGTTATGTTATTATTCCAAGCTTTGCGCTGAGATAGAACAGGTGATACAAACAGCATAGCCTACTCATTTCAAATTTACAACAGTTACGAAGCAGTTAGAAGGGCTTCTCACGAATATAATTGATACATAAACTGCAGTGAAAATGCTCTTGATCCATTCTAGACTATTATAGTCAAATGAATTAAGAAAAGTACACATGTGATATAAAATATATCCATGAATTTTTAATATGTACATTGATATACCGTATCTTTTTGTAAGATGTTTGAATCCTGATATGTGGATGTTACGTTACCTTAGGAAAGATGTTTATGTTTCTTTGTGTATGTTTTTTAAAATGTTGATAATTGTTTAATACTTTATAATGGTTTTTATTTGACATTTCAGTGAGAATATGAATGTTATTTAATTGTATTAATATGCCAAACAAGATAAAGGCGTCTATATCAAATTTAACAAAAAATTAATACTTGGTTAATGATTTTACAAATTAGGCAAAATCTATACATACTATTAAGAGCTAATTGTAATCCATGCTAAATTGGAGAAATAAAAGAGTGAATATTTAAGTATTCTATCGTAATGGATTTAAAAGTTGATTTTTTGTTTGTACTGAATTTTAAACTCATAAACTTTCTATGGTGTTTTACTCTGCTGAATGTATTTATTAATGTATATTACATAAGAATTATTACACTTAAAAATGTGTATTTTATTCTAGACGAACGTAATTAAATTTAAATTTTAAGTTTAATTTGTATACTAATAAATGGTTTTAACTTAAATTATATGTTTTTACAATATTTTGAAATTCTTAATAGTTGGAATTGAATTTATTTATTAATGTATATTACATAAGAATTATTATACTTAAAAATGTGTATTTTATTCTAGACGAACGTTATTAAATTTAAATTTTAAATTTAATTTTAATTCATATACTAATAAATGGTTTTAACTTAGATTATAAGCTTATATAATATTTTGAAATGCTTGAAAGTTGGAATACTATTCATCGCAACAAACAAAACGTAGTAAATCAAAGAGTGTATTTTCTGAAATAAACAATATTAAATAGTGAGAAATATAAAGGAAAATTGCGAAATATGTAAGTATAATTTAGTAAATAGAATGTCTATTTAAAAATCAATTATTTTGTTTACTTTTTTTGCAATTATTAGGTAAAAAAACCTACAAGCTCTTCCATTAAAAAGTAGTCACCAAAGAGTTCCTACCGAACAAAAATATGTCAATCAAATAATCTTTTTTAAAATAAATTAATTAATCAATTAATAAAATCGTTGATTGCTCTTAGGTTTTTATCATAGTCTCAGTGATCGAGCTCTATAAAATGAAAAGGACCAAATTATCAATATTCACCCAGCTAATAAATTAGCAAAAATACAAATTATACAGAAGTGATTTATTATGCATACATTTATGTAACACATTTTTAAAATTTGATTAATGAAAACTCTCGAATAATATTTAGAATCTTCTCTTTTTTTTCTAAAGCAAGAGGGAGAGAAAGCGAGAGAGCTGGAAGGGAGAAAAGGATTGAAAACGAGAGATAGTGAGAAATATAGATACATTGATATATATAAATTTACGATTGATAGATATATATTTACGTACTTTTTAATATATTTATAAAATATACAAATAAATAACTAAATTATTTTTTCCAATTTTAATTTTACATCGGGATGAAAAGTGATTATTCAGAGAGCGCAGCTGCTTTTGTTCTTTAGGATAGTAATTTGCTTTTCATTCCATTTTTCAGTGTAATTTTCTAAGATCTTAGTGACTCATTCGGGCTGTTGACACTACTTTTTATCAACCATTTGTCATTTCTCGCACCTATAAAATACTGATCCAAGATAATTTTCTATGAAATTGATGACAAAATTTACACTACTTAGGTCACATATCTTGTTCTGTAATTGCCAAGGACGGCATTTGAAGCTACGGAAAAATGTAGAAAACAAACCTGCAGTCTTTTTTGTGTATATGTATGTGAGAGAGAGAGAGATAGAAGAGAAAATTTAATATAGACATGGGCCAGGGTTAAATTCCTCATTCTAGCTTGACAAACCAAATAAGAAAAGATTTTCCTTTGTTATATATATATATATATAAATATATATATATATATATATATATATATATATATATATATATATATATATATATATGACATGGTCCAGTGTTAGGCGAATGGAAAACAATCTTTCTTGATAATAATAAGTTTGTTAAATCATAGTTTCATTTAAAAGCAAAACTAGCGCAATTTTAATTTGTTCATGGAGTAGACACGCGTAGAGTGTTGACAGGTCCATGTCCACGGGCTAACTGACTCATATAAGTTCGCTTAATCATCAAATCCTTCAAATATCTTTCCGCTTGACCGGATGATCCCAAAAGCTTAAGCGAGCTTGGGCCTGTTTCATTTATTTTATTATTATAAAAAAGTTCCCTTTTTAAAATCGCTTATAACTCACGTAATTTCCAACTACCCCTTTTTTAGACCTGACATCTATCTATCTATCTATCTATCTATCTATCTATCTATCTATATATCATATATATATATATATATATATATATATATATATATATATATATATATATATATATATATATATATATATATATATATATATATATATATATATATCCGTATGGGTGGGTGTGTAATGAGCGGGTTTGCCATTAGAGGTGCAGCCATGAATGAGACAAGAGCGTAAAAAAAGCACAACTTAGTAAACAACACGGGTATATACAGGCACTTTGTATTTATAATCGCATACGATGAATCTTTCAAAAATGAATCGTTATATATCATCTGTAAAAGTCAGACTTGTTTCTTATAGTGTGTTTAAAGGATTTGGCTAAGGTGATGACAGAAATTAGATAAAATGAAAATAAATTGACAGAGGCAGAAGTATAATTTTGGCAAAGAATCTTCAAAATAATGTTATACAGTATATATCGGTTATATGGTCAGCTCAGCGGTCCACAAAAATCAGACCATATAAGCGGGGTAACCATATACGCAGAATAATACAACCCTATTGAACCCTATATACCGTTCATTTTTAATCCATAATAGAAGAGCCTTATCCATACTCCCATAAGGTGAGAAAAGCGCTGACGTTTTCTTTTTTATCACCAATTACAACACTTAAGAACCATAAGTTTGGCAGCTAAAATGTTGTTTAATGTCGTCCTGGTAATCGAATTTGCTTTGGCGAAAGTAGCCTTTGAAAGAATAGATTTTTTAAATTTTTTTTAATTAAAAGTCAGTTTTGGCAGCAAATGATAATTCTATCTTTTCGAAGCCATAATTAAAAAATGAACGTTCTTATTTTGACGTATGATCCAAATGCAACAAAATTTTCCTTTATATGTTTTGTCTCAATTTCAACTTAAGCAGGGAGATAACTTCAACCAATAAACAGACAGATGTCCACCTCTTATCAGGGGAAGAGAAATGAGGAGAATATAATGCAATACCACTCTTTAGCAAATTCAGTTTCTGTGCCATCAAAGTTTGTAGAAACAGTGCTTGCTCAGGGAACTAGCAGGTGAGCAACAGAGTACGTCACGCGAGCCAACTCAAGTTCGTTCTACGAACAGAAGCCTATCTCACGCACCACAACAATTGCCATAGCGGTCAGACGGAGAGTAGACATAAGGAGATAAAGAGGATTAGGGAACGATGCCACTCTTTAGCTGGAAAAAGATGTTTCGTTCTGATCAGATTCTAGATTAATTCTTTGGGAATATACTCCCGATAGCATATTTTATATCGGCTTCTTTGTGCAGCGTTTAATAAATGTAAAACTTAATCATCTAAAGTCTCTTAAATTTAACTAACTTTTACGTCTTTTACGTGAAATTTTTCTACCTTTAAAAATATATTTAAGCAGTCAGATTTTGCAGAGTGTTATTAAAAAAGTGAAACATGAGCATAGTAAGTGTTTCAGTTAGTACGAACGTAGTGTCCAAAATTATTGTTTAGTTACAACTTTTAACAGTTTTGTAAGATATATATATATATATATATATATATATATATATATATATATATATATATATATATATATATATATATATATATGTCAGGTTTAAAAATAGGGGTTAAGAATTTAGCGAGTTATAATTAAAAATAGTTAGAACTCATTACTGACAACGTAATAGGAGAAAGACACACCCTCGAGCGAAACTATACAGAATAAAAAAGCTGACGCAGAAGTATACATAGGAATTTTGCTTATGAAGCAACGACAAAAGAGACAGTTCTGAGAGGGAACTTAGGCTGATAACATCCTCCAGCTTGTTGCTCCAAAATGAGAACAAAGGATATCTAAATGGCATAGCCATGGACAGGAGGATTACAATAAAGAAGTTTTTATATATAAAATGAAATGTGTCTTCCATGCCTTAACCACTCTTCCATGTCATATATATATATATATATATATATATATATATATATATATATATATATATATATATATATATATATATATATATATATATATATATATATATATATATATATATATATATATATATATATATATATATATATATATATATATATATATATATATATATATATATATATATATATATATATATATATATATACATATATATATATATACATATATATATATATATATATATATATATATATATATATATATGTATATATATATATATATATGTATATATATATATATATATATATATATATATATATATATATATATGTATATATATATATATATATATATGTATATATATATATATATATATATATATATATATATATATATATATATATATATATATATATATATATATATATATATATATATATATATATATATATATATATATATATATATATATATATATATGTGTGTGTGTGTGTGCAATATATCATGCAGTAGTACTACTGAAGTTCCCCCAAAGTTCTCCTAATTCCCGTTTTATTTTTTAATCTTTACTTCCAAAGCAATCTATATTAAATCAAGGGTGTGATTCATTGAACTTGGATTCCTTCCACACTTTTAAAAACCCAAGTCTGAATTAATAACTGATACGCGTGGACTTCCTTATACTTTTACTAAATCTGATATCAATTTTCTCGGGAAAAACCTCTATTCTTCCGAATTACAGGCAAAATTGTTTTCGATTTGCGGCTGTAGTCTTTTAACAACCATAGAAAAATTGTCATGTAGGCTCTCTACCATCAGAAGATAAATTACGTGATTAATTCTTCTTGAAACCTGTCATTCTCACAGCAATAATGATGTAAAGAAATTCTTCAGCATTTAGGATGTCTCCAAACCCCTCTCTGCGTACTTAGGGAATAAAATAAAAGATTTTTATAAAGCTATCGCCCAGTTTCCAGTTGTAAGTCAGTGCTTTTTTGAGATGACTTTAATGATTACCAAGAAAGTCTTGGCAACACAAAATAGAGGCTATTTTCTCATGTGATACCGAAATAAATTATTTATTTGTTGCATACATAGATATACATTTACAGCTTGTAATTATAACTCTGTCTTATATCTCGGAACCCCTATATTTAAGCATGAATCACATTTTATGTATAATAAAATTATAATTATAGATGTTGACATGGAATAATTAGTAGTATGATCCAATATCTCTTATTGAAAGGTCTATAAATGCAAACTGTACAGTTGAAAAAGTTTTACAAATATACGAATTTTATATTTCTGCTTCAAAGCTATTCCTAGATTTTAAAAAAAAATTATCAAATATTTGCTCTGTGATATAAATTTCAAAATTTTCTGTCAAATCCACAGTGGGTTTCTCATATGTGTTCTTACTTAATAATTCTAAATTTCTATATAACAGTTATAAAATTAGTCAGTGTATAATTTACCTATTTTACTCCAATATTTCTTGAAATGTCCTCTCTAGTATATATATTCAATCCCTATACCAGCAGTTCTACATTTTTACATACTTAGTTCTACTTAATACCTCTAAATATTAAGAAGAAACATCACCTTTAAGCAACTTGTTTTTCTGTTTTTTTAGCCATATAATACCTTTTTTAATTAATATCGTAAATAAATAGGATTTTCAGCATTTCTATATTTCTTATTTAGTTAATTTTGCTGAATTTGACTTGTTTCTAAAAAATTTCTAAAAGCTTCTAAAGCAAGATATTGTTTAAATCAACTTTTGTCTTACAACAGCACAAAGTGAATTTTATTAATAACTTTTGCAATTTTGCAAAACAATATTTACTATTTATAATTCCACATCTATGTTAATTTTTATAATGTATCAAAAATATTACACCATTGAATTGAACTTTCAGAAAAACTAAAATAATGTTTAAAAATTTAAATTTTAAATACAATAAATGCTAAACGAAAAGACAATGGAGAAAAGTAGGTACAGTTTCATCGTAGGTGTATAATGTATTTATTAGAAGACTTTGAAGGAATTTGCCGCATAAAGCAGTTTAGCCAAAGAGTTCAGTGACTGAATGGTCAAAGCGCGCGATCCAAACCCGAAGATTTTGGGTTCGATGCTTGCAATGGCGGTTGATCCTAAGTACGGATTTTTAGTTTAAAAATGTTATTTATTGTTTCCTTATGTTCTTGAACATTCTAGATCTTTCTTTAATATGTAAATTAGTTATTTCTCGAATATTCTGTTCGGGTATAAAAGCTGATACCCACTAGCTGTAGGCAACTTCTCGATCTTGTAAAGTTGCGAGTTGCTACTTAGCTTCAATAAATTCTTCTGTTAAGTTAAACGGTGTGTTCATTTGAATCTTCGTGACAAATGTTTTAAGCTAAAGTAATATAGTTTTACCAATATGCGATAGTTTTTTTTTATTGACAATGTGCACAAGATGAATAAATGCTATTTTCAGTAAACTACTTTTTAAAGTTTTATAGTTTCCTAGAGGCCTTTAATATTAAATTCAAGTTTGCAGAGTTTTACATTTTCTACTTCGAATATTTCAACGGGTTTTTTTTAATCGACTCAGAATATCCAAATATTTTAGAAATGTAATTTCGAAAAAAATCGCATTTTTGAAGGTTTAAAGATGTGTCCCCTAAACGTTATTTAATTTTTCAGCAATTATACAATTAATTAGAATTTCAGATATATTTTTTTTTTTAACTTGGAAAATTTTTGGAATTTTTCATCTCTTTCAAATTTTTCTCATCTATAAGACCAATATTGCGTCAATATTCCCCCCAAATATTGAGTGTTATTGATACTAAACCACCTTATGTGTACAGGAAGCACAAGATCATCATTTATTTCACGGTTACAGCAAATATCCTATTCACCGATCAGCTAAATATGTGTTACTGACTAAGAAAAAAAACGTCCAGCTTCACCTCTCATAACAACGAAAGACACACGCACATGCGTGATATATCAAGCCACGTTGCCGGAATACCAGCTCCGGGAAATAACAGATTGCACAGAAATGAAGATCAGAGGGGATTAGGGAATGACCAAGCATGGGGATCGGTAATGCAGTTTGTTCTTTTGGGATTCCCGAACCCATACGGCATAATTACAGCTTTGTTATACGTCAAAATGACTTTCCAATCCGATTGCAAACGCAATCCTGATTAATTGGGGACTTCATTAATCCTTTACTTAATGTAGAGGTAAATATTCTGGGAAACATTCAAAACGGAGAATGGTGCATTGAAATTATAACTGTTTTTCAGTAGAACAAATGAGTACTCAAAAAAATTAATGCATAATCAATGATACAATATCATTAAAAAAGGGAAATAATCGAGAATATACTATTCTTATGCAATGTAGATATAAATAATATAGATATATTAGAATCTTGCAATATTAAAAAATGGAGTATTCCCTATAGAATAATAGCGTAAGTTATATGTCCTCTGTTCTCGAATTTATGAAACGGTTGGACCTGGAATGGATAGAGGCATCCATATTGGATTCTTGACGATTTAGGGTTAGCAACATTCGAAATCCCCCCCCTTTTTAGCATTTAATACCATTATTTCAAGCCCTATTTTTCCCGGTTAAGAGCAGGTGATTAAATTTATCAATTTATTACACAATATATAGGTAAAAATAACATTTTTTCTAGCATCATGACGTCCTTTCTTTAACCATCTCATTTAATAATTTCTTATGATACATTATTTAAATATCGTCTGCATTACTTTCATACATTTTATCACTGATCTTAGATATTACTTAAATAATTTTCTTTTATATTTAGCTTACATAATAAAATAGGTACATATGGGATAATTTTAAATTTAAATCTCGATTATTTTTTGTTGCAATGAAAATTTCAACTGTATTAACATTAATTCTGTATTAACACTTTGACTGCCAAGCCAAAATTGCAAATGTTCACAACGGGGCCAAACTTTTTTTTGTGTAATTTGTATTTTTTTCAACATAAAACTATATATAAAAACTATATTTCAAAACAAACAATATTTTAAAACAAACTCTCTCTATTTATATATATTCCCTTTTTTGTTGCATGTTCCAAATATTTAATTTTTCATAAAACTTAGCTCATAAAATCGTCACATATACCAATTTGCGCAAACCACGTATACCTAACACATCGTAGGGAGCCCAACAATCAA
>CM063508.1:167106159-167113659 GCA_032207245.1 Pardosa pseudoannulata | reverse complement strand
TGACACGCTGTCGCGAACTGAAGCCATAATATGTCCCACACTTATTGATTATGCACAAATGGTGCAATTACAATCCTCGGACCGAGAATTACAAGAATGTTTAACTGACACTGCATCGGCGCTTAGGCTAAATAAGTTGGCTATGCCAGACAACAACATCGAGATTTATTGCGACATATCTACAGGTAAGATTAGACCTTTTGTACCGGTAGCTCAGCGTAGAATGATTTTCGAAATGCTTCACAGTCTCCCTGATACAGGCGTGAAAGCCACAATGAAACTGTTAACATCTCGTTTTGTTTGGCCTTCAATAAAAAAAAGACGTCGCAATGTGGACACGCGCCTGTATACCGTGTCAAAAATCAAAAATTTACCGTCATACTGTTAGTCCTGTACAAAATATTCATACCCCGGACAGAAGATTCGAACATGTCCATATCGATCTGGTCGGGCCTCTTCCACCTTCTCGTGGTTATACATATTGTTTGACAATGATCGATCGTTTCACTCCTTGGGTGGAAGCGGATCAGGGTAAGCAATTCGAATCACATGTATTTACCTCATTATTAAAATTTCTAGGGATTAAACATATTCATACGACTGCATATCATCCAATGGCTAATGGATTAATCGAAAATTGGCATCGTACTTTAAAAGCTTCAATAAAAGCTCATTTAACTGACCGTTGGACTGAGGTCCTATAGTGTTACTGGGAATGCGTACAGCTTTCCGGGACACAATAAAAGCAACTACTGCTGAGTTGGTCTACGGTGCGGCACTCAGATTACCTGGAGTTTTTTTACACCCAGTAAGGTCGATGTGAATGTTGCGGACTTTGTAAAACAGCTGAAAGATATAATGTGCAAGCTTACACCTAGGAAAGCAACCAATCATAACACGCAATACAGAACTTTTATTCCACAGAATTTGCGTGACTGCACT
Source organism: Pardosa pseudoannulata (assembly GCA_032207245.1). NCBI lineage: Eukaryota > Metazoa > Arthropoda > Arachnida > Araneae > Lycosidae > Pardosa > Pardosa pseudoannulata. The sequence goes on along the minus strand of CM063508.1, from coordinate 167,112,717 downwards.
CATGTTTTTATACGTCACGATGCTGTCTTACCTCCCTTAAAACCGCCTTATCATGGACCATTACATGTTCTTTCCAGAACGGACAAAGTTTTTAAAGTTTTGAGACACCACAAAGAAGTTTTTGTTTCGGTGGACAGACTTAAGCCTGCTTACATCATACGTGAGCAGGAACAGTCGCATACACCACCCAACCACCAAACACCAATGCAACCAGTTTGTGAAACCAACAAGGAGAACTTACTTCCTGTGCCAACTTCGGATCCTGAACGACATACCCGCTCAGGACGTCGTGTGCATTTCCCTCCTCATTTAAGGGACTACGATAAATAACGTTTATACTAGGAAGGGGGTACTGCGGTGGCCATGCAATAGCATCACCACACATCGCAAACCCCAATTCAGCTGCATCCCGGTTGCTTGCGGCTCAAGTAAACTGAACGTAACCGTAACGGACATTCGGTGGCATGAACTTTCAACCCGCATGCTGGCGGCAACTCAGTTCTCAATGATACATGTGTAGAAAATTGTAGCACAATATTTCTTACGCGCTTCGGCGTTTATCATTTTTTCGAGTTTTTTTTTATTAAATGTTGTTAAGTTTACGTATGGATTCTCTTTTTCTTAATGACATCGAATGAATTGTGGAGATGGTTTTAAATTGTAATAATATAGTTCACCGCCATTCTCCTCAGCACAATTGATCACATGACACAAAATACCCATGTTTAAAGAGAATGCGAGAATGATTTGCTAAAGTAGTACAGACAGAGGCTGAATATGTCTATAGCGTGTCTGGAGGGAAAAATCAGAATTACGGGCAAAGTACTTTATGAACAAAAGTTATTAAATTAATCTTAAAATATGTAAAGAAGGGATTTTAATATTACACACATACACACACACACACGCACGCACACACACACACATATATATATATATATATATATATATATATATATATATATATATATATATATATATATATTTATATATATATATATATATATATATATATATATATATATATATATATATATATATATAATATATATATATATATATATTATAATATATATAAATATATATATATATATATATATATATATATATATATATATATATATATATATATATATATTATATATATATATATATATATATATATATATATATATATTATATATATATATATATATATATATATATATATATATATAATATATATATTTATATATATATATATATATATATATATATATATTATATATATATATATATATATATATATATATATATATATATATATAATATATATATATATATATATATATATATATATATATATATATATATATATATATTATATATATATATATATATATATATATATATATATATATATATATATGTATATATGTGTATATATGTGTATATATGTGTATATATGTATATATATGTGTATATATGTATATATGTGTATATTATAAACAATCTTGAAGTAGGCTGAGGTTTAAATCGTTGCTTTGAAGAATACATATCATATATTAATATATTGTGTTATTTTAAGTAATGAAAGCTTTAATTATATATCTACAAACTTTGTTTAAAAGTAATGCCAATACTTGACCTCTTACTTAAATTAAGTCTTATCTCGATGCCTATATTTAGTTCTACTTTGAAAAGCATTTCTTAACAGTTACAGTTATACATAATTGCATAACTGGAACACGCGATTTGTGAATTAATTATCCAGCCAAACACTTTCACTAACTCCATAATAGCATGTTTCAAAAGTGCAATCGTGGTTGAAACCTTACAAAAGTCTTTCGGATTGTAGCTCCGGGCTAGAAAATAATCCGCAGCTGCATAAAATGTATGCTACGTCTAGTTTAAATGCATCAATTGCAGCCGAGAAAGACAATTTGATTTAATTAAACCATGAAACGGGGAAGTTTCGGAATTATAACTAGTTACCAGCTCAGTGGAAATAGTTTAAGTATAATGATCGATTATTTATTATTTAAGTTAATTCATGTCTGACATCTGAAGTAAACACTCAGGACAAAGTACTTATGATAGATTACTTTTCAAAATACTTCAAATTGTGAAATTAACTTACTGGCGATGCCTGAAAGCTTGAAGTATATAGTAAAAAATTTACTAAAGTGTTATTTTCCCCTTCTGGTTAAATGACGAGTCTAGCTCGTCATTAGTTTTTCATTCCATACCGCACAATGACGAGCTACACTCGTTATGCGATTAAAGTTACTGTTAAATATGATAATTAATTTTGTTTAAAATTTCTAGTGTACTGAATTTGGCAACACTTTTATCACTTGTGAAAATCACAAGTCACTATTGCATATTGTTTACTTAGAATTTCTTGGTACAAGTCATTGCAAAATTAATGAGTCAGAATAAGAGAAAACCTACTAAGAAATGTCGTGTGTGTTACAAGAATCAAATTAGAAGTGAGTCTACATGTCGGTGTAAACAATTAAGAATTCCTTTGCACTTTTTCTTTGAAAAGTACCACTAGCTTGAAGACTATTATCGGTATACCTTATTATTTTTTTGCTTTCATATTTTCTTAATTTTACTGTTTCTGATATTATTTAACTCTAAGTAAAAAGTGGATTTTAATTAAGAATATGTAAGAATTGTAAAATGAAACATTTTTTAAATAAAAATTAAATGATTATTTCATGTACAGTTTTTCAGTATTAAATCATACCGGAAGGGGTTAAAAGAAGTTGGTAAGCTAAAATTTCAAACCGGTTTTTAGCAGATTAGTTTGGTGCTCTACTGTCTACTTTTTGCACACAAGGACTACTGAGACCAGGATCTACTGCTTTAAGCTGATTCCGTACGGCTACGTACATCCACGCCATAGGGGGATTCGAACCCATGAACTCCGGTACCGACTAGTAGTGCCCTAACCAGTAGGACAACGTTCGCCGGTTTTTAGTAGAATAAATTCCCTAGTCAAGATAGAATGTAATAGTAATGATTGAGTAACGTAAATGCAGATTGGTTTGGTTTGGGAGTGCTACGGTCTACTTTTTGCAACACGAGGACTAATGATACCGGGACCTACTGCTTAAAGCCGATTCCGAACGGTTATGAACATCCATGCCATAGTAGGATTCGAACCCACGAACTCCGGTTCCGAAGGCCAGCACCCAAACCATTGGTCCATCGTTCGGCAAATGCAGATTGTAATGCTTTAAGAATGTTGATATTTCACAATTAAATTAGCTTTGCAGAACAGAAAAGAATATCTACTAGTTGGTTTCGAACTGTACAGTCAAAAGTTTTCTTTCACATAGGCTAACTAGATGGAATCTAACTTTTTAATGGTAATTAAAATAACATCTCAGCATAAATTCACTCTAGCAAAAAGTGAATATAACTATTAGGCACAAGTCCTTATTTTTATAGATTGTAACTAAATTTTATTCTATTCATAGGCACTGTCGACGATCCTGGAGTAAGCCAGGGTTTAAATCTTTATTATGAATGCATAAATTATATATAAATAATGTTATTTTAGCTAATGATTACTCAAATAACATTGTCTGTACAAACTGTGTTTTAATAGTTACCAATATCTGACTCCGTATTTAAATTATGTCTCATTTAGATATGTCTATATTTAGTTCTACTTTGAAAGCATTTCATAATAGTTATACATAATTTCATAACTGCAACATGCTATTTGTAAATCAATTATCCAGCCAAGCAGTTTCAGTAATTTCATAATAGCATGTTTCAAAAGTGCAATCGTGTTTGAAACCTTACAAAACTCCTGGCTAGAATATAATCCGCAGATACATAAAACGTATTCTACATTTTGTTTATTGTGTATCAATAGCAGTCTAGAAAGCCAATTTAATTTTATTAAACCACGAAACGGAGACATTTTAGAATAACTAGTTACCAGCTCAATGGGAATTGTTTAGTAAGATGATCGATTATTTATCATTAAAGTTAATATCCATGTCCTGTTTGAAGTAAACACCCCGGACATAGCACTAATTGAAAGCCGAATGCCGCGGCAATAGAAAATACTGATGAAAGTTTTTGTTATAAAGAAAGTAAGAAGATACTGAAAATTTAAATTGTTCACCGCTATATGACTGTCGAAACAGGCTAAGATATCCCCTTGTTTTTATTAATTTCGATCAGCTGTTCTTCTTCCATTGAGTTCCACGCAGCTCTAGCGTGCCCCAAACGTATGTCAGAAGTTCTGCGACGATAGAAATTAAATAGACGTTACTATAAGTGATAAATCTGTAGTCAGCATATAAAATAGCCTTAAACCGCTTAGTACTGGAGTCCTGGGTTTGGTTTGGTTTGGAGCGCTACGGTCTACTGTTTTGCAAATGAGAGCTAATGAGACCGGGACCTACTGCTTAAAGCCGATTCCGGACGGCTACGAACATCCATGCCATAGTGGGTTTCGAAGCCACGAACTCCGGCACCGGCGATCAGCTCCCTAAGTAATCGACCATCGTTCGTCCTGGAGTCTTGGAATAACAGGCTCAAGACTGGAAGGCGTGCGTGCAGAATAGATTTGTGGAACTGGATGGCCTCTAGAAGAAGGTTCGTAGAGGGATGAGAGGTACGGAGTCATATTAAAAATATCCGGTCCTGAGGAGGATAAAAATTAAGGAAATTTTCCAGCTTGGCTTGGCAGTCACCTTATATTCGTAAGAGTCAGTGACGAAGTATCATTCAACATAGATAAACGGTTTATTAAGTTTAACGAGTTTTAACGAGTTTATTAAGAAAAAAGTGAAAATTAATGAACTGTACTATCAGAAAGAGAATTTCACATTCAATAATCTTGAAGCATTATTCAGTTAAAGTAGCATGCGAATTTGTTGAAGTGATTGATTCAAATGAAAAAACGAAATTAAATGAAAATTAAATGAGACGAAATTAAAAACAAATATGTGTTATTTCGTAATACACGAAACATTAATGTAAAAATCTTATCGATTTTCTTGTTAAAATTATATTTGTATGCATATCGGTTTATTCGTCGTTCATGTAATCAGAATACTCAAGGAAACAGACTAATAGATGCTATATGTATTTCTTACAGCAGTAGAGTAAATTTAAGTCATTCGCATTAAGCCAAATGAAATTCATCGTCAGGTCTATGAGCCGAAACTAATACCCGAACACAAAATTCTAATCTTAGAAACATAATTGACATTTCTGCTACATTATCACAAAGATGGCGACGAGTTCCTCGACAGGATCGCCACTGTCAATGAGACTTAGATTTCGCACTTTACCCCGGTAATCAAGCAGCAGTCAAAGCCTCATATGGATCTTCGGTCAGGACCAAATTCAAACAGACGCTGTCGGTACGGAAGGGATGTGCACGGTGTTCTGGGACAGGAAGGCTGGTTCCATTCACAGAGTTCTACGACAGAGGTATACAAAAGTTGATCCCACAATACGACAATTGTCTGAATTCTGGGGGTGGTTATGTTGAAAAATAGCTGAAACATTGCTGTACTTGTTGCCAATAAATAAGACAGTGAAAGTGTGAGCTCTCTTTTTCTTTTAAATAGGGAAACTTATTTTCTAGATGAGCCTCGTATATGTTTGTATGTATGTATGCATGTTTTTATGCCCTTAAAAAATAGTATATTATATTTTCTTATGTTTGGAGCTATAAGGTCAATTGTTCATGAGGGTTATTAAGATTCTAACCTACTTCTTAAAGGCGTACAGTATTTATATTTTGAATATATAACCCTTTCCCAACAAAAATTCGTTTTAGCGCGAAAGCTTTGTTGATAATTTCAATATAATTGTAAGTTTATACATTTATATTAACTCTTACATTTTTTAACATTGGTTAATTTACAATAACTACAAACTCCCTTAAAATAATCTTATTATCACTATAGGTTTTCAAGTTTTAAAAACTATCTTTACTCTAAAGAGAAAATTAATAAGTTTAATAAATTTCAGACTCTGATACTTCCCTGAACAGCGTTTGCAGGAGAATACCACATAACGGTAGGTAAATTTGCATATTATTAAATTATAAAGCAGTTACTTTTCGCTTTGATAACAAGACACGAACACATTCTGAATAGATAACTAAAAATTTAATCAAACGTTTAAACAACATACCTGAGAATTAAATTGTGGCATAAATGCTGTTATCCTAGAATTTTGATTACTATGTTGTTTAAACTAATCAATAGCAGACATTCGAGTAGATTGTCTAAAAATCCATTACCTTATTATAAGGAATAAGGATAGCATAGACATGTGTTTAATTATAAATGGATAAAATTATATGCGTAAACATACGTGTAATTGAAGAACACTAAGCTTAAATTTTAAATTATTAAATGCCTAAGAGAAATTTTGTCTCGCCTAAAGATTTAATTAAAGAAAATGCTGAGATAGTGGAAAATTAAATTTATCAATTCTTAATAAATGTTTGCAGATATAAAATATACCGCATTGCTATTTTTCTAAACAAATCTTGTTTTAATCATACAACTAACATGGGACTCATATTCA
>CM063508.1:167086159-167101159 GCA_032207245.1 Pardosa pseudoannulata | reverse complement strand
CCGATTTCATTTAACTTATCAAGTAAGAATAAATTTACACAGGTGACATGAAATTTAATATTTCATAGCAATAAATCATTTTTGGCAAAAAGAAACTGCAACTCTACGACTTATATTTCATATAATTAGTTGATTTATTCTAATTAACTAAAAGTAATTTCTATCAAATATCATACAAATGATATTCTGTTCTGATACCAGCGATAAAATAAAATATACTAACTATTGTTTCTTTACTTTTTTCCAATCTGTGAAATAAAATTTGCTTTAAAATATGTGATTAATTATCTATTCAAAGGATTATCAAAGCATAAATTTGCATAGAAAATTGCATAAATAATGAAACTTCTTTTTGTACTTTATCCCAAACTAAGAAACTTTGGGAATAAATCATAAATATTTTTATAGTGACTTTATAATCCACTTAAAAGGAATTGAGAAAAATAATTTATTAAAGAAAAAAAATCAGATGATAAGTACAATTTTTATTTAGTCATCAATCTAAAGATATCTTATTTGTTTATGTATTACTTTAAAAATGCATATTTTTTAAATTGTGTTTTTTGAAATTAAGCTAAATTATCATTCGGCTAAAAGTTCTGTACAGTTATTATTGTGATGACTCGTATTCAAATAAAATTTTTATTTAATCTTTGCAGTATATATGCGAACTATTTTCTTCATACAAATTAAAATTAATATACTTATTTATATTTACCAGTGAACACTTATAAATATTTTTGCAGTGACATTATAAGCTACTTAAAAGGAATTGAGAAAAGCAATTTAGAAAAGGAAAAACTGATGATAAGTACAATTTTTATTTAGTCGTCAATCTAAAGATATCTTATTTGTTTATTTATTACTTTAAAAATGCATATTTTTAAAATTGTATTTATTGAAAATAACCTAAATTATCATGGGGCTAAAAGTTTTGTAGAGTTATTATTGGGATGACTAGTATTCAAATAAAATTTTTATTTAATCTTTGGTTTGGTTGGTTTTGGTTTGGAGTGCTACGGTCTACTTTTTGCAACACGAGGGCTAATGAGACCGGGACCTACTGCTTAAAGCCGATTCCGAACGGCTACGAACATCCATGCCACAGTGGGATTCGAACCCACGAACTCCGGATCCGAAGGCCAGCACCCTAACCAATCGGCCATCGTTCGGCCGACGAAATATTTTCGTCGTACAAATTAAAATTCATATACTTATTTATATTTACCAGTGATCACTTATAAATATTTTTTCAGTGACATAAGCTTAAAAAGAATTGAGAAAAACAATTTAGAAAAGAATAAACTGATGACAAGTACAATTTTTATTTAGTCCTCAATCTCAAGATATCTTTTTTTGTTTATTTATTACTTTAAAACTACACATTTTTTTAATTGTGTTTATTGAAATTAAGTTAAATTATCATGGTGCTAAAAGTCCTGTACAGTTATTATTGTGATGACTCGTATTCAAATAAAATTTTTATTTAATCTTTGCCGTATACTTATGAAAAATTTTATTCGTACAAATTAAAATTGCACAATTTTTTTAATTAAAAATGCACAATTTTTTTAATTGTTTTTATTGAAATTAAGCTAAATTATCATGGGGCTAAAAGTTCTGTAGTGTTATTATTGTGATGGCTCGGAATCAAAAAACATTTTTTATTTAATCTTTGCAGTATGCATGCGAAATATTTTCTTTGCACAAATCAAAATTAATATACTTATTTATATTTACCAGTGATCACTTATAAATATTTTTTCAGTGACATTATAAGATATTTAAAAGGAATTGAGAAAAACAATTTATAAAAGAAATAAAACTGATGACAAGTAAAATTTTTATTTAGTCGTCAATCTAAAGATATCTTTTTTGTTTATTACTTTAAAAATGCACGTTTTTTAAATTGTGTTTATTGAAATTAAGCTAAAATATCATGGGACTAAAAGTTCTGTAGAGTTATATTGTGATGACTAGGATTAAAAAAATTTATTTAATCTTTGCAGTATTCATACGAAATATTTTCTTCATATAAATTAAAATTAATATACATATTTATATTTACCAGTAATCACTTATAAATATTTTGCAGTGACATTATAAGCTATTTAAAAAGAATTGAGAAAAACAATTTATAAAAGAAATAAAACTCATGACAAGTACAATTTTTATTTAGTCGTCAATCTAAAGATAACTTTTTTTGTTTATTTATAACTTTAAAAATGCACATTTTTTAAATTGTGTTTTTTGAAGTTAATCTAAATTATCATGGGGCTAAAAGTTCTGTAGATTTATTATTGGGATGACTCAGACTCAAATAAAATTTTTATTTAATCTTTGCAGTATTCATACGAAATATTTTCTTCATACAAATTAAAATTAATATACTTATTTATATTTACCAGTGATCACTTATAAATATTTTTTTCAATGACATAAGCTATTTAAAAAGAATTGAGAAAAACAATTTATAAAAGAAAAAACTGATGACAAGTACAATTTTTATTTAGTCGTCAATCTAAAGATATCTTTTTTGTTTATTTATTACTTTAAAAATGCACATTTTTAAAATTGTGTTTATTGAAATTAACCTAAATTATCATGGGGCTAGAAGTTTTGTAGAGGTATTATTGTGATGACTCGTATTCAAATAAAATTTTTATTCAATCCTTGCAGTATACATGCGAAATATTTTCTTCGTGCAAATTAAAATTAATACACTTATTTATATTTACCAGTGATCACTTATAAATATTTTTTCAGTGACATAAGCTATTTAAAAAGAATTGAGAAAAACAATTTATAAAAGAAAAAACTGATGACAAGTACAATTTTTATTTAGTTATCAATCTAAAGATATATTTTTTGTTTATTTATTACATTAAAAATGCACATTTTTTAAATTGTGTTTATTGATATTAAGCTATATTATCACGGGGCTAAAAGTACTGTAGAGTTTTATTGTGATGACTAAATATTTTTTTCAATGACATAAGCTATTTAAAAAGAATTGAGAAAAACAATTTATAAAAGAAAAAACTGATCACAAGTACAATTTTTGTTTAGTTGTCAATCTAAAGATGTCTTTTTTTTATTTATTACTTTAAAAATACACATTTTTATAATTGTGTTTATTGAAATTATGCTAAATAATCATGGAGCTAAAAGTCCTGTACAGTTATTATTGTGATGACTCGTATTCAAATAAAATTTTTATTTAATCCTTGCAGTATACATGCGAAATATTTTCTTCGCACAAATTAAAATTAATATACTTTTTTATATTTACCAGTGATCACTCATAAATATTTTTGCAGTGACATTATAAGTCAATTAAAATTAATCGAGAAAAACAATTTATAAAAGAAAAAAAACTGATGATAAGTATAATTTTTATTTAGTCGTCAATCTAAAGATATCTTTTTTGCTTATTTATTACTTTAAAAATGCATATTTTTTAAATTATGTTTAGGGAAATTAACCTAAATTATCATAGAGCTAAAAGTTTTGCAGAGGTATTATTGTGATGACTCGTATTCAAATAAAATTTTTATTTAATCTTTGCAGTATACATGCGAAATATTTTCTTCGAACAAATTAAAATTAATATACTTATTTATATTTACCAATGATGACTTATAAATATTTTTGCAGTGACATTATAAGTGAATTAAAATTATTTCAGAAAAACAATATATAAAAGAAAATAAAACTCATGACAAGTACAATTTTTATTTAGTCGACAATCTAAAGATATCTTTTTTGTTTATTTATTAATTTAAAAATACACATTTTTTTTAAAATTGTGTTTATTGAAATTAAGCTATATTATCATGGAGCTAAATGTTCTGTAGAGTTGTATTGTGATGACTCGGATTAAAAAAAAATGTATTTAATCTTTGCAATATACATGCGAAATATTTTCTTCGTACAAATTAAAATTTATATACTTATTTATATTTACCAGAGATCACTTATATTTTTGCAGGGACATTATAAGTGAATTAAAATTATTTGAGAAAAACAATTCATAAAAAAAAAACTAATGACAAGTACAATTTTTATTCAGTCGTCAATATAAAGATGTCTTTTTTGTTTATTTATTAATTTAAAAATACACATTTTTTTAAATTGTGTTTATTGAAATTAAGCTAAATTATCATGGGGCTAAAAGTTCTGTAGAGTTATTATTGTGATGACTCTTACTGAAATAAAATTTTTATTTAATCTTTGCAGCATACATGCGAAATATTATCTTCATACAAATTAAAATTAATATACTTATTTATATTTACCAGTGATCACTTATAAATATTTTTGCAGCGAAATCATAAGCTATTTAAAAAGAATTGAGAGAAATAATTTATAAAAGAAATAAAACTGATACAAGTACAATTTTTATTTAGGCATCAATCTAAAGATATCTTTTTTGTTTATTTATTACTTTAAAAATGCACATTTTTTTAAATTGTGTTTATTGAAATTAACCTAAATTATCATGGGGCTAAAAGTTTTGTAGAGGTATTATTGTGATGACTCGTATTCAAATAAAATTTTTATTTAACCTTTGCAGTATACATGCGAAAAACTTTCTTCGTACAAATTAAAATTAATATACTCATTTATATTTACCAGTGATCACTTATAAATATTTTTCAGTGACATAAGCTATTTAAAAAGAATTGAGAAAAACAATTTAGAAAAGAAAAAAAATGATGATAAGTACAATTTTTATTTAATCGTCAATCTAAAGATAGCTTTTTTGTTTATTTATTACTTTTAAAATGCACATTTTTAAAATTGTGTTTATTGAAATTAAGCTAAATTATTATGGGGCTAATAGCTGTGTAGAGTTATTAATGTGATGACTGGGATTCAAATAAAATTTGTATTAATTCTTTGCTGTATACATGCGAAATATTTTCTTCATACAAATTAAAATTAATATACTTATTTATATTTACCAGTTATCACTTATAACCATCAAATACGTGTTTTTTTTTAACTTTTACAAAAACTGAATTTATATATTTTTATCGGAACAAATTAAAGTACCTAAATTGTTTTTTTTTTATCAAAATTGAGTAAATTTTAATCTTTTATCTATGCATTAAATACAATCCAAAGAACTGGGTGTAGAAATCCAGAATCGCGAATCTAATTCTAAGTCAATTTTCCTAAAATCCTTCTGCTTCCCATTGATAAATGGAGCTGACAAGTTGCCATTGTGTTGCGTCAGTACCGAAAAGGCATTTGTAATTGGAGTTAGATCCTATAAGGTGACTTTCATTACAGCGGATCTCTCTGAAACACACTATGTCATCTATATTTCAAAATTTTAACTCCCCTTATTCGGCTTGTGGGAAGGGATAGTTGACGAATGATAGATGTAGGAAAAGAATATAGAGCTCAAAGATTAATCATTTTTCTTCTGGAAGTATGTCTTCTGAAAGTTTCCTCGAAGATAATAATCTGTCCATTCAATAATTTTAATAGTAATTTTTACCTCAGTAACCGTCAGAATGATTGTATTATGCATTTGAATATCACAGCCTTACTTGTTTAATCAAATATTTGAATGGAATTTATAGCTAAATTTTAAATTAATGGATTACTATTTATTTGTTTAGATTGGCTCTTAAAATATGAACGTTAATTGATTAAATATATGAATATATATTTACTAGTAACATAAATTTTATTTTCAAGTATTTAACCTTCTGGTTGTTTATTCCGCGATTTCCACGGGCATTTGCTTTTTTTCCTTTTTTGAGAAGAGCATCCCACTTTTTCATCGTTTAACCACTGAAATAAATTATATACATAACTAGACGCTTAATTATGTAATAAATATTATTATATGAGTAGAACTATAGTTATATTAAATAATATAATTGTAATTATATTATGTAATAAATAAAAATTAACTGAAATTCAATTGAAATTTATTAATTTTTTTTTTCTCTTAATAACATCTGAAATTTGTTTCCTTGACAGTTTAATTTCTCACTATAAAAATCTATATAAAAATCTTTTCTAAAAAAAATTGTATATTCCTTTTTTTCAATATATGAAGATTTAAAATGTGTAAAGAAAATACACACTTTTTGAACCAATTTTGGTCTACAAATAATGCAGTCAGAGGGTTAAGTTGAAAAATTAAGTATTAATTAATGAATGAGGGATGTATTAATTGAATATATAACTTTAAGATTAATTTCTTTACTGAATATTAGTTCATGTGTCTCGGAGGCGATAGGATGATGTTTTAATAAGTTTTATTAGTAATATTTATGTAAGTAATTAACATTGAAATGTGAACAAGCAGTTTAATTTCGATTTTTAGTTAATTAAATATAGTTTTGATTGGAATTTATAGTTCAAATTTTAAAGAAATAAAATATCTCAAATGTAACGAATATTAATTCTTTTAATTTCATCCAGAGAGCAATAATTGATAGCAACTAACAACATATTTACATAGAGAAACAAAAATTGTTTTGAATATAAAAGACAATTTGTGATTAATCATTCTTATGTCTTATACAAAATATAAAGAATGTTCGATCTAAAGTTGTATGAGTCATGTCTTGAATACATCTTAAATTTTTGGAATAGATACAGTTTATCTTAATGCTTATTTGTAGCCTATGAATAATAGAAAAGTGACAGAATTAATAAAATTAACTACTGGAAGAGTGAATATGAAAATTAAAAACGACAACCTTTAAGTCCGTCGGATAAAACAAGAAACTATATTTTCTGCTTATTTTCACTAGTGGATGAAACAGAAAAGGACGGCAACCATATATTTATTAGGCGAATCATATGAAATCATATTTATCAGGCAAATGTCATATGTCCCTTTTGTACTGCACCCAACGCAAACCAGCAACGAAATTACCAATTTAGAGGGCAACTAGGTGGTAATATTAATCTCCTCCCGAAATTTCTAAAATCAGCTGTTATATAGTTCCACTGAAGAATAGATAAGAATGGTTCATCTTTAATATATAATTCTTATGTCTTTTCAGTTTCTTTCTAATTTACAAATTTTTTATACATGATTTACTTTCGTTCTTTTGTAACAAGAGAAATATATTTTTTCCCTTGAGAGGATACTGATAGAAATTTCGATTTTAATAAAACACGTTTTCTTTTCAACATTCATTTTTACAAATGAACTAATCTCCATAAAATTAAAAGAGATTGCCTTCTTTGTGCAACACAGAAGTCATCAAAAAAGAAAGATTAAAAAAACCTCGAAAGAGTATTCCATTTTAAAGTGAGTAAGTCAGGAAAAATCAAGAGTTTTTGCGATTCTCATATTTCTAAGGGAAAAGAAACTTTATTCAAAAAATATATAAAATAACATAATTGAAAATAGTCGGATGTTTTCGAATATATTTCTACTAAAAACAAGACCACAAACAAAATAACGAAAAAATGCTAGATTCAATATTTTAAACAGTAAACAAGATGAAAGGTTCCTGAATTTTTTCACTCACTAGTATCAAGTTATTGCTTTATTAATTATATTCGAGAGGTTTGGCATAGTTTTTGAATGACCAATATTCCATACGGTATCAGAAAATAATGCTGTACAATAATATTTAACGCTTTCTTTTACCTACCTTAAATCTTTTAATATTACAAGTACAACATTTACTAATATATAACGCTAAATTTACCCCCAATATATTTTTCAAAAATCTTAAGTTATACGATGTAGACAGTGTAATTTTTAATGGTTCCTTTTTATCACTTAATATAATTATATTAAAGACAGGCATATAAGGAAAGAGATAAAAAGGTAAATATCTTACACAGTATAAGTAGCACTGCATTTATATTTCATTCCTATTGTACTTCTTTAAATATCAGAGCTAACAATACTACTCACGAAGTACAAATATATTGGTCACTTTCCTACATCTTTATCACTTTAATATAATTATATTAAAGAGAGATATATCAGAAAGAGATAAAAGGGTAAATATCTTACACAATAGAAGTAGCACTGCATTTATATTTCATTCCTATTGTACTTCTTTAAATATCAGATCTAACAATACTACTCAGGTAGTACAATATATTGGTCACTTTCCTACACTTTTATCACTTAATATAATTATATTAAAGAGAGGTATATAAGGAAAAGAGATAAAAAGGTAAATATCTTACACAATAGAAGTAGCACTGCATTTATATTTCATTCCTATTGTTCTTCTTTATATATCAAAAAGCTAACAATACTACTCAGGTAGTACAACTATATTAGTCACTTTCCTACTATTTTATCACGTAATATGATTATATTAAAGACAAGTATATAAGGAAAAAGATAAAAAAGTAAATATCTTACACAATAGAAGTAGCACTGCCTTTATATTTCATTCCTATTGTACTTTTTTATATATCAGATATAACAATACTTCTCAGTTAGTACAAATATATCGGTTACTTTCCTAAAAATGTTGAACAATATTTTGAATGTCGCTGAATGTCCAATATCCAAATTCCAAATTCTATATTTACCAAAATAATGTAAATTTAGATTTAAAATTATATAAAAGGTAGGATTTAAAAGAATATTTTGTATTGCTTATAAGTGAAATATTATTTTAAGAACGGAAATTCATTAGTTTTGCAAGTCTTTGTGAAACTCACTTATTTAACAATATTCAACAATGCCTGCCAATCAATATTCGACAAAATAAATGTAATTTTCTGATAATAAATGATAATTGTCAATATTCAGTCACATTTGATCAGCATGTTTAAATATCTCAAAAGGATATTTTTAGAGATATTATTTGGAATCCTTTGAAAGTAGACTGATATTAAAATTTTAATATTATTAACTGGATCACAGAAGTTCCGACTTGGAGCACGGTTCCTATTTTCGTCAGACAGTTTACTGTTTGAAATATAAATTCTGCATTATAACTTGATCTCTTCTTCCTTTTATTCCCAAGTTGTCACAAAACACTTTTTTCTTGTGTAGCGATGCGAAATTAAAAAAAAATACAATCCCTCGTATATTAATTTATACCCTCGTACCCATATACACTCGAGAGCCAAAATATTATGACCATCCCTACATTTTGCAATGAACTCGCCTGGATGAAGTGGAAGGCACGTGATCATGTGGAAGTGGTATTTAACTGCTGCTGAAGATTCTGAAGAATTATTCTTTCACTTACTTCTCTGTGCGATAGGAAAGGGTGTGGATCTAGGCAATTTTGATAGAGGGCAGATTGTAATGGTTCGAAGGCTCGGAACAAGTATTTCCGAAACTGCACGACTCGTGGATTGTTCGCTATCTACAGTTGTTAGTACTTATGCAAAGTCGATGAATGACGATGAAACCAGCAGTTGATGACATGCTGTTGGACGTCCACACCATTGATTTGTGTAACCGTTGCTTAAACATCTGGTTCAATCTGTCTCCGGCCATGTATTAAAGACTTGTGGCATCCATGCCAAGGCTGATTAAAGCTGTGTTGCACGCCAAAGATGGTTCAACTTGTTATTGAAAGGTGGTAATTTTTTGGCTCTTGAGTGTATTAATTTCACATTCTGTGTGTGTCTGATTGTGTGAATGTAACAACACAAAAGACAATTTAACATCTAAAAGACATAAATAATTAATTCACAGCATAAATTTGACGGACATCTTATTCAGTGCTTACATAAAAAGTAGCAGCACAAGTACCACGGGTCATTTAATAGACTCAGTAATGTTTAGGCTACCTCGCGATAATGCTGCTGTAAATTCCTGCACTATATATGTATAAAAAATATAATATATGTATAAAACAAACACATAGGTATGATATAACAAAATAAGTGATATATCTACACAAAATATGTCAAAGGGTTTGTGTGGGTAGTGTGCTGCTTTTTAGTAAGTGTAGTTCGTGAGATTGAATCCCACTGCTGCTATTGATGTTCGTAGTGTTTCAGAAAAGGCATTCAGCCGTAGGACTCGGTATGATTAGACGTCGTGTAGCATAATACTATACCGTAGTTTTCCAAACCAACCAACTTTACCAATCGGATTTCTAGAATTGTTCACCGACCAGATGTAAACATTAGCGATCGTCCATAATTTGCAACCACACGTGTTATGAAGACTGCGTTTATATAAGTCACGTGCATAAAGCTTGTGTATAAATTTTTTAGATTCACGATTATGAAAAATCTAATAATGCTTATAAATATTTGCTTCATATTTTTAACAACTCTTAATTTAAGTGCCCTTAACTTCTGTTACATATGTAGCATTTGTATTTTTAATCAAGAGTTTTAGAAACAAACTTATACAAAAAATACAGTGATTATTTTTTTCGTCTAAGATACCCGTATCACTTATTAATTTATATTATTTATGATGACAGACTAAGTGTAGCCTTTCTTACATTTATCACTTTTAGCTGAGATTTTGTACAGAGAAAATGTAAAATCAATGTGGCCATGCATATCAAGTAGTAGGTAGTGGGGAATAATACTTGATAACAAATCTGTATGCTTTTAACACTTCACGTGTGGGCAACGTATTTTTACGTTTTTTGCAGTCTGTCACTTTATTTCGGGTCACGTAAAAATATGTATTTAGTAGATTTGTGTTTGATACCAGCTAACCACCACAAATCTACTAAATAAGTATAATTATATGTATGTGTGACATTATATGCGTGTTGTTTGCGTTGCTATCCAACGCTTTGCCTTTTTTCTTTCCACAAGTTATCATTGTCGAGTTGCTCGGTCTTTTGTTGCGTTATTTCGTCTTCAATCGAATTCCTAGCTCCAGAACGTACAAGTCGTTCAATTGTCAAAGTTGTCAATTTGAAGCTTGGTTTTTTATTGTCGAATACAAAATTGATAAAATGAGCCGTTGAGACAAAGATAGTTATGACGAAATAGGCGCTGACAGATGATCGGACTCTAATTTTAAAAATCGTTTATTTTAATGATTTCGTAAAAACATTGAGTTTTTTTTTTTGTTAAATAATCATACAATATATATTTAAATGCAAAATAAA
Source organism: Pardosa pseudoannulata (assembly GCA_032207245.1). Taxonomy (NCBI): domain Eukaryota; kingdom Metazoa; phylum Arthropoda; class Arachnida; order Araneae; family Lycosidae; genus Pardosa; species Pardosa pseudoannulata. Next base: position 167,090,108 of record CM063508.1, on the reverse strand, counting down.
AAAGTTTCATTCATAAAAACAAAGTAGTTTTTGATTTACTGCTATTTTTCGGAATAACTAAACTTTGGCGGGATTCACGAAAAATCTCTTAAGTTGTCAGTGAATTATACACGCATGCCAAGTGTTAATAATATTAGGATTTGATTCTAACATTGAACAAGTTTACCTAGCTCAAAATTTGATCGATACTTTTAAATATGGAGCACGCCGTATCGTAGGCAAAAACGCTCTTTTACTCGTTTATTTTCTAGTACGTTTTATTTAAATAAATATAAATTTTCTAAGCCGAAAAAATTTCTAAGCAGCAAATATAAAAATGCAGCAAATGTAAATTTAATAATAAAAAGAGATTAAATTATCTTTAACAAAACCGGAGAAAATGAAAACTAGCGAAATGCATTTAAAGCATTTTCTTCAAATCCATTAATCCTGCTGAAATTCAAAGTCACTCTGTCATTTCTTCCAAAAAAGGCTCTAATTCAGTTTGAAAATTAAATTAACTCATGTCAATCGGGACAGAATTTTTCTCTTTTTAATCATTACAAAACTTACATGTTTATTTACTTAAGCAAAAAAACGATTTGAAAGCATAGATATGCATAGTTCAGAAGCACAAAAATACTTTTAAAAATAAAGCTAATAAACTGTCAAATGGAAGATAAACAACTTTAAAGTAAATGATTTTGCAGAGATGATAAATTATTAAGATATATGAGTCCTAAACTGATGTTTTGGTGTAATTAATTCCTCTAAATCTTAAAAGAAATTTCAATTTTAGTACCAAAATATGAATTCTATTAGTCTTTCACTCTTTTCGACATTTATTTTTTTTCTCTAAAAAAGGTTGTATTTGATTAAAGATATGTTAACGGAAAACGGAATAATTGTGTTTTTAAATTAAATACTTTTTTTCATTGAGATACAAATCTCAGTATGTGTAGTTTAACTTTTGTTTCAACACATTTCTAATTATAGTTTTAAGAATAATAAATAATTATAGCTAAAGCAGATAATAATACCAAATACAGAACTCATTTTTAACAAAAATATGTAACTAAGTAAAGAAGACATTAAACGCCGGCCTTTGAAGCTAATAAGCACAAAGAATGAAAAAAAGGTAATTATAACTTATTTCAGTGTAAGCTTTGCACAATTTTGAAACTAACTGAGAAAATTACTTTACGAAAAATATTCCTTGTGAAAAATAGTTTACGGAAACATTTGGTTTTGACACAAGTTGTTTTGCTCATAAAGTTTTAAAATGCAAAAGTTATAAATGTATTCAGTATATACTATTCCTCACAATAATTCTTTTAAAAATGTGGAAAAGAAATGTGAATGCATATACAAAAGTCACTTTTTTATTTTTCATGAAGGATACAAAATTGTAAACCTCCTAAATATGCATAGATGTGCATTCGGAAAACGAGTGAATTTATAACATTCAAAATTATTTTTTACTCTGAGTGAAAATGCATATTATTGATATATTATTAATGCATATTGTATGTATGCATTAATATTATGTCAATAATATGCATGCTTTTATCCTTAATTCTCTGCCCCTAAATCATTATAAAAAGTATTGTAAATTTTCCTTACACTATTTATGGTTGTATTTTTGGTTATGGAGTATTACTATCTACATTTTTGTTAACAAGACAAATTAACTCTCTCAATATCAGCCACTCTTGCCGGGCTTATAGTCACCTAAGCCAAGTAGATTGACGTTAAATTTGTCCATCAACCAGCCAGATTCAAGTAAAAGGACCTATCACAAGTTTTGTAGACAATAATTTAAGTTATAAATGTATTCAGTATATACAATTCTTCACAATAAATCCTTTAAAAATGTTGTAAAGAAATGGGAATGCATATACAGAAGTCACTTTTTTCCTGGAGGATACAAAGTTTTAAACCTCTTAAATGCGCATAGATGTTAATTCAGAAAACGGATGACTAATTTCATAACATTCATAATTATTTTTTACTCTGTTCATAAATGCATATTTTCGACAGATGGAGGCTTTTATCCTTAATTCTCTGCCCTTAATTATAAAAAGTATACACTGTCTACCAATAAGTATTTGGACACCTGTGATAGAACAGAAAAATTAAATTTATTCAAAATCAATAGTTGGCAGAACCTCCAACTATTAGACGCAATTACAGCGTGAACTCTCCGGGCATACTTTCCACAAGTCTTTGTACTACAGCTAGTGGTATTGTCTTTCACTTGGCTTGGAGTAGAGATACAAGTTCCTTCACCGATTTTGGACGGGTAGTGCACCGATCGACGAGCCAACTCGTCCCAGAAGTTCTCTATAGGGTTCAATTCTGGGCTCTGGGCAGACCAGTACATTCGATGAACTCCATTGGTACCATACCAAGCCTTGGCAAACCTTGAAACAGGATAGCTGGCATTGTCGTCCTGAAAGTAACAGGGATCCAACCTATAAAATTGCCACAACGTAAGAAGCACATTGTTATTGAAACGATACTCCGGAATGCCTGTTGAAGAATCACCGCTCACCTTCCACTTCTTAATCCCATAGACCACTGTCGATTTTGGGTACTTCAGATCGCTATTTATGTCCCTTAAGGATAGGCCACATTTGTGATACCCGATAATTATACCTTTCTTGAAATCAGAGAGCTCCGAACTGAGCGGAATCTTACATGCAATTAATGCCGATGCTGTTACCTACACTATGTATACCGGCGGAGGCCGCGACATACCCCAGGACCGCAGATATCATAATTTGCATAGGTGTCGAAATACTTATATTGGTAGACATTTTAGTATATTTTATGTACACTAATTGTGGTTGACTTTCTGGTTATGGAGTATTACTATCTACATTTTTGCTAACAAGACAAACTAACTCTCTCAATAGCAGCCACTTCTTATAGTCACCTAAGCCAAGTATATTGGCTTTAACGTTGTCCATCAACCAGCCAGATTCAAGTAAAAGGACCTATCACACAAGTTTTGTACCTAATAATTTAATTAAACCAACACAGTTTTTATATGAACAAATACAAAACCAATACAATGACAAAAATAAATTGTACAGCACAATAACAAAACCAATAATTACAAATAAAAAATTGACAGCATTTATGCTGAGAAAAATTCTAATTTCAAAGCATATGTCAAAAAATATTACCATTATTTTACTTTGCTTTTTATAAACGGAGGGCATGAGAGAATAATGTGTATTAAGAAAAATTTATCAGTCATGGGTCTATTTTAACAATGTTTGCTCTTGTCAATCCTTACAAAATAATCGCGTAGTGTTTAATTTTTTTTCTACCTTTAATATATCTCTTAAAGAAGCAGCATCTCTCCTGCATATAGTGGTGTTGATCAACTAGTTTTCCCTTTTGGGGAAGCCACTTTTGCATTTTCATCCTGTTATAATTCCCAATTCAACAGTTGGAAATATTAATTTTTCTGTCAATTTTTGCTCCTCTTTATACAACACTATGCATCATAATTCAATGAGATTTAAATACTAAAATTTAGTCAAATCCATTTTTTTAAATAATGGGAAAATTGATTTTCTTAAACTCACAAGACATAAATGAACATGTTAAATATCGAGACCGACTACTTAACAGATTAAGAACTGCGATGAGTATCCATGCCAGCAGTTGGATTTAGACTCTGGTACCTCGGAACCACCCATCAGCTATCATTCGGTTGTTCTGCATTAAAGCATGCACGATTATATAATAAAAGCTTGTTTTAGAAGAAGGTTAGGCTCAATATTAAACAAGAAAATAAATGAATGACTTAATCAACTCTTCAAGCATTTGTATTTCGATTGTTTTGAGCATATTTTCTTTCATTCGTGATACCTTTTTCTTACCGCACCTAATCCTCTAGTCCATGGGTTTCTATCGAAGCTGGCAGCACCACTTTAAGTATCTAGATTAAAAATTA
>CM063508.1:167071159-167076159 GCA_032207245.1 Pardosa pseudoannulata | reverse complement strand
TAGACTTGTAACATTTTTGAAATATTGCTCAACAATGAACGTTGTTATATCATTTAGAGCTTTATTTTTACTAACTCTAAACTATCAGTTGTCAAAGGATTTTTTAATAGAGTTGCCAACACTTTACTGCATGAATGATGGCCAACTCAAATTCTGCGTTAGTTTTGGGACAACGTATACCTACACTGGTGTGCCAAATTTAAGCAATATATGAGTCTTTTGATATAACTCCACGAGAAATCGTCTGAGAGACATGAAATTCAGAAATGAGGTAGAATATTATGTATGTAAAGGATGTTGAAAGTATCGGCGCTGAAAAAGGAATACAATGGATTGGGTAACGTACTCCCCTGATTTAAATCCCATCGTACATGTATGGAATGCTTTGGGGAGACTCATTGCAGAACTCTTAAATCCTCCGGAGAACACCCAACAACTCAAACAGATGCTGATTGCGGAATGGGCCCTCCTACCACAAGAAATGTTGGACCAGCTGGTTTTGAGTATGAAGAGACAGTGCGAAACAACCATTGCAGTTAGGGGAGGGCATATCCCATATTAAGGACATCTGATTGTAGTTCTTCCTCTTGGATAGACAATCATGAGTCATGGTACTATGCCTTCAATAAAGATTTTTTTAGTTTCATTCCATACCGTATGCATTGTATTTCTTTTTCGGCTGCAATGCTTTATATACATAATACTCTCCCTGATTTCTGAATTTCATGTCTCTCTGGTGATATCTCTTGGAGTTATGGCAAAAAAATCACCTCTTATTTAGGTTCTGCACACCAGTGTAATAAAGACTCACAAATTTTTAACTATTTACTTTATTCATTACTTTTCAGCTATTGCATCTGAGCCGACCCTTTAATCTCTTTTGTACCAGCTTTTAAACTAGTAGTTCAATATTTTAGTGAAACATTACGAGGAATATATATATATATATATATATATATATATATATACATATATATATATATATATATATATATCATATATATATATATATATATATATATATATATATATTTAACATTTTCTTGGTGTTTATTTCATTTCAATTTAAACTAAAGAAGGATAATAAAAAATAGGAACTTAATAGCCGAGAAAGTGAAAACGTTGGAAAATTCTTTACTTTGCAATTTTAATTTATTAATAAGAGTACGGAAGTCAGAGGAGCACGCTTCCAATCCAGATGAATCGCTTCATAAGTCGAAATTTTGCAAAATTGTTTTTAATTAATTTTTTTATATAATTGTTAAAGATATTTTATTATAGATTTGATTTTGCGGTATAGAATATAATAATTAGAATTTTTATTTTATTATTGCTTAGAGATATTATGTTTTATTTTAGATGATTTTTAAATTTTTTTTATATTATTTTTATATATTTTTATTAGTTTGATATTTTTTTTTAATTTAAATTATTATTATTTTTAATTTATTTTTGTTTTTTTTTTTTTTTATTAAATTTTAATAATTTATTTTTTTATTTTTATTTTTTTATTTTTTTTTTTTTTTTTAATTTTTATTTATTTTAAATTTAATTTATATTTAATTATTAATTTTTGTTTTTTTTTTTTAATTTATATTTTTAGCTATTTTTTTATTTATTTTCAGTTTTTTATGTATTTTTATTAAATTTTTGATTGTAAATGGGTTATGTTGTATTGTTTAGATTTTAGTTTTTGTTTAATGTAGATTGTTTTAAGTTTTAACGCTTTATTGCAGATATAGAATAAATATAGAAATAAATATACTCATATAATAAAGGATAGATAGAATTTTATTATATTATTTTAAGTGGTGATATAAAGATAATAATTTTTGGTGTTATTTTGTTATTAAAAATGATTTTGTTGCAAAGATAAAAAAATTTTTCGGCAAAAAATCGAAAGAAAATAAATCTGGCTGGCCAAGATAAATTTTTCTAAAAATTTGAAAACAATATACAAGTACCTACCGGTTTAAATACGTTAATGAGATGAATGAAATTGCTGTTTCATTTTTAAAAGTTCCTTATGCTGAGGTTCGAAGTGAGATGTACTGATTTTAAGGAACGATGCTAAATGCTCATCTGTCAGTCTACTTCTGAAATTATTCTTTCTAAGGTTCAAAGTTGAAAACACTTGTTCACATATAAGAAGCAAATATACCGCTGATCTTCTGCGCGTGAGGTAATAAATTGGGATATAATATTTAAGCAAATTAGAAAAGAAGATGGCTATTTAATGTATAAATATGTATCTCACTGTAGCACTGTAACACTGTAGTGATCCAAACCTACCAAATAAGGCTAATCAATTATGGATAGATTTTACTTGCAGAAGGCTATCTCATAATTATAATTTAATGTGTTTCCACGGAATTAGTGGAGGAAGTTTGCTCTAATTTTTTTCAAAGTTATCTAACTTTTCTTCGAGAATACTAATAAAACTTTCTCAACTAATTTTGTATCAGTTTTAATAACGACTCTAAAAATCTTTAACGAGATGGGTTAGATGTCTTGTTTAATATATTTCAGATCTACATGTCCCAGTTACAATTAAAACGTTAACGTATAAATAAATAGAAGATCAATTCTGTAATTTTTTATACCTTTGTTTTTTCTCTTGAAATCTAAAAATATTTTGAGTTCAGTGTATAGAATATATTTTAGTTTAAGAGATAAGTAAATGAAAAGCTGTGCTGCTTTTTTTATGTCAACAGAAGCATAGACAGATACAAAATAGCACTGGACATCAGAAGACATATTTAAATATGACATTTATTAGACGGTAGACATGTTTGCACAGAACTTTGATTTTGATATCAGACTGTGGATACTTTTTGTTAAATATATGAAATAAAATTTTTATACCTGGACAAAGTTAAATTTGCTTTTTTGTCAAATTTTATCATTTGTAATATATTTGAAAAGTTGTTTTTAAAACTTCAATTTCTTTTTGTCATTTTATAATTTATTTATCACATTTATAGTATTTTTAAATTTATTTCCTTTATATTTAATCCTCTAAGCGGTTGGCACGTACAATTCCACCAAACCTATGATGTCTTCAAAACGTATAATTTTCGACCTCCAAAAACAGTCCGAAAATGGATGTAGTGTACATTTCTGCCAGTGCTTTCCCCCATGGAGTTCTGCAGTAGGAGGTTCAGGTCGACTGTTTAGGAACTGCACCCCTCTTTGAATAACATTTATTGAGAGATGCACTTCTACCTCCTGAGGCACAAAGACGCTGATAGCTTTTCATAGCTTTGTAAATCTCTATTTCGAAGTATTTCGTTTGCGGTAACTGATGTATCTCTAATTGCACCACTTAAATATCTTAGACGACTTTCGTAAAAAATATAAATAAGACTCTGAAAAAATATTTTTATTTGTACTTTTAGAATCCATTATTTCTTATCGGATGATCTTCGAGACTTGACGAGCTTTATGTGTATTAAAAATTAACAATCTATAATATCTATTTATATATCTATTTATAACCGGAAATAAAGGGACAATAACGAGGGTGGGTTTCCTGTACTAGTCGACTAAGGGTGAAGGAAAAAATCATGGAACGCTTTGGCCACTGATACAGTAAACCTTTAGCATATTTTTTGGAGATTTTTTCCTCGATGTGTTCCACTCGGATAGTTAAAAGTAGTACCGACAAGAAGTATTTTCTCTCATTATGGGAAATTTCATGTCATTATGTTCTAACATTTCTTGTTTACTCTCCGTCTACTAGAATTCCACCTTATTTGTTATTCACAAGTGTTATTATAAGGTAAGATAGATAGTTTACCTTAAGAATAGACAATCTTTAAAGATTCAAATTCCTTCTATACTTTTTTTTGTGTCTTCTCAGTTGTTTAATGTACGGTAAAATGTGATTAAAAATATCCGAAATTTGATAGCTGCAATTTTGTAGTAAGAGACAAACTGAAACAAACTGTGGAGCAATTTATTGCTGAAATACCATAGTCTTGGAAATAGCAGTTCTTCTTATCCGTTAAAGAGGTATCAAATTTCTGGTAAACAAAGTTTCACTTTTATAAGGATTTTCTCTAAGTTGTATAGATTATATTACATAGGATGCAGCACTTTTGAAACATAGGAAATACATAAAATTCTTTAGTTTGGATGTACATTGAAAAATAAAAATTAAATAACAGAGAAGAATTATTTAAAGATTAAATGTGTTTAATATGTTATAAGTAAATTTTAGGAATAGTTAAACTATATCTATATTTCTCAAGGGGGAATAGCAGCATTAGTACTGAAGATAATTCCTGATAACAGATTGCTTTTTATTCAGTGTAAAATTTAAAAAAAATTTGATCTGTTTAGAGTAATTTTTAAATCATTAATAACGTTCTAACTTTATAAATATTATTTTTGAGGCAATATATTAAAAATAAAATATGTACACTTAGAGATACCATTAAAAATTCTTTTACCCACATAAACATTTTACCTATAAGTCAGAAACTAATTTGTGTACCAAATAGAAGCTGAGTACATCAATTATATTAATACAAGCAATGCATTTTAATTTAATGCATGATAGACAATATTTTTTAATTTTTTAAAGTTTAATTGCATAACAGTTTTAAGCTGTTTTTCATTTTAAAATATTACTACATTTAAAGTTTTAGGTTTAAGGTTAGTAAAATACCTTCAAAGAGGTTTATAAAATAAAACAAATATTTTACTTCAGTTTAACATAAAAATTAGTTTCTAGTATAGATACTAAAAAACTATTTTGCGTATAAGTAATTTAATTTTTTTTATTTAATTGTATATTTTTGCATATCATTAAAATATGTTACTTTAAATTACAAGATTAATTCAATTTCTCAAAACTAAATCGTTATTGAATAACTTGGAAAAATCCGTTCTAAAGAGAACAGACCTTTTTGTTTTATGATGACAAAGATTGTTATAATGGAGATTTTAAGATTCAAAAGGCACTATGCCACCTTAAATGAGCGAAATATTCCTGT
>CM063508.1:167021159-167068659 GCA_032207245.1 Pardosa pseudoannulata | reverse complement strand
AACCTTTTCCAGATTTATCTATTTCTTCAATTCAGCATTTTTGAATTGGAGCCCAGCTTGAATTTCAAATTCTGAATCGGATTGAACATTCTAAACCTTCCCAGGATATGAATTTTACAGAGGAAAATATTGTTACACCTCACTCAAGCTGAAATCTAAAGAGTAGGGATTTTGTAGGGGACACATTTCAAGTGGAAACTTCACATTTTAATTTTAGACAGTATTTCTCAAAATAAAACCCTTTCAAGCTGATCTTTCTGCACAAATTTATTTGATAATACGTTTTATATTTTCTTTATGTATGGAATGCTCGGTATGTATGTTTGTATGTATGTATTCATTTAGAATATGTTTCAAATATTTCAGTAAACTCTCATCGTGATTATATATATATATATATATAAATATATATAAATATATATATATATATATATAAATATATATAATATATATATATATATATTATATGTATATGTATGTATATGTATATATATGTATTATATGTATGTATTTTTTTAATATATATGTATGTGTATATTATATATGTATTATTTATTAAGTGTATATATGTATGTATATATGTATTTATGTATGTATTATTATGTATGTATTATATGTATAATATTATATATGTATGTATATTATATATATATATATATATATTATTATGTATGTATTATGTATGTATTATGTAATATGTATATATGTATGTATATATTTATGTATATATATATATATTATTTATTATGTATGTATGTATATATTTATAATGTATTAATAATAATATATTATGTATAAATGTATATATATGTATGTATATATGTATATATATATAAAATATATATATATATATGTATATGTATATATATAAAATATATGTATATGTATATATATAATATATATATATATATATGTATATATATAAAATATATATATATGTATATGTATATATCTTATGTATATATATATCTATGTTATATATTAATGTATATAATATATGTATGTATAAATATATATATTATGTATGTATATGTATATGTATTTATGTTGTATAAGTATATATGATTATGTATAATATTATATATTGTAATATGTATATGTAATGTATGTATAATATATATGTATGTATAATGTATGAATAATATATATTTATGATATATATATATATATTATATATATATAATATATATATATATAAGTATAAAATGTATGTATGTATATATATTATTAATTATATATATGTTGTATTGTATTAACTAATGTATTATGTATATGTATCTATGTATGTATATTTATATATATATGTATGTATATAATATGTATGTATGTATATTTATATATATATGTATGTATATTTATATATTTAAGTATAATATTTATATAAATGTTGTATATTTATATATGTATGTAGATATATATATATATAATGTATATTTATAAATATATTTTGTAAATATATATATATATGTATATTTATATATATATGTATGTATATTTTATATATATATAATATATTATATATATATATGTATGTATTTATATATATATATGTATATATTTATAAATATATATTATGTATATTTATCTATATATAGATATATATATATATACATATATATATATTTATATATTTATATATAAAATATATATATATATATGTATATATATTATATATATATATGTATATATTTATATATATATATATAAATTTTATATATATTATATATATTTATATATAATATATTATATATTTATATATAAATATGTATATATTTATATATATATATATATATTTATATATATATATAAATATTTTATATATATATATTTATATATATAAATAAATATTATATATATATATGTATATATTTATATAATATATATATATTTTATATATATATGTATATATTTATATATAATATATATGTATAAATTAAATATATCTATATATATATATAATATATATATATATGTATATATATATATATATATATTATATATATATATATTTATATATATATATTTCTATATAATATATATATATATATATATTTATATATATAAAATTTATATATAAATATTTAATCTATATATATATATATTTATATAGATATATTTATATATATTTATATAGATATATATATATATATATTATATATATTTATATAATATATATATTTTATATATATTTATATATATATATATATATATATATATATGTATATGATTATGTATATATTATATATATATACATATATATATTATATGTAATATATATGTATATATATTATATATAAACTATGATGGAAATATTCTCTTTTTTAACCTCTATCGTATATTAAGTCACCATGGATATTATTTTCTAGTTAAGTTGGTATGAATGTATGTATTTAAAAATGGCTGATTAAATCAAGAGGAAATATGTCATAAGAATTCCGGTAAATCTTGGGAAGGGTACAAGTATTTTAAATTGACTGGAGGTCAAGATCATGATATTGTTATACGCTTTTTTACTCTCGGATATGGTGACCATATAGTAAAGCGCAAATGTATATATTTATTTAATAAGGTGCTGATTTATTCAGAACTTTTTAAGTTACTTGATACACCTGAAAATGTTTTCAGATAGCCGCTTTGCAGTTTTATGATACGCTTTCCTTAGATAATTTGATTAGTTTTCATTTCTCATATTTTTCTTTCCAATTTTATTTTTTCCATTACTGTCTTCTTTCCAATCAGTCTTGTTCCGCTACTTAAAGTTATACTGATTAATTTCAGTACTAAAATCATTTATGTGTTATTTAAGCTAAGTGTTCATTGAATTCCAAGTACCTTGAATCTGAGTAATTCCGACGAAATGTATATGAGTGTTAAGATAAATCGCCATACATCACCAAATATAATACTTTTATTTTTATTTTTTATCATATTTTTCGCAATTTATGCTTCTTAAGTTTCTGAAAAAAAAATTAAATTTAAAGTAATATGTTATACATTTTATAAAAATGATTTGTTTTACTTTTGATTTTTTTCTATTACTGGCTCTAATATAACCAAAAAACTTGAACGATTGAAACATTAACATTGTAAATATAGTACAAAGCGGTATGGTATAGAATTTATTATAAATTCATTTAGTGATTCTCAGACTGTAGCAATCGCACACTAGAAGAGTGTAAGGGAAGAAAGTTGACCGAAATTGAGACAAATGGTAATTTGAATGTGGAATTAAAGATGATTTTTTAGTACTTTTTATTTCTTCTCACCTTGCTTCTATGTATTTTAGCAAACAGTCACCAATTTTGAGAGTTTAATAGAAAATTGATAAAATTAGCCTTTGTGACAAAGATAAGATGAAGAAGTATGCGCTGACAGATTATCAGACTTTAATTTTAAAAATCATTTATTTTTGTAATTTCGAAAAATTATTGTTTTTTTTATTAAATAATCCTACAGTATATATTTAAGAGTAAAATAAAAAAAGTTTCGTTCTTAAAACAAAGTAGTACTTCACTTACTGTGATTTTTCTGTATAACTATACTTTAGTGCGATTCACGAAAAAACGCACTCTGCAAGAGTAAGTTGGCGGTGAAGTATACCCGCATGCCAAGGTTTAGTTTGGTTTTGGAGCACTACGGTCTACTTTTCGCAACACGAGGGCTAATGAGACCGGGACCTACTGCTTAAAGCTGATTCCGAAAGGTTACGAACGTCCATGCCATATTGGGATTCGAACCCACGAACTCCGATCCGAATTCCAGCACCCTAACCATTCTGCCATCGTTTGGCCCCGCATGCCAAGTGTTAAACAGAATGAATACACCTTTTTCTTTCATCGTTTTAGAGTAAAATACAATTTGTTCCTTAAAGGTTCGTAATTTTCTAATGGATTTCTCCAACTTTCTTTCTTTTGCTTCAAAAAATCTTATGCCTGTTTATAATTTCTTCAAAGTAGACAATGTAATAGAAAATGTCCTTTTAACCTTGACTAACGCAGTAAATAGAATCACAGATATCTAGCATTGGATTCAATCAATTGAATTTTTTTCCTTGACCATTTGCATATTTTACCAAAAATTTTCGCACAAAGAAAATTTACACTACCTATTGGTAAAGATCGAATATATAAAGAAGGATATTGAAGCATGTAAAAACCAATATCTTTGAATAATTCTAATTTCTTTCTAGTATAGTAATTAAAATAGGTGGTTTTTTCTATAAAAACAAAAATTCTTTAGATTACGACAAAGAAGAATGATGCTAACTAGTACTTTTTATCTAGTAAAAACTTAAGAAAAAACCTTATAAGGTGATGCAAAATATATATTACATAAAATAACGCTATTTAAATAATATTCTTTAATTTCCATACATAACCTAAATCGAAGACTTTGTATCACAGACAATTTCTATTCCACTTATTATTTTTTAATGAAGTAAAACGTTTTATAATTTCTGTTCTTCTAAGAAATCTAAGAAGAAAATTTTACTACCCTTTGTATTTTTGATGAGATTCTATAATTGACTAAAACAAAAGAATATATGGCCTTTTGTTTTCCTATTGCATAAAATTCTCTTCTTACGCGTGAATATTACTTCGAAGAGAAAAAAGTTTTTATTGCTTTGGAATTATTCAACAATTTATAAATTTTAGATTGATTTCAAGATCTGGTATTTATTCAAAGATTTATTGCTCTTTCAGGGTATTAAAGTATCCTTTCTTGATATATTTTGAAGACATTTTTTTAAATTATGTATTTTAGTGTTATTTGCTAATAGTTTGTAAAGACTTCGAGATTTTATATACTGGTTTAAAACATCATGTGTTGTAATTATTCTAAGTTAACCAAACATTTATACTATAATATGTCAGTTATATTTTACATTTTATAATAAATATTACCTACGGATTTTAAAGTTATTACTCATTTATCCCATTGTTATTTTACATAATTTTATAACAAAATATGACTTTATCATAATTTTTACTCACCATTTGTACCATTTATTTTAAATACGGTAAAAAAATATTAGTTATTTTTTCACTCGTTTTTTTTCCATTGATAGTTTTAAATTAAAGTACACAAAATTTGTCCGAGACAAAAATCCTTATATAGAAGCTTATACCAATAAATAGATAAAATCGTTAAATGTATTTAAGTAATTAATATAATAGTTAGTAATGATTAGATCATTATGACATAGATAGGCGATATGCAATACATTGTGTTACAATACGGTAAAAAAAAAATATTAGTTATATTTTCACTCGTTTTTTTCCATTGATAGTTTTAAATTAAAGTACACAAAATTTGTTCGAGACAAAAAATCCTTATATAGAAGCTTATACCAATAAATAGATATAATCGTTAAATGTATTTAAGTAATTAATATAATAGTTAGTATAATTAGATCATTATGACATTGATAGACGATATGCAATACAATAATAATGATAATCACTGATAATTACTGCTAATAAATTCTAACGTATCTGCAACGCAGTGCTCGACGCAACGGGCTTCAGTACGAGAAGTCTTGGGATCGAATCCTCATACAGGTAATGAGGGAATTTTGATTTAATCTAAGTACATTTGTGATGACTGTACGGGTGGTGACGTCAAGTATTTTTTCAACTCCTCTTCTTAGCCCACTCTCCTGTTTCTAATCATGGATCTTGTTGGTTCTTCAACCACATTTGGCGAAATTGGCGTGCTTGCAGCGTGGCGTTTGAAATCTGGCGAGGGGATCGTAACTCAACAAATTGATACATAAACAAAAACAACATTTTGAGGAAAAATTTTACAAAAATTGAATATTTAAAATCTAATTGAATTAACAAAGAAAACACAAAGGAAACACATAACATTCATACTAAATAGACTGAAACATTCACTTAATCACAAATTAAATAAACTGAGTGTGATTTTCATCACAAATTTGTGATTTAGTGTAAATTGTAAAATTAATTTAAAATAAGAAATAGAGAAGTAGCCTATTTATCAAACCTTTGGAATTGTAAAGGCTTAGCATATGTCATTTTAAGTCGCGCTCGATCATTGCAAAGCATAAGACTTGAAGCATTAAATCCAATTGAATTAGTTGGTACAAGACCATGTAATCTTGCAGCGAAAGAGGAAATGGAACGAATGAGAAATGAAAATAACATCGATAATAACGAAATTTAATTGTTAATAGAAATAAATTCACAAAAAAATTGGAAAATACCAAGAGAAAGTTAGTCCAAAGGGATGAGGGAGGGTAGGCGGGATCTCATCCAGCAAAAAACTCTTTGACTTAAAAGAAACTGTATTTTGAGTGGAGGTTGAAGAGGAGTTGTAAAATTGAAAATTTTTTCAAATCTCTTATTTAAATATTTTTTTTTCTTTTTAATCAAAATGGTCCAAGTTCTAATTTATTTAAAAACATTTTATAATTTTTGTATTTATAGAGTTAAAACAGAACAACCTCTGTCGGGTCGTCTAGTATACATACATATATATACACACATACGGGCACACACACACACACACACACATATATATATATATATATATATATATATATATATATATATATATATATATATATATATATATATATATATATATATATCAGTAAGGAAATGTAAACTATATTTGTAAACTAATGTAGCCTTTTTTTTATAAAAACCCAAAGATGGTCCGAGAAAATTCTCAGGGGTTTTCATATCTTAAGTCAAGGGAAAAATCCTAACTTAAATTGACCACTGCAGCTACAGTTCACTTCCTTGGAGAAGGTGTCTAACCAAGTGTAATTCTACATTGCCCTAGCGGACAATATAGGAAATTTTTAAACAGAAAGGAGATGCAGGCCATTGTAGGCAGATTTTCCTAGAGATTTTCCCACAGATTTTGACTGAGATGTTGACCAAAGTGTTAAGGGCCTGTCACTGACAACTTCATATTAACTGACCCCTCAGTCTGTCATTCCCTATAATGAAGTGGTAACCCGTCCTCCAACTTTCTGTTAATAAACTTCTTTAACTAAAACGGTGTCATTTTTAGGGTCCATGACTGCAACCACTCATCGTCCGTATTATTACAGATGTACATATATATGTTACTGTGAATTGGAGATTGTCGACATACACCAAATACCTCGATGAAAGACCGAATATTTGATTATATACGTATATATTCGGACAATCATATCGACAATCCCCATGCACTAATGGTGAATGTTGAAAAAATATTTTTTATTACGTTATTAAATCATATTTTATTATTAAATCATATAATGATATACGTCAAAATAGCAGATACCATGAAGGAAGACTTCAAAGTCCCTGTGTCCGTTCCAAAGAAAAATATCGAAGATCAGCTTCAACCTACTACACCTTCTATGAAGCATGACTAAACAGCAGAAGTATACAACATTTTCCGTAGGTATCCAACAACCGGACAGGTTTTAATCAGTAAAAAGCTAATGCTAATTCTAGAAGATGACGATGCCGTAGTTAAAGAACTCCATAGGCACATTATGTGTCTGGTATAATAAAATTGATTTCGATCAGTCAGTTATGGATAAGTGTGAAACATGCTATAAGGTTGACAATACTCACTGGTTTCTCTTGTTAAAAACAAAATGGAACTCCTCTTGTGGCAGGGAAGACAGAACGAAAGCTATCAGTCCTTTTTTCTGGGATTTAGTGCCAGTAAACCAAACCGAAACAAACCGTACACACCGAAAACAAACGCAGTGAAAATTGACTCATTTTCGTTCTATAAAACAATTGATTATACTTCGCACTATATAACCCTAGATTTCCGTATCAAAACTATTTTATTACTTTTGATTGGATGATACTAATTAGGTTTTTTGTTGCCCCTTTTCTTCAAACATGAAACAAATGGATTTAATTTTTCACTGAAAATCATTATTTTTAAATATGCTGAGAGATAAATTTGGACATGAATGTATACTACTTCTTATCATACTGTATCTTTGATAAGATAATAACGTGCTTTATAATCCCACAAATAGACAAATTGAACACAGATTTACATTTAATATGTTTGTATAAATAATTCGTGGTAAATAATACTGAATACATTCTAGTCTTAACCTAAAATTATTATATAAAATCTAATGGAAGATAAAATTAATCCTTATAATTCCATGAGGAGTTAGGGATTAATATTATTAGTATCATTAATCGTAATAAATTGTTCTTCCTACTATTCAGATAAAAGCTGCATCCTAGAAAATGTTTGTTACTCGCTTTTCAAATATAGCCTCTGGGATAAATGATTTTAATCTCGGAATTAATTGTTTAAATTCAGTTAGGGATCCACAAATTATACAAGTATGTCAACAGATAATTCACTGCCTGAGACATCTTTTTACTAGAAATATATTTCTGATAAGTCCAAACTAAAGAATTAAATCAAGCAAAGAACATGATATGACGCTTATTCTATCATGTATTTACTTACACTTCAAGATTCATCATGTTTAAACAATAGAAGGAAAAAGGATCGATATTATTTTATAATCTCATTCAAAAATTAGACTCATCAGAAATTGTGTAGAAAATTATTAAATTATTTTCACGAATAATTAGTTGATACCAATTCAGAATTGAGTTAGGGATAAAACATTAGGGGTATGATATGTTTCAAAATACATCATGTGTGTTTTTGATTTAAACGTGATTTAGAAATTAAACAGATAAATGTCTCAATATCCATATATTTGCACGCATACATACACTCACAGAAAAATACATATAAATAAATGCTTGTGTTTTGGAACACTGTTTAGGTATGATCTTTTACTAATGAATGAAGCTGTCAAATTCAGGAAAATATACCAAGTAATAAAAGTGTTTTGGTAAATACGTTACACATATTCTAGTTAAATTATTCGAAAATCATAAAACACCACGTGATATAATGGAGATAACATATAAATTCCAAGAAACGAAAAGTTTTGGAAACCCTTTCTATTTTACGGTTTTAAATATAAAAAAATATACGTACCAATTTTCCAGATGTGGTATATCAATTAACTTATAACATTGTGGTGGAATTTTAAAAATAAATAAATTCGATATTTTTAGCTTTATAAAACAGGAAATTAAAGTTCCACAGACGAACTTGAAGTTTTGTATTTAATTTAATTGAAGTACCCCATATCAGACTCATCAGAAATTGTATAGAAAATTGTTAAATTATTTTCACGGATAATTAGTTAATAACATTGTAGGATTGAATTAGGGATAGCACGTATTATATGTTTAAAATACATCATGTATGTTTTTGATTTAAACGTGATTTAGAAATTAAACCCATAATGTCTCAATATACAAATAATTGCACGCATACACACACACAATAATATACATATAAATAAATGTGTGTGTTTGGGAACAGTGTTTAAGTATGATCTTGTACTAATTCATGCAACTCTGACATGTAGAGAACTTCAGGAAAATATATCAAGTAAAAACTCTATTGTCTTGTTAAATACGTTATAGAATCTCTAATTAAAATATTCGAAAATTATAAAACACCACCTGATACACTGGAGATAACATATAAATTCCAATAAACGAAAAGTTTTGGAAACTCTGTATATTTTACAGATTAAAATATAAAAAAATTAACGTATCAAATTTTTGGATATCATGTTTCAATTAATTTATAACATTGTGTTGGAATTTTAAAGATAAATAATTTCGATATTTTTAATTTTATAAAACAGGAAATTTAAGTTTCACGGATATCCTTAAAGTCTCGCATTTAATTTAACTGGAGTACCCCAAATCAGACTCCTCAGAAATTGTATAGAAAATTGTTAAAATATTTTCACGAATAAATAGTTAATAACATTATAGGAGTGAATTAGGGATAACTCGTATGACATAAAAAATACATCATGTGTTTAAAATACATCATGTGTGTTTTTGATTTAAACGTGATTTAGATATTAAACCCATAAATGTCTCAATATACATATAGTTGCAAGAATACAAACACGCACAGAAATATAGATATAAATAAATGTGTGTGTTTGGGAACAGTGTTTAGGTATGATCTTGTACTAATTCATGCAACTCTGACATGTAGAGAACTTCAGGAAAATATACCAATTAAAAACTCTATTGTCTTGTTAAATACGTTATACAATCTCTAGTTAAATTATTTGAAAATTATAAAACATGACGTGATATACTGGAGATAGCATATAAATTCTAACAAACGAAAAGTTTTGGGAACTCTTTCTATTTTACGGTTTTAAATATAAAAAAATAAACGTAACCGTTTTACAGATGTCGTGTTTCAATTAATTTATAACATTGTGTTGGAATTTTAAAAATAAATAAATTCGATATTTTTAGCTTTATAAAACAGGAAATTAAAGTTTCACAGACGGGCTTAAAACCTCGTATTTACTTTAACTGAAGTACCCGAGTGATGCGACTCTTTCCATTTGATGAAAACGGTAACAAAGTGAAGAAAATGAGTATAAACATCGGCTGAAAGTTTTTACTTGCTGCAACGTTAAAGGATATGAAGATGGCTAAAAATGAAAATGAATATTAGATCGTATTAAGAGCAAATAAACTACTATTATACGTATATTCAGGCGCTCAACATTTCAAACAAATTACGGATTTCACAACCTCTTATTAAAGGATATTCTGTAAAAAAAACCATTCATAGCACTTAGCAAAAAAAGTACCGACTAGTAACGGAAGTAAAAATTTCATTTCCTACAAATTTCAATTTTCGTAGAATGTATTGCATTTAAAGCAAAATTAAAATCCACAGAAGAGTTAGTTCTTCATTTTCAATTGGCTTTCGAGTATCCAAATCGTCTAGATCAATTTTGTAATATAAGCAACTCCGATTGGAAAATTCTCTTTATTAGTAATAATGGATAAAATATTTCGAGTATTTATGAATATACGCATACTTTATTACACATATTCTCAATCTTTAAACTTTATTTTTGTTAGAGTGCAGCTATGTTTGATATAAGGTTTGTGAAACTGATTTGCTCGCCGCACTCATACGTTGTGGGTTGAATGCCCAAGTATTTTTGCGACTCCAGGAAGCGTGTGGTGTGGTCAGTGAAAATAATTGCACTTAAATTTCACCAAGTATTGGAGAGTTGTGATTGGTCTCCAGGAGGCGATTCAGGATCATCCTTGGAGTCCCGGTACTTCTGGACAGACCCGGGAAAGGACGCATTGTGCAAAGGACAATAGAACAACGAACGCGTCAGCACAGGATAAAGAAAAAAGTATAGGGTTGCCCGAGTAGTTCAGAAGGAAGGAAAAGAATACAGTTTCTCTTGGACTTTGGCAATTTTTCTTTCAGGCGTAGCACGTGGAGTGCTTCTTTAAATTTTTAATTTTTTAAAAATATTTTTTCAGCATATTTCCTTGTCTTTTGTTCTATATTTGAATGTTGTAATATAGATCAGTGGCATTTTACTATAATTAAAGACGAGATAAAGTAAACTTGGGTTATTAATGGGTTTCAAATAACAACAGCAATGTACTACACCACAACAGTTTTCATTGTTGGTTGGTTGACTGGAGTTTAGTGGCACTAAATTCTCTTGGGACAAACTCCGCCAAACAAGATGTAGAAGCAAAACTAAAAACGAAATTTACAAATGAAAATTTTGAGGAAAAATTAAATAAGTAAATAAAACATTCAACACAAAAACAAGTATAAAATTCAGTTACGTACAAAGAAACAAGAATTGAAAATTAAGTGAAGAATTAAGAAACTTAAGAATCAAAGATTTAAGAATTAACAGAAGAAAAACAAATTGAAAATTGAAAGATTAAAAATTGATTATTTGAAAATTGAGTAACAAACAAAAATTTAAATTTTGAAATAAAAGCCAGTTCGAGGAAGAAAGGGGAACAAGTTTGGATGTGGAGTTTACTCGATGATTAAATTAAGATTCGACGATGGATTACCAAAAATTTTCATATACATAGATCTAAAACAAACACAAGAGGTTAAAATATGTGCGACTGTGTAAGGTGTCTTGTTTTCATTCTTGAAAACTCAAAATACAACCAGAGAAAAATTTTGTACCCTCTATTTTAAACTGCTATATATAACATGCTCCTATTTTTCTCTTTAAAGTCACAAATTTTTTATATGTAAAAGGCTTAGTAAGAATGCATGTAGACGATTGCGTTGATGATTACGATCTGTGTGTGTGCAATTCACTACAAAACCTTTACTAACTGATATTTTCTACGAAATTCTAATATTGTATTTTATTTAATACTTCAGTAAATTTCGTAAACACAAACTTTTTTTACAATTTAAAATTTTTCTCAAATTTGCAAATACCTTGTATTTTACCTCTATTTATTCTTTTTTGAATTATTTGTTGATTTTTTAATCAATTATCAGCAAATGTAAACGGCTTTACATATGGGAAATAATAATATATTCAACTACTGGAAAATTAAAATACTCAACTATTAAAATACTTAGATTTATATTAAAGATAAATTTTATAGGAGTACTTTTTTGAGATAAGAAAACGTTATTTCAATATTCTCAATCCAAACCATAAAAAACATATATATTTAAAATTTATGAAAAATCTTGGACAGTTACGAAATTTAATCTGTAGACTGAATATAAAAATGGATTTTAATCAGTTTCAAAATATTTAATTAAAGAAGAGTAGGATTATATTTCCCCTTAATCACCTTAAAAACATTTTGTGAATATAAAATATTTTACAATAGAAAAAACTTAAAGGATGATTTTGCTTTAAAAACTAATATATTTTAAAAGTCAACATCCCAGTTTAAAAATCTTTGTCTTTAAAAGCAGCATGAACATATTAATTAGTTAAAATTCCGCTATAAGACTCTTAATCAGTGTCAAAATAAAAAATGCATTAAAATGTAGGGAAAAAATTTATATTTCTTTAATATCTTTAAAGTCGATAGGTAATCTGAGAATAAACGAGTAAAATTCCCACTGTCATTATATTAGGAAGTTTAAACAGAACTTTTTAAATGTGGCAAATTATTGGAAGTTCTAGCTTGAAATAAAGAGACGAAGAGTAAAGAATGACCCCGAAGGTAGACAGACTGAATAGAGCCTTATACCTGCTAGTGTTACTGAACTCAAACATAATTTTATTTTTTATCTACAAACAGAACTGTTGCTTATTTATGCAAGAAAATTTAACCTTCTGCAAAGATAGGTATGCGTATTATAATGAAATATATCACCTTAGATAGTTATGTACATCTATACTAATTGTATTAATCTTTATTATCAAATTTCTGTTCCAGCAATATTATCCTTTTTTCTTTTCTAGATTTATATATTGAGAATAGTAAATCCAATAAGACTTAGGCTTAAATGAATTATAATTAATTTGTTTCATTGACTAAATTTCTACACATTTAATTGTTGTATATATATATATATATATATATATATATATATATATATATATATATATATATATATATATGTATATAAATATATATATATATATATATATTAATTAGAGTGGTCTTTAGCATGTAGGTAGAAAATTAATTTTACATTTATTATAAGTCTTATCCCTTATTTTTGTTACTTTAGACCAAATAACTGGTAAAAATTTGAAAAGTATAATTAACTATAATTTTAAATAAATTAGATAAATTTCCAAATTTTTACAACACTTTTATTATTTATGATTTACGTTTAAAATAATAACTAAAACAAGGACCATAACGGTTAAACAACAAATTATTTTATAAAACTAAACTATAATAATAAAATGTTTATTATTTTTTATTTTAAAGGTTTTGAACACCCATTTAAAAAATCCCTTTCTTTTGTAACTATATCATTTAACATTATGCTCTCGTAGTATTTTACAACTTACAATAGATATTTTTTTGTCCTTCATAGTGTTGTATAATGTGATTTTAACCATCCATAAGTTTCAACATTATTTTTACGACATCCTTAAATATAATGTACATAAATACTGTAAGATGTTAATGATCATCATTCTTAAATTTAATGATCAGTATGTAGAGAAAGCCAGGATCAAGAACAATAAACAGGGCAATTCAGGACAATATTTTAAGCTGATTAATAAACTTGAAGTGATTTGTTAACCATTGGTATGTAGTTCTTCGTGTTTAAAGTCGTCTATTTTCTTTAATTTTCAATGGAGACAATAAGAGTTAAAACTGGTTATTTTTTAAAATGCAATACTTTGTTCTTCTTTACAATTTGTTCAACTATTATACCGTTAATAAAAGTGTTTTTGCTGTTTCTCGAGAATGTTTTATATTGATTTTATAGTAAAACATTTATGACAAACATGAAAGTGAGCATTTTAATAAGTTATGTATATTTTTACAATACACACACACACACACACACACACATATATATATATATATATACATATATATATATATATATGTATATATATATATATATATATATATATATATATATATATAATTATCCCTTATTCCTTTTAGTTACAGACAAGTTAAAAAAAATTCATTTCAAAAATAAATATTTAGCTTTTGCAATTCATGAGACACGTTAAAAACATCAGGTAATAGAATTATAATATTTTTTTCTTTCATTCTAGCCAAAAATGTAATTATTAAACGCAATAGTTGTTTAAAATCATTTACTGTCTGTTGAATAAATTTTCTTTTGGCAGAATGAAGCCTGATCTCTGCATTGTTTCTTCCGAGATTCATACAAAAAGCATCATCAATTCCACCACAAAGTTAGAAATATCTATTTTATTCTAAGCTCATTGGAAATTTCTGAATAACCGTATTTCAGGTCCAGACGACTTAGCAATGTCTGCTGCAAAATCATACTTTAAAACAAATCCATATATACGGTTCTTTAAGGTAGTTAAATGTGATTTTCTCCCAGTTTTCGTTAATAAAACGAAAGCACCCTTTACAATTCCAGCATTTACTCAGTGGTATCACAACATAAGCCTTGTGGTGTACTTAATATTTTAATTGAACAATCAAATGTAAACAGCTGCATTAGACATTCATTTCTGACTTTAGACAGCATCCCTCTACGGATGTTCAATTTATAATCAAATTTTTAATGTTGTGTTACTAAGCTTTTGTAGTATGTAATTTTAATTTTTTAGCTTTTGTGTATTTTTAAATTCTACAGCTTCATTTAAAAGGTAAAGCAATACTTAGACTAAGCACCATTGCCTGTGTTATCGAAAACCAGATTTTTGTATATAATTTACAGTATTTACTTTGTTAATGGTAAAACAGTAACTTTTATATTGACACATTTAGAGCCTCTAAGGCACCTCATAAAATTATAAAAATAACCTAGTTTTTCTCTAGCATCAGTTTTAAGACATCATCACCATCTAACTAGCATTAGTTTTAGTTCAAAAACTGAGGGGTGATAGATATAAAAATAGAAAGATTAACAATGACAACCTTAATATTAATAACTGTATGCGTCTGTTCAACGTGTCCAAATTAAAATGGAATAGTCTATGTACACTGCTAGTACTCGTATTTTGCCCAAAATTCACTTTAGAATTCAGTGACTAGTCCCATAAAACCAGCCAACGAAAAATGGAATGTTTAGCTCAGGTTGGATCTGGTTTTTAGATGTCTTAAAACAAATAACATGATGAAGGATAAAGTTGATAAGGCGCATGTAATTGATTATGATCTTCATCGACTAGCTTTAATAGCACTAATGATGTGGTTATACCTATGGAAAATTGAATTTCCCTCCCCCCCAAAAATGCCTTTACATCACATAAATACGTCCTCTAAGTAATAAAAGATGTAATGCTACCAAATACCTCTGCGTACTACATGTGCATCTAATCTAATGTTCATATCTAATGTGAAATGTAATCTACGTTTCTGACGTTTCCAGAAACAAAATAGCTGAGTCATTAATATTGTTTAAGTTACGTTGATAATTAATGTAGAATAAAAGATTTTTTACACCAAAAAAAATCAATAAAATACGAAGAATGTTGTCATGAACTGCAGATAAAATTATGTGTGTTTCTTACTACAAAAACATTTGAATCGTCTAGTATTTTTAAAGATTCTTTTTTCTGTAAAATGTATGTTGATTTTCTATACGTATTTAAATATTGTTCTTCTTTTAAGGCAGTTTTGAGATTTGTAGTTTATTATTTTCAGATAAATCGAAACATACTTATAAATATTACTAAAAATCTTCAAAGTATACTTTAAAGCATCCACTTTATATATTCTATTTTAAGGAAAACTCTGCATAGTCAACAGAAATACGGTGTGTTTTTCGTTCTCGCGGAATGTATACATTTCAAACTCGAAGTCTAACAAATTCATGACGGCTTTATAAGTTTTGGGTATGTTTAGCAGCAAACGCGGTATAAGTTAGACTCTAAATTTCAGCAAGTCAAAAAAAGATTTCCCATGTGCTTTACTTTACAATTCCATGAAACCCTATTTGGCCTTAAAATGCAAAGAAGCAAAAAATATTTCGAATGCTACCCTAGATCTAAGAAATAATTTTCGATCTCAACTGGTGTATTCCAGATGAAAAATAAATAAGTAGATAAAATAGATTGCAAGATCAAACAGCACATAGTTAAAAACCTTGGTTAAAGACTGTAATTAATCAAAGCTACATAAAGTTGAAAAGAAATGTGTAACTTTTACGCCACTACACAATTCAAGAAATAACCTTTGGTGCTATTTGACTTTGTATATATTGTGAGAAAAAACACTTTAATCAAAATAATAAGTTCCATTGTTCCTGAAAAAACGATAATAATAATATAGAAAATGCGATTAAACGAAAATTTTCTCAGTTTTACCTCTAAAGTATAAATGATTATAATCCAGAGAATCCATACCGCATTTTAATTTGATACATATCGATTGCGTTATGGATTCCTTTTCCATCTTCAACAAACAATTTTAAGGAAATTTCTCAAAGCTATGGAAAGATATTTTGGGATAAATATTAAAAGCTGGACTTATAATTCAATTAGTTAGGCAATATTTATTGTTATACTGGTTACTGTGAATAAAAAGGCACGATAGTTTATAAAAAAGGGAAGCAAACTGTCTTTAACAAAAACAAACGAGATTGTGTAGTGCGAATAGCATTTAGTCTTTCAATATATAAACATAATAATGTCTAGTTTATGTTACAGAATTATAAATTCTTAAAAAGAGCAGTTATGTATATATAGCTATTTTATACATAAAAAAATATAAATAAACTATTTTTAAATAAACAATGAGATTGTGTAGTGCGAATTATATTTACTCTTTCATTATATAAATATAATACTGTCTAGTTATGTTAGAGAATTATAAATTCTTAAAAAGAGCAGTTATGTTTATATAACTATCTTATACATAGATACATAAATTATTTTAATATAAACAATGAGATTGTGTAGTGCGAATAATATTTAGTCTTTCATAATGTAAACATTTCATAATGTAAACGTAATAATTTTTAGATTATGTTACAGAATTATAGATTCTTAAAAAGAGCAGTTATGTATATTTAACTATCTTATACATAGAAAATATAAATAAACTATTTTTAAATAAAGAATGATATTTATTATTACTTTAATATACATTTTTAAAACTCGTATGTAATGCGAATTGTGCAATACGAATAATATTTAGTCTTTCATAATGTAAACATAATAATGTCTAGTTTATGTCACAGAATTATAAATTCTTAAAAAAAGAGTATGTATATATATAACTATCTTATACATAAAAAAGATAAATAAATTATTTTAATATAAACAATGAGATTGTGTAGTGCGAATAATATTTAGTCTTTCAATATGTAAACATAATAATGTCTAGTTTATGTCACAGAATTATAAATTCTTAAAAAGAGCAATTATGTATATATATATAACCATCTTATACATAAAAAAGATAAACTATTTTTAAATAAACAATGAGATTATGTAGTGCTAATAATATTTACTATTTCATAATGTAAACATAATAATGTCTATTTTATGTTACAGAATTATAAATTCTTAAAAAAAGCAGTTATGTATATATAACTATCTCATAGAAAAGATAAACTATTTTTAAATAAACAGTGAGATTGATTTTTAGGTTTAATATACATTTTTAAAACTGTAAATAGTAAACATTATTATGAATTCATTTGTTAGAGGTTTATAAATTAATGAAAGCAAAAAAGGGCAATTATTTATAAAAAGAGGAAATAAACTATCATTGCATAATCAATGATATTCCTTATTAAAACTGAAAACCACTGGGGTAATTCTCATTATTGCAGTTTGAAAAAAGAATTTATATTTCCATAAAATACTTACAATTAAATATTTCAAGTTGGAAAAATTTTTGCTAAAAATTTTTTGTACACAGAACTATTTTTAAAATTATCAGAATTGTAATTAAATTAGTATTTATTGCAAATATAAAACACTAAACATTTAATTTGAGTTATCATTTTTTACCTCCGAGGCATTCAATTAATATACATTCTATTAAATTATTATTAGTAAACATTATTATGAAATGTGTGCTCACCAGAGCTATATATCTATTAAAAAAACAGAGAGAAGGGGCAATTATATAAGCAATTCATAGATAATTGACCATAATTAACCAAATATATAAATCAAAAATTATAAATATATTTTCATTTAAAACTTTTTCAATGCTTCGAAAAATATTTAAAATTAACAAAAAATATTTATTATTATTTTTAAATTACACAAGATCTCTTTCCTGTTAACAAAAGATAGAAATAGTTCATTTTCATCAGCCATTTAAGAAAGACATATATCTTTCTTTAAAAGAATAGTATTACAGCACTCTTAGGAAAATTCATTTAAGGATAACGAATATTAATTCTGTTTGTTCTGTTTGATTTTTATCTTTTTACCATAAACAGATGCTGACAAGCAGGCATGAAAACCTGGAAAGTTAAATTACTTAATAAAAATTTTATAAAAAAATTTATAAATAATTATTAAATTTTATAAATTTAATAATTAAAGGTAAAATTGATTTTACAAAATGCTTCATAACAAGGGTATTTTCTAACATTAACCCTAGTAAAAATTTCATTTTGTAAAAGAAAAAAAATAGAATTCTTCAGTCTGGATGTGAATCCTTCATATATAATAATATTCTAAGCTAGAAAAATTACATATCTGTTATAAAACTATTTTTTTCTCCTTTTCTACCTTGTTTCAGATATATAATTATCTCCCTCACAGCAAAAAGTATCTATTTCTAAATTACCTTTATTCGAATTTATGTCAAAATTATTTAAAAAATTAAAAACATGAAATTATTTTATATGATAGAGTATCTATTGCTTGTACAAGAATGATTGGAAACACCATTGTATCTTTAATCTTATTAATAGCACCCAGCTCTAGTTTTTGGCTTTTCTCCAGTTGTAACAACTAATGCAACACACGTCTATCAATTATTCTCACTATCAAGTAATTCTCATTATTCTCACTATCAAGTAATTGCTACGATTAGGCCCTCCTCTCTTGCAGCTCAACATTGCTTTGATGAAAATCTCTTATTTCGGTAAACCAGCGGGTGTTTCTTCATATAATCCGTTATTTTAAGCTCCCTGTCATCTACAGCTCATGTTATTTAATAAATAATTTGTTTGCTCTGCTTATTTGACTTAATATATTTTAAATTGCACATCACATATTTCAAACGAGGTAGTTGCAATAAGTTTCTAAGTATAGCTTTATATCTTATATATAATACGAAAATGTTTTATATATTTTGACAAAAATATGTCAAAATATATATTTATTGTAACTTTTATTGAACATCAGTTTGATTATTCCTCCTCAACATTTTAAAGTATGCTGTTTAAATTATAAAATAAGAAAACTATGCTAGTTATGAGTAAAAGATTTGATAGATAATAACTGATAATAGATAATTTGATTCTTTTTCTAATGATCAAAAGGTGCAAACTGGCAAAAGTCGATATAGATATTTATCCAACAATGTCATAATTATTTTAATGGTTTGATACATATTAAATTCCTTATATAGAGAAAAATTCAGATTTTTTCCATTACTCATAAAGGACATTTGGTTTGACTTAAGAATTGGGTTCCCCGCCAACTTGGCAATAATGGTTTAAGTAAGGTCGCATAACATTTTCTCTTGATCTCATTGTATCCAAACAATCTGTATCTATATTATAATTTATATGATATTTGCATTCAACTGTCCTTGTGTATTAATTAAAGTCGCCAGGAAAAGCAAGAAATACAATGTTTGGATGGATTATCTTTGTGTTTTAGTAAATATCGCCAATATTTTCGCCAAATTTGACATGGGAAACCGAATTTTTAAGTAGTCCCAGGACATTTAAAAAATTATGCAGTTTTTCCTGTATTTTGCCAAACTAACAAAGTTATCATTGCAAAAATAGCATCATTAGTTATACGAATACGATTCACCTACATTATAATTATAAATTACTCTATATCTACTATAATAATACATTTTTTTATTATTATATAAAAAACATTATTATAGTAGATATATAAAGTATTAAATACAAAAAGTAGTAAAAAGTATTAAAATCTGCTTTTATTTTAAACGTAAACAAATTTTAATTTGCTTACTTTCAATTGGCTAATTTAAATTTTCTACAGATAAGCAAATTTTAATTTTTTTTACCTGTAAAAAGTCACAAATTAAAAAAAATTACTTTTAACACCTATAAAAGATTGCCTTTGAAAGGTCATAGTTTTTCATTACACTAAACCTCACACATGACAGACAAAAATATAAGTTTTTTCATTTAATCAGATTTTAGGAATTTATACAGTACTTTATTAAGTTAAAAAAATTAAAAGAAGCCATTAAGGTTTTAATTTTTTTCTTAATTATTTAAATTGGCTATTCTGGGAGTTTAAAAACTTTCAATTTTGTCTTTTATAGTTAAAACACAGCTCTGATTTTTAATATACACAACCCAGTTTTAAATCAAAATAAAGATTCTCTTAAGTCCGACAGAAATAATTTTCAAATCAGTATTCTTCCCTATAGCAAGAAAATTCTATTTAAAATC
Organism: Pardosa pseudoannulata; assembly: GCA_032207245.1. Lineage (NCBI taxonomy): Eukaryota > Metazoa > Arthropoda > Arachnida > Araneae > Lycosidae > Pardosa > Pardosa pseudoannulata. Next base: position 167,047,512 of record CM063508.1, on the reverse strand, counting down.
AAGACGAAATTATAAGTAGATTAATCTCTAACTATAAAATCCTATTCATTACAAAATATTAGAAGGCATTCTTTTATATCTGTAGTAGTTATGATTTTATACTTATTACTACTAATCTATCTATTATTTATACTATGTTTAGATACGCAGCTGTTACCAAAAGTTTGTTTGGTAACCAAGTATTGGTTCTTTAATGACACTTAACTTCTAGTTAGAAAACGGATAAAGGCTTCTTTCTGAATTTTCAAAGCATAACATAGAAAACACAATTTTCACATAAAATGTAGGTATATTAGATTTGTATAATTTTCTCAAATGGTTATAATATGTAATATAAAACACTAATTATAAGAAATCTCTAATGTTTATTTTACGTAAGCAGTGGTGTACTTAGATTATGAAAAAAATTACTTTATCTAATAGATAATATGCGGCACATTTTAAAACAGTTTCAGTACCGATGTATAAATTAAATAATTTCAATTAACCTAGTTAAGAGTGAAGTAAAATAGTAAAAGAGTTATAGAAGAATAGTAAAAGAATAGTAAAATATTAAAAAATCGTTGCAAGGAATACATTTTTTAGATCAATTTAAAATATAAACATTATTCTTAGAAATTCTATAATATAAAGAAACCTCTAACAGTTTTAAAATATTACTGAATTAATATGATGAAAGCAGTGTTGGATTACGGAGATGGAGTGGCGAAATCCAAAGCAATTATCTGATAATGAGCTTAATGATAAATATTTCTAAAGTTTTTACAACTGGAGAAATGCCAAAACAAGAGCACTGTGCTATTAACAATTAGCAGGAAATCTAGTATGTTGTCAAGACTCCTGAATATAATGAGGCTTTACTTCATTCGAATCATTTTGAATTTCGTTGATGTATGATACCCACAAATTTACTATCTTTAACTGAAATATCAACAAGTTAAATTGTAAAACAAATTATAACCAACAAATAATTTTGAAATATTTTTGTATAAAACTTATAAGGATAAGAATGAAAAAAATATTTGTAGCAAGTATATATAACTTTCAAGTTAGCAATGGTGTACTCAGATTATGAAAAAAATTACTTTACCTACTAGATAATATGCCGTACATTTTAAAACGGTTTCAGTACCGATGTATAAATTAAATAATTTCAATTAACCTAGTTAAAATTAGAATAAAATAGTAAAATAATTAATTGTTGTAAGGGAATACATTTATGTTAGATCAATTGAATAGATAAACATTATTCTTAGAAATTCTATAATATAAAGCAACTCCTTTCAGTTTTAATAATTTGCTGAAATAATATGATGAAAGCAGTGTTGAATTACTTAGACGGAGTGATGAAATCAAAAGCAATTAACTGATAATCAGCTTAATGATAAATATTTCTAATGTTTTTACAACTGGAGAAATGTCAAAATAGGAGCACAATGCTATTAACAATTACCAGGAAATCTAGTATGTTGTCAAGACTCCTGAAAATAATGAGGCCCTACTTCAAATAATCATTTTGAATTTCGTTGATGTATAATATCCCCAAATTTACTATCTTTAACTGTCATCTCAGAGAGTTAAATTGTAAAATAAATTGTAACCAACAAATAGTTTTGAAATATTATTTGTATAAAATTAATGAGGATAAAAATGACCAAATATTTATAGCAAGTATATATAACTTTCATGTAAGCAATGGTGTACTAAGATTATGAAAAAAATTACTTTATCTAATGAATAATATGCGGTACATTTTAAAACAGTTTCAGTATCAATGTATAAATTAAATAATTTCAATTGACCTAATTAAAATTTAAGTAAAGTAGTAAAATAACTATTCGTTGCAAGGAGTACATTTATGTTAGATAAATTGAAAAGATAAACATTATTCTTAGAAATTCTATAATATAAATCAACTACTGGAAGTTTTAATAATTTACGGAATTAATATGATGAAAGTAGTGTTGAATTACTCAGATGGAGAGATGAAATCGAAAGAAATTATCTGATAATGAGCTTAATGATAAATATTTCGAAAGTTTTTACAACTGGAGAAATGCCAAAGCAAGTACAGTGTGCTATTAACAATTATCAGGAAATCTAGTATGTTGTATATATATATATATATATATATATATATATATATATATATATATATATATATATATATATATATATAACATTATTCACTATATTCTAAGAATGATACTTTGGAAGTAAAAAGTTACCAATTGGTTGTTTTTTAAACGTAGCGTTCTTGGTGAGCAGATCTATAACAGTGATCAATCATGTCGCAATGATCTCTCCATTTGTTAGAGTTTTTCTCTTCTATTATAAACTTCCAGTATTCTTGTATTTCATATCGTCATTCATATATATATATCATTTCATATATATATATATATATATATATATATATATATATATAGAATATATATATAATATATATATATATATATATATATATATATATATATATATATATATATTATATATATATATATATATATATACCACTCGTTATCACAACACATTTATTTAATTTTTTTTCATCCTGAACGATAACTTCTAAAATATAAGAATTATAATAACCCAATTATTTTTTCACCATAAAATTAAAAAATTATATTTGACGATATTTAGCGATCTGTCTTTACATTTACTAACTGAAAACTTTACTACAGATCATTTAAAAGAAAAAAAAAAGTTTCAGAAATTCAACATATTACACACGTACTATAAATGGTAAATAATTTTTCAAACGATAACTCTATTACCGAAGAAAAAAAATGATAAAAAGAAATGGTCGCTACTGAACAAAACGATTCATTTAAAAAACAAAATATGTACACCAAGAAAGAAAGATAATCCACTCACCTTTAAAATAAATTTGTAAATAGGAAACTAATTTTTGATATTAAATACTGATTACCTTTTTCACTCTACAGACTTCATTTATATAAAAACGGTAAAAGGTTTTATAGAATAAAAAAGGCCAGTGTTTCTTAAATTTACAATTTCTTAAGTCTGTTTAGTTTTTAAAATTTTGAAACGGTAAATAACTTTCAAATTTAGATTTACAGAATAAAATTATTCCAAATTCAGAATCATATAAAAATTCAGTTTTATATTATTCACATTTCCAAGGATATATTGCGTGTAAGTGAATTTAAGTTTTTCATTCGTTGAATATTATCTATGTTATTTAAAAACATATGGTATAAAATGAAAAAAAATAAATGTTTTATACAGCTGAATCATTATTAAAACTGGTAAAAGGATTTTAAAAGGATTCTAAAAGGAGCAAACTTTTTTGATTTATGATGAATCTAAAATAGTGTTAAATGAAGATTTAGGGTTTCGAAAGGTTTTAATGCCCCCCTTAATATATGTAACTTATTTTTCACTTAGAACTTCTCTTCGGAAAAAGCAAAAACATGTACTTTAATGTCTGGAAACTTTTTGTGGAGAAGGAAAATCTATACTGGAAATTTTATTACAATCCCTTCAATCAGGTAAATCCCGATGCCGACTTATAGTCTAGAGAACAGGTTCTTGGATGAAACAGTTTAAAAAATAAGTTTTCACATTTAAAAGTAAAAAATGTGTAAATTCTCTTTTAAAATAAGATGTTTTAAAATCCAGAGAAATAGTTTGCATTATATTCGTTTTTATATAGAAAGTATTTTTAATATTTTTTACCTCTCATAATGTTTAAATTCTCATTTGTTCACGAACCATGTAAATTAAGGCAGAGATTTATCAAACTACGTAAATAGCAGGTAAACAATCTAAACAGGAAATATTAGCACATAAAACAAAGTCTTGTGAGTTGGAAAAATCAACTGAATCATTAAGAATCACCATTTTGCGAGACCATTATGTAGAGTAATGGCTAAAGCTCATAGCTGTCGTGACAGTTATGAAAAACTTTAATGCACGTAACACCTCTCTGAAATCCGAATACATATGCATAACATCCAGTGTTCATAATGATGTAAGAGGTATAATAAGCGTAATATTTATATGCAGAAAGAAAGTGCAATTCAAATGTTCATGAAAGTAAACCTGAAATAAATATAAATAATGGAGACAGGAGAGCTTACAAATTATACTTTTGTACTACACATATTAATATTATCAGAGGAGATCCTGGACAATTTTTCACAACTTTCCTGTTTTGAAAGTGGAAAGCTACTTAATTTATTTCTTTGAAAATATGCCTCATTTGTTTTCAGGCTTTAGATTTTGGCAAATAATTCATATAACGTTGGAGTACTATAAACTGTCTTAAAATAAAATAACAAAATTAGTTAAATAAGAAGGATAAGTTAATGTAGTTAAAAAGTACTTAGTAACTTGATAACTAAACTGTATTTCAAGCGCAATAGGACAAGAAGAGGTGTTATTATTATAATACTATTTCTATTAAATATTACAAATATATAGGAATGAATATTGATAATTTTAATGTAATTATACTTAAAATATACAAGAATATTATTATTAGAGTGGTTATTATGTATATATATATATATATATATATATGATAATATATATATATATATATATATATATATATATATATATATATATATATATATATATATATATATATATATATATATATGTATATATATATATGTATATATATATATATATATATATATATATATATATATGTATATATATATATGTATATATATATATATATATATATATATATATATATATATGTATATATATATATGTATATATATATATATATATATATATATATGTATATATATATATATATATATATATATATATATATATATATATATATATATTATATATATATATATATATATATATATATATATATATTGTGTGTGTGTGTTTATATAACATATATTTGATTAAAACACATTCTAAATCAATAAGTAAATATCTGTTAATACGTATTCTATTGTTTATATAGCTACTAGTGTCATTTATTAATTGTATATAATTCATAATTGAGACTATAAATTATCAGCTTATGAATAAAATGATAGTATGATATATAAGTATATATATGTATATATATAAAATCAGCTTAGGAATTAAATTATATTTATTAATATTAAATGGTGTTATATAATGATGATTATTAGTGTAATTTATTTACCACTACTTTATTCTATGTAAATATGTAAATGTATAATAATGTCACTCTGCATTCACTTATATAAACTGACTACCTGATAGCTTTATAAAATCTCTTTCAAGCTGCTATCCCGTATTCTGAGAAATGATAAAGAAGTTATACAACTGCAAGAATCACTATGCATTTGCACTGCTGGGAGAATGTCCTTCCTTAAGATCATTCTCACAGTTTACTTACCCTTGAGAGTAAGTAATCACGTGACATTTCATGTCATTGAATCGAGCTAATACAGTAGTTTTTCTACCGTTGTCAAAACATTGTGCCGCAAATTGCGCACTAAATATGCTCCCACCCATATATAATTTCAAAGATTATTCAGATCTTTCTGAACCAATCGATGTCTGCTTTAGAAAAAGATGTAAAAAAAACCCACACTTAACAGATATATTTTCAGTTACAAGAAGTGTGGAAAAAATCAAATCTCAATCACTCACGTTCTTGATTTAAATTAGATGGTGAAAAATGAAAAATATTTAAAAAAGAATCGGGACAATTTTAAAGGATAGCATTTTTTATATATTGGAAGTAGACATGAAGCACAATGCTCTTCTCCATTAAAATAAATAGTTTGTAAATGATTTAAGTATATTTTACTCATGAATACTTAATTATACTTATATGCATGTGTACAATTAAAAATTAAGAACATTAAATTTCACCTTAAAAAAGATGTATCTAATTTTCATTATAAGCAATACCTTTTTATGTATTTGCTGCATATTAAATAACATTTTTTTTAATTTACCTCATATCTACAATATTTATATAATTTCATTTCAATCATCAAATAGTATAGGACGAATTGTAAACATTTTTGAAAATTTTAAATTAAAACTTGAGGTTAGATTTATATATAGAATTTAAAGCGATAATTTAATTTTCTACATTTACTTCCACTGGTGAAATAGAGGTATTTCTTTCATGAATCTAACACAACATTTATCAAAACTGTAATTCTATTCAAAACCTGGGAATTTATTTCAGGGATACGATTTTCGTCGATAAAAACCTTTTTCACGATTTTAACTTTAAATGTATTGATGCAGTATAAAATACACAGGAAAATAACGGTGGGAAAAATTCCATAGAGATAGCTTTAATGGGAATTTAGATATTCGTTTTTAAGATGATAAATCATGAAAGTGTTTTTATCTTTGAGATAAATGGACTTCAGGCATGGATATAAAATTGCTTGCAAATGTTGCATCTGCCAGTTAAATCACATAAAAGCATGTAGGTCTAGTCATTTTATTATAAAAGGAATGAATAATACTTTTCATTCACTTATATAACCTGACTATGATAGCTTTATAAAATCTCTTTCAAGCTGTTATCCCATATTCTGAGAAATGATAAAAGAAGTTTTACAACTGCAAGAATCACTATGCATTTGCACTGCTGGGAGAATGTCCTTTTAAGATCATTCTCACAGTTTACTTACCCTTGAGAGTAAGTAATCATGTGACATTTCATGTCATTGAATTAGCTAATATAGTTTTTCTAGTTGTAAAACATTGTCAAAATGTGCACTAAATATGCTCCACCCATATATAATTTCAAAGATTATTTCAGATCTTCTGAACCAATCGATGTCTGCTTTAGAAAAAGATGTAAAAAAAACACAGTTAACAATATATTTCAGTTACAAGAAGTGTGGAAAAAATCAAATCTCAATCACTCACGTTCTTGATTTAAAATTAGATGTGAAAAAAGAAAAATATTTAAAAAAGAATCGGGACAATTTTAAAGGACACTTAATTATACTTATATGCATTGTACAATAAAAAAAAGTAAGAACACTAAATTCACCTTAAAAAAGATGTATCTAATTTTCATTATATGCAATACCTTTTTATGCATTTGCTGCATATTAAATAACATTTTTTTTAAATTTATCATATCTACAATATTTATATAATTTCATTTCAAGCCATCAAATATATAGGATGAATTGTAAAATATTTGAAAATCTTAAATTAAAATTTGAGGTTAGGTTTACATATAGAATTTAAAGCAAGAATTTAATTTTAATACATTTACTTCCACTGGTGAAATAGAGGTATTCTTTTTATGAATCTAACACAACATTTATCAAAACTGTAATTCTATTCAAAACCTGGGAATTTATTTCAGGGATACGATTTTCGTCGATTTAGATATTCGTTTTTAAGATGATAAATCATGAAAGTGTTTTTATCTTTGAGATAAATGGACTTCAGGCATGGATATAAAATTGCTTGCAAATGTTGCATCTGCCAGTTAAATCACATAAAAGCATGTAGGTCTAGTCATTTTATTATAAAAGGAATGAATAATACTTTTCTGCCTTTAGAAGAAATAAAATTTTTATATTGGAATCCAAATCTCTTAAATCTAAAGGCAGGTGGGTGTTAATTCAATAACAATGAAAGTGAAATGTCTAAAATCCGAAAATATATATATATATATATATGTAATATATAATATATATATATATATATATATATATATAACACCTTACTACGTTTAGCATTCAAAAATCTCTAGATGATAATTTTGTCAGAAAAATATAAGGTGTATATTTAACAAAATGGTTTCTTTAGAATTTGGGTGATTTTCAAAATGTACGTAATAACTCGACTGTAAGCTGTAATTGACTATATCAGAGTCAGCATTCTTAGAGATTAAAATTATATTAGAAAAATTTTCAATTCATTGAAAAATTTTCATGATAATTATAATTTATTCTTACTTTTATAGAGTTCATGTATACACAAAATAATTTTTATTTCAATGAAATGTGTGTATGTGTGTATGTGTGTGTGTTTGTGTGTGTGTGTGTGTGTGTGTGTGTGCGTTCGTGTGCTTGAGTGTGCGTGCTTGAGCTTGCTTGTGTATGTGCGTATGCGTGCGTTTGTAATTATTGCCCTTAAAGTTATACATTCTCTCAAATCCCTTTACATCTGTCTTAATCTTCCAGTCACTTAAATTAAATCAAGGAGTCACTTGAATCAAAGAGATTTTATTTCACACACATCTGAAAACCTAAACCTGAAGTAATAACTGTAATTCCTGACCTTTTCTAACAATTTAAAGTAAATGACAATTCTTCCGGGAAAAACATTACAATACGATATTTACAATCTGTATATCGTTGAATGCGTTTTAGCCCCCCACGATTGTTTATAAACCCACAAATGTACCGCTTACTTGTACATCTCATTTGCACAGTTCATGCTTGCATAACACAGTTCATGCTTGCTGTTGCAAACATGTAATTTCTCAATGTTTAAGATAAAATAAATAATTTATCTTCCTGGTCTTTACACACACATTTATATGTATGTATGTATATAATGTGTCTGTGTGTGTGAGTGTGTGTAATCCCCTATATAATAATAACCTAAGTTATCTGTCCATCTATCCTCGAATTTTTGAAGGAGTTGAACCTGGAATGGATAGAGGCATCCATATATGATTCTTGATGGTATAGTGTTAGCAAAATTCAAAGCATAGTCATTAAAAGGTTCGAAATCCACCCCTTCACAATTTTTCGATCGTTTAATGCTATTATATCAAGCACCATGTTAAAAGCAGGTGATCAAATTTATAACTTTAGCAAATAATGAATAGGTAAAAAAATATCTAGCGTTATGACGTCATTCTTTTAATAATCTCATTTAATCATTTCTTATTTTAAATTATTTAAATATTATCTGCATTACTTTCATACATTTTATCACTGAACTTAGATATTACCTAAATAATTTTCTTCTATACTTGGCTTAAATATTAGATTTTGTACGTATGAGATAATTTTAAATTTATCATGGACTATTTTTTGTTGCAATAAAAATTTTATTATTGGTATTAACAGCAAATTTTTTTCATAAAAAATATAGGAGTCTATGTCCTCGACTGATGATTAAGTAACGGTTAAGTTGTATATCTTAGTTTGTTCGTTTGTGTGTTTGTGTTTCATACCTAACCACACGGTTTTCAATCGACTAGCTAAATTCTGGACATCATTCATATATACCACCAAATAATCACTGTCAAAATGAAAACCTCTGTTGTCCATCGTATCATGTAATATGACAAGGTAAATTAATATATATATATATATATATATATATATATATATATATATATATATATATATATATATATATATATATATATAGGAAAATTCTCAGGGGTTTTCAAAACTTAAATCAAGGGTAAAAATTCCCGTGTTATTTTCCATTCCCCTTTTTAACCCCTAACCTAAATTGACCACTGGAGCTACAGGTTACGCCCTCAGAGAAGGGGCCTGGCCAATTATAAACCTACATGGCCCTAGCGGACAATTTAGGAAATTTCCAAATAAAAAGGAGATACACGCTGTCTGAGACAGATTTTTCTAGAGATTTTTCCCACAGATGTTGACCCAGGTGTTACGTGTCTTATACATAGAACTTCATGCCCTTCAGTTTGTCCATATAATGAAGTGGGAACCCGTCTCTTTCAAAGTTATCTTTAATAAACGGTATCATTTTTATATATATACAAAATATATATAGTCTCTATATATATATATATATATATATATATATATATATATATATATATATATATATATGTATGTATGTATATATATACACACATATACATATATATATACACACATAACATATTATATATTACATATACATATATATATATACACACATACATATATATGTATACAATATATATATGTATATATGTATATATATATATATATATATATATATATATATATATATATGTATATACACACAAATGTGGCCAAATGATTTGTTTACACTTCGGACAGAGAAATATCAAACATTGTGTATAAACATGCTTTGCGTTAAAAATGTCTCTTTTCTATGTAAAAAGCAGTTTTAGATAATAGATTTTAGTATGATTTCGTACCATTGATTTACAATCAAAATAAATAACTTACTAAATAAAATATCAAACAGCACCTTAACCGAGACATGGCCGGGTACTTCAGCTACTTGCATGTAAGATTTTATTTCTATACTTCACAAATTAAGGAAATAAATCTTAATAAATAACACAAATCCAACATACAAGCTGAATTGGATATCTTATTTTTCAAAAAAAATAATCTTGTGATTACATAAGGCAAAAAAATCCCTTTTTGCCATTAATAAGATTCAGAGGAATTGAAATTATGACTTATCAGAAGAAAACAAAGTTTTCACAGAAAATAAAATATACTCAAATCCCATATAAAGCCAGATCGTGTTTATAATCTAAAAATGGTACCAATGCAAATTCAAAAATTTAAATTAAAGTTCCAAGTTTCTGCTTTAATTTATAAATTAGTTCAAGAAGGGGTACATAAATATGCGACTCTCATATGTAAATAACTTCATTTGCTTCAAAGCAAACTTAATTAAGAAGAATTATTCATTTGCATTTCTCAGCAGAAAACAGGAATTCTAATCTGCATATAATTATGAAATTTGTAGAACGTGATATTTAAAAATTTTCATCTTTATAGAAACGAATTTGCCTAATATCTATATTTTTATGTTTCGGACGATATTTGTATTTCGTTTCCCTCCATTTCTTCAAATCACTATGTATACAAGCAAACTTTGCTGTTTTAATATCGTTATTATGTTATTCCTTGACGTAATATATATTTTAGCTAATTAGAATGAGTCATCTTATTTACTGATAAGAATTTTGTATGGCTACGGCTATGACAAACAATATATTTCTTACTGCTAATTGAAATTAAAAGTGTATGGAAATCCTTAAAAAAATACATGCTTTACAGTTCCATTGAACTAAAAACAATTAGTAACTTTCATAAAACAATGTTACATACTCACGTTATAACAGTTACATGCAGACTACATACACACATATCTATCTATCTATCTATCTATCTATCTATCTATCTATATATATATATATATATATATATGTGTATATATATATATACATATCTATGTATATATATGTATATATACATATGTATATATATATACACATATGTATGTATATATATACATATGTATGTATATATATATATATATATATATATATATATACATATGTATGCATATATATATACATACATATATATATATATATATATATATATATATATATATATATACATATGTATGCATATCTATACATATGTATGCATATATATATATATATGTCAGGTCTAAAAAAGGGGTAGTTGGAAATTACGTGATTTATAAATGATTTTAAAAAGGGAACTCTTTTATAATAATAACATAATTTAAATATGACCCAAGCTTGCGTAATTTTTTGGAGTAATCCGGTCAAGCGGAAAGATATTTGAAGGATTTGAAGTCTAAGCGTACCGATATGAATTAGTAAGATCGTGGACATGGCGCTGTCAACACTTTTCCACGCTTAGCTCCTCCACAAACAAATGAAAAGGGCTTAAGTTTTGCTTTTAAATGAAAGGATGATTTAATAAACTTATTATTATCAAGATAGACTGTTTTCCATTCCCATTAACACTGGACCATGTCATATATATATACCGAATATCATTGTTAAATTTTATAGTATATGACCATTTCTACGATGATTTTATCTCCATAAGAATTGGTGATTTTTGCTAATTCTGTACAGAAAACAATATATTTTCCCAGAATTAATTTTTTTTCCCCAAAAATAATTTCAAAATCTTTTACAGTTAATTGCCAAAATAAGATATTTACATAAATAAAAAATATTTATTAAATTTAATTTATGATTAACGTTTATTCGTAACATATTGTATTTAAATCATTTATACACAAACTCAATTATTAATTTGGTTTATCTGGATTAAAAACTATTTTCGAATACTTCTTCTAACTTTAAAATTGAAAATTCTCTCGAAATTTATAAAATGCATTCGAATTTATTTTCGTCCTAACAGATTAAATGATATTTATCAATACATATCATAATATTCTTTGTCATCTTTTCTTTAATGTTGTTGTCATGAAAAGCACGATGATACTGGTTGATGATTATCGACTTCCAGATATTAAAAAAAGAATGTAAAATGCCATGAAAATTAATCCTCCAGTTTGCGTTTTCTCGTTTTGATCATTGGTTGCCAGATGTTGTATATTATATTAAAACGGTGGTTTCAGTTTTAAGCATTGGATTTTGAAAGCTTTCTATTTAGCTGATTCCCTTTTAAAACTTACTCGTAGCACAAAAGATTTAATTATAAGAATTAAACTGCATTTTGGGTAACTTTGACATCAAAAGCCTTCTGAAAATTTTAATTGAAGTTCAAGCTTTTCCTTTAAACTAATGTTAATGTTAAAGAATTAAGGAAAGAAAACTTTCAAAATAATAAATTTAAATATATAATATAAATTTTTGATATGTCAAGCAATATATTAGGTTGACTTAAAATATATTTAGTAATACATTTATTAACATTTCCACGCTTAGCTATGAACGAATGAAAATGGAGCAAATTTCTTTTAAAAAAGCGATGATTTAATAAACTTATTATTATAGGAAAGATGCCTCCATTCGCATTAACACTGACCATGTCATATATATATATATATATATATATATATATTTTATATATATTATATATATATATCGTTAAATTTTAAAGTGTATGACTATTTTTACGATGAGCTCCATAAGAATTGATGATTTTTGCTGATTCTGTACAGAAAGCAATATATTTTCCCAAAATTAAAATTTTTCTCTCAAAAATAATTACAAAATCATTTACAATTAATTGTCAAAATAAGATATTTATGATTAACATTTATTCGTAACTTATTGTATTTAAATCATTTATATACAAACCCAATTATTAATTTTGTTTATCTGGATTAAAAACTATTTTCAAATATTTCTTCTAACGTTAAAATTGAAAATTCTCTCGAAATTTATAAAATGCATTTGAATTTATTTTCGTCCTAACAGCTTAAATGATATTTATCAATACATATCATAATATTCTTTGTCATATTTTCTTTAATGTTGTCTTCATGAAAAGCACGATGATACTGGTTGATGATTATCGACTTCCAGATATTAAAAAAAGAATGTAAAATGCCATGAAAATTAATCCTCCAGTTTGCGTTTTCTCATTTTGATCATTGGTTGCCAGATGTTGTACATTATATTAAAATGATGTTTTCAGTTTTAAGCATTGGATTTCGAAAGCTTTCAATTTAGCTGATTCCCTTTTAAAACTTACTCGTAGAGCAAAAGATTTAATTATAAGAATTAAACTGCATTTTGGGTAACTTTGACATCAAAAGCCTTCTGAAAATTTTAATTGAAGTTCAGGCACTTCCTTTAAACTAATGTTAATGTTAAAGAATTAAGGAAAGAAAACTTTCAAAATCTTTATTAGAAAAGGTCATGTTTAGAATTTTGTTTGAAACAAAATACAAAATTCACATGAATATGGACGATACTTCTGAGAATCTTGCATATCTTTGGTTCATGAAGAAAATAAATCATAAATAATTGCAATATATTAGGTCTACAAAAAAATAAAATATACCGTGGAAAATCATAACTTAAAAGATTATTTGTGCTATTATTGACTGGAGAATCCTACCAAAAACTTTATATTCATAGCGGACGGTTTGACAATCTTGAAGAAAAACAACTATTAGAAATAAAATGATGAATTGAGAATACTTTTCTCGCAACAACGATATGTTCAGAGACAGATTTAAGAGCATTTTGAAAGATTTAATATTTAAACGAAGAACGTTTTAGTTGTTGATGTCAACTTTGATATCAAGGTACTAGGAATTAAATGCAAAATATCTTCATTAACAAATGTCAGTCTTCAACTGAGATATGTTTTTCCTTGTAAAAGTAGTAAGTCTTAACACATTGTATGCGGGACACGTACTAGTACGTTTTCTGACGATTGATACTTGAACGCGGGTCACGTACTAGTACGGGTTAGTGTAACAACATGGTTTGTTTGTGGGTACAAAAATAACTGTATATACAGGAAAACGAAGCCGAATGTTCTTGTCTACTACATAGATTCTGAAAAAGTTTAGACAAGTAAAAACTAGTTTTTACATCAGTCGATGCGACTGATGTAAAATTAAATAATTTTCGATCTATTGAGATTTAACTAAATAACTAAATTTACGCACAAACCACCTGCTCCAGGTACAATTCCACTGCGAAATGTACCCGCACACAATGTTTAAATATCTGTGTCCTACTGCCTAACACGCTGTGATTTCAAAATTTGGAACTTAGGAATTAGGGAATTGTTAAAAAGTTTACGTTATGTGGGAAAAATACATAACCCTTAAAAGTATACACACACACATGATATTCATTCTAATAAATTGAATACTCATTTTAGAGAAAATTAAAACAATTCTGAAATCTGAAAATCAACAATTTGTTTAATAGCTAACTCCAAAAATAAAAGGAAATTATCCGTAATTATTTTAAAAATATTTTTTTCCTTCTCCTTTACACTCTCAGGGATCTAACTGTAAATCACAATTTAAGAGCAAGAAATACTATTAGAGCAAAATTTACAATTAATTTGTTGATATAATTAATTTCATAGTTATATATAATTCTAAATGTTCAAGTTTAATATCTTAATTAGATTAATCTTGCAAATTATTTTTTAATGTCTTTACTAAACCTTCATCTGTTCTTACCAAGATTGTTAATGGTTGAAAGTTGTTTTATCCAACTGCCCACTCAAGGCTTGAATGAGACACAAAATTATTCTTAACATGTTTATAGTGCATAATATTATATATTTACTTAATATTTCATTTTATCTGGAAAGACAACTGGGTATTATTTTAACCTCATGTTTAATTCATAGCATGGAAGACAGTTATTTGCTAAAACAGTGTATAATTAAAATTTTTTCGTTGCTTAATAACACTGAACTCTCTGTAGCCCGAGTAAATAATTTTCGCTTTAAAATGGCATACCCAGTTTTATAACAAACTTATTAATATACAAGGTATTAAAATTTTGGGTATATTAAAAAAATAATAATACATCTAGATCATTTTGGAGTCTAACGTTTAATGGAAAACACGTGAAACTGAAAAGTATAATATTTTAGTTAAATACTCATGTACGACGAAAGCTTTTGACAGCTTTGAAGAAGTAAGATAATCAGTCATCCAAAATTTTATTTGATTATATACTTGAATTTTGTCAGAAAAAATATATTTCTTATTTTTCTTGAATTTTGCCAATCTTAAAGGTCCTTTGTTCTCTTCAAATAGCCGAAGGTGGCCAAATGCGTAAGGCACAAATCTAAAGTACCCTAGTGAGTTTGAATCCCGTTGATATCATACATGTTCTTGAACTTACATTACTAAAGTAGACCATAGTGCTCTACCAAACTGAACTAAAACCTTATAAGTATCATTAAAACTAATAGTAATGACACAGAATCCCGGGTCAACTAGAGAAAATACTACGTAGACAATATATGTATATGTATGAAGATAATTTCTACTTCCCTTTAATATTTCTATGGAAGTAAAGTATTTTATTATCCAAAGAGTAGTGAGAATTGAAAACTTAATATCTTCATTTGATGATTACACAACTGCTATATATATAGGGTGTGGATAGGATAGACGTTTGTTGCTTAAAATAGAACTATATTCTCCTAGTAACAATAATCACCGATCAAGCCACATCAAATTCTTGTAAATGCCATTAAAACTAATAGTAAGGACGCAAAATCCTGAGGAAACTAAAGAAAATACTACATAGGTAAAATATATGCATTGATGTAAATTATATTGTATAGTAAATTATATTGTAATTGTATTTGCTCTAATGTTTTTTTGGCGCTTGTAAATTATTTTCTTATCCACAGAGCAATGAGAATTGAGAATTTTAACTCCTCACTTGATGTTTACACGGTTGCTATACGGGGTGTGGATACATGCTTATTCCATAAAATGGAATTGGTGTCTCCTAGTAACAATTATCACCAAACCAAACCAAATCCTTTTAAGTGCCAGTAGAACTAATAGTAATGACACACAATTCAGAGGCAACTAAACCCCCACACACTATTTTGGCAAATTATATGGATGAAAGGAAATTCTAGTTTTCTGTGTTTCTTTGAAATTTGTGAAGTATTTTTTTTATCCGGACAGCAGTGAGAATTATGAATTTAGCCTCTTCAGATAGTGTTGACACAGATGCTAAATAGGATGTTGATAGTTGCTTGTTCCTTAAAATGGAACTGTTGTCTTTCAGTAACAATATCCCGAGTTCTCTACTTTTATTGGCAATATGCCTATACTTATTGTCAATAATACTTATTGCCAATAATACTTATTGCCAATGGCATAAGTAATTTCAAATATAATATTTCTGTTACATTTAAAATAAAAGAAGAAGATCCCACTCAACCCGATGGTCCGATAGAAAATCATACCCATAAATAAATGGAACGATGAAATAATCACCCTTATTAAAAGTAAAAGCCTTTGCAGAAGTCTTTGTGGATAGCACTATCTGAAACAAGCAATGGAATTCAGATATCTCGAATACATGAAAATAATAATTGGAGAAATATTGATTATTTGACAAATTTAGTATTGATTTTGTATCCAGAATTATAGTTTCAGCAAACAGAGAAATGACCGAAAATAAAGGGCTTGATTTAAGAAAAGAATTTAAGTAGCACACGTGCAGTGCACGTAGATTTAAGAATTGCATGGTACATTATAAAATAATATTTATTATTTGGATAATAGCTTCATTTTTAAGAGAATTTTGTGTTTTCTATGAGATTTTCTGATTTTTTTTATAAATTTATGGGTTTTCTCGCTTTAAAGGACTTTTATTATTTATAAAAAAGTTAGATGAACTTCAAAGCAGAGTCAGAAAACTAGCTCCTAATAAAAAGTACTTTTAAATGTGTCCCTTTAAATGCAATTTGCCTATTTTCTGGGCTCAGATAGTTACTCTGTTATTCGGGTTAATTTTTTTAAATCACTTTCTTACAGAATGTTTCACCCTTAATTTTCAGAAACATGATAAAGAAAAAATGTTTTTAAACTTTAGAGACTAGAGAAAAATTCTCGAAATAATTTTATATGAATTCTTATTCATACTTGGAAACTTTCTTTAACGTCAGATCAATGCGATTTGTTTAAAGAAAAATTTTTCGTCTATAAGCTTATTTTTGTTTATTGCCCATTATATTGATTATGCGTACTCTTTCTCATTTTAATGCACTTGGCCCTATACATTAAATGCATTTTCAACCGTTTTATCATATAAAATATTCGCTAATATGCTACAACATATATTCTATCCTTAGCCCTTCCATCCGTGCATTCATTTGCGAAACAGCTTCCAGGCAGATGTGAATAAATCTCTTCGCCAAACGCTATTAATGTATGCTGGATACCAAAAAGTGCCGCATTTATGATACACTATAAATATTAATACCTTACTTTTTTGCAATTTATTTCTGATGAAAGAAAGAGATAAATAGGTACTAAGCACTTAAAGCGCTAATATGCTTATGATTTTTTAAGCACATATATTTTATTCTCGCTGCTTTTTTTTAGTTCGGAAAGAAATTGTTCTAGGAAATAAAAAAATATTAAATCTTCACTCTGGCGAGGAGAATGCAGCTGGAATATTTAATATATGTTTTCGAAGAAATTTCTATACACTTTAATTCTTACATTAGATTTCGAATCAGTTTAATAAAATATGAGTTTGGTTCTATTAAAGAAGCATTAATGAAGGAAAATGTTTGAATTGCGATTTGTTTGAAACTTTCAGGGTAACTAGAAAAGTAAACCAAACAAAAAATATAAATAATAACTAATAACAAATAAAAGTATTAATATAAATAACAAGTATTAAATGAAATATTAAACATGAACAAAATAGGAAAAAAATCATAAAATATTCAGCCTGATGAAAAAAATGCATTTAAAACATTAAATATGCATTTCAAAATTTCCATAAACTACATTTCTTATATTAGGATTTAAATTATTTATATAAAACATGAGTTTGTTGTTATTATAGTATCATTGGTAGGGAGTGGGGAGGGAATGCTGGAATGAAATCTGTTTGAAAACTTGGAATTCAGTTGAAGACTAAAACAAACCTAATGAAAATTTGATTGATAAGTAATTAATTTACAATTTTAATGTCACATTATTGAGTATTTACTTTTTACTGAACTCTTTATATGCTGAATTATGAAAGGATAATAGGTAAGTAATTTTTAGGAATTATAATACTTTATAGCTTATATTCATAATCCCGTTTTAAATCCTTAAAACTTCCTTTTTCTCATTTATTTTTTGTTCATTTTAAAAACACTGGCGTTTTGAAATGCGATTCATTTTTTAAGAAAATTAATTCTCAAACCAGAATGATTTTTTTCGTGTAACTTTTCAAACTTCTCAGTAGTGCATGTCTTATGAAGGAAATATTTTGTCGCATTTTCTAAAAAAAAATGAATTTTGGTAAAAATGTTTAATATTGTAACGTATCCGGTCCCTGGTTTAAGTGCAGCAATGGAGAATCAGGTGTTTCTTGAATAATTGATTTATTTACACCTCTGCTATATACATCATTTCTATATACACGAAAAAAAAAACAATTTCAGATCACAGGTATGTGATTCGATACACGTAGGCCTGAGTAGAGACGTACAATTAATGCCTCTGCCGAAGTGTTAGCGATCCGACGGAAGAAACAGTTCGGTAGCTCGCGCGAAAGTTCTCTGAAGTAATTCAGTAGACAGTACACTAAATTAGACGAGATAAGTTAAACTAACACATGGTTTCTTAGAAGAATATCAAAACGCAGTTAGTTCCAAAGAGGAATATGCAATCAATCCTGAAGAGGATTATATTAAAAGAAAACCCAAGGCACAGGGTATCGTTATCAATCTCAGCAAGAGATATATCCCAAGGTGGGATATTCGCTAGAAAAAACTCCCGATGGAGAGACTGATCCAAACAATCTCCGAGTTTGCTGATTCTAGCTACATCTCAAAAGAAAAAATCCCAAGGTGGGATTATAGCTTATTAAACTCTCCGATAAAGAGACTGGTCAAGACGACCTCCGAATTAGCAGGTTGCTAGCTAACTAACTACTTCTTTAAAAAAATCTTATCTCGTCTCTTTTTTAGGGGAGGGGCCTCTAAGAGAGGGAGCCTCACCCACAATTTTATTATTGGATCATCACCTTCAACCAACTGGATTGTTCTGGGCTAAACAATCACCGGCCTGAAACTCGGGAGTCTCCGCAATTTCGTGTCGGAGAAGATCCAACGTCACAGCATCCTTTTGTGGTTCCGATGGTCATCTTTCTAGCTGTCAGTCTGGACGACCGGTCGTCTGGTCTGTTGTACCGCTAGTGTAGGTCACAAAAGTCTAGACATCGTGGTGCCGGAGAAACAACACCTTTGTCTCCACATAAGCGAAGTTCATTTCTCAATGCAAAGTTCTTTGATGTAGATACAGCTTTAAATCAAGCTGTTACAATATTCAACCAAAACAATATCTTAAAAATTCATTCCCAAAAATTATATGTAAATAAAAATCATATATAAAAATTTAATTTAACAAAAGAAATATATTTCCAAGTATCATTAATGTACTTTCATAAACACTTAGGGTTTAAATATTATGTCTTAGGAAAATATATAGTCAAATATAATGTTCCCAATTTGGAACATTGGCAAACAAATGGCTAACTAGTATCGCATAACTTCAAGTACACTGCAATAAAATAACCAATAACTCAGAAATGCTTTTCTTAAAATTCGACCTTTGTAGTAAGTAAGTTAAATGAGTTGATGGCTTGAGAGATGAGGGTGATAACTTGAAATTGAGACACTAATTAGAGTTAAGGTATATTTTAAATTCTAGTATCATGTGCAATAGCTACTCTGACTTATACGAAAATCTATGAAAATGCACAAACACAAAGATAACAGCAAGCAATGTGAAATGAATAACTATTATTTGAATGTTATGCATTCAGTCTTTGTGTTTGCAATTTTAAATGCATTTGTGAATCATTTCCTTCCTAAATACATTTTTACGCAATATTTGAAGCTGTAATAAACCCAAAAGATTTTCATCCTTTTCCTTTAAAGTGCACAATATATTGAAAATGAGTTCTTAATTTGGGTTAATTTAATATTTTTGTCACTTATTTAAAAATTAAATTCTAAGTTATATAGTGCTATTTCATTTTTTACGACAATAAAACAGCAAATAACTGAAAAAATTAAAATTCACTCGTCGATATTCGTAACAAGTAAGCTAAGTGAGTTGATAGCTTGGGAGTTAAGGGCAATAAGCTCGAATTAAGGCTCTAATTGCAGTAGGGGTCCATCCAAAATCCATTACAAGTGCCACAGCCAATCAGTGCTGCAACGTATATGAGACAGGATTAAAATGCCGAGCGGCAAAGCTAATGTCATATGTAAAGTGATATGTAATTTTGTAGATTTTATCATAATGCTACGCATTCAGTCTATTTATCTTTGAAACCCATAGACTTTAAATGTATTTGTGAATAATTGCCTTTGTAGATATATTTTGAGAAGTTCCATGAATCCCAATAGTATTTCACACTCTTACGCTTAGAAATGCAGTATGAAATGAAGTTGTCTTCTTACTTTCATTTCATTAAATAAGCTTGTATGTCATTGTTTGACTGTACTACTTTTTCTAACATTAAACTACAGGAATCGCAAGTAAAGTAATACGATAGATTTATATTTTCCAGGTCTTGTTTAATATAATGGGTTTCCCTACCCAGTTAATAGAAATATTTCTAAAGTTATAAAAGTACGTTGAGTGGTAATTAAGTATGTATCTAAACTTTCGCGTACAATTCAAAAAATTAAAAAATAAATCTTATAACATATGTTAACAATTCTAGTTCTATTGCGAATAATCTAATTGCGAGGAATAATTTTCTTTTTAAGTACATTCAGTGGTCCTTAAACTCATTATTCTTGGAACATTCAAATACAGTATTATTAGGCATGAATTTATTAGTTTGATGAAATATGTGAATGATAGTTTACTAAACTTTAGCTGTTTCGGTGTTTTATTGCATGATATGACTATTTTTATTGCATATGCTTTTATTGCATATTTTTATTTCTTTTTATTAAAATATTTACCAAGCGTGTGCTTTTTTTCTCTCAAAATATAAAGACCCCTACAAAATAACTGAATATGATATTATAATTTCATATATAAACACAACTTAATATGTAATGGAATAACTTTGAATTTGAGTATCGAAACTACAAAACACAGTTTGAACACGAGAAAATTTAGTAATTTCCCAAAATATTTTTTTAATTAACTATTTAAAGTATAATTTAATAAGCTCTAAAAAATCTTAAAAATTATATTAACACTGTAAAAACAATTCATATAGCAGTAATTTTTAAAAGCTTACTAAAATGTAACATTATTTCAAATTTATCTTCAGGCATGTAATTTATGATTTCCCTCGTATTGTGGCTAAATAAAAGAAAAAAACATTTTATTTACAAGCATTAAAACTCCATAAAATTCTGAATATTTAAAACTTATTTTTTAAATATACGAAATTTAAATTTTATATTATTTTATTACTTATATTTTATATTATATTTATATTTTTATATTTAATTATATTTTATTTTTTAAATATACAAAAACATTTTCGTCATACGCAATGATCCTTAAATTTCAAATTAAAAAGATATTTTTACTGATATTAAGTAATGATTGGCATTTTCGAATAAAAATAAACAGTCTTATGTAGAAGATAAAAATATTTAATATTCTACAAACGATTAAGATGTTAAAAAAAAGGTTTCATTTGTTCATTACATTTTTAATGACTTCAATCCCCAAATTAATGCCATTTAATAATGGCGGCAATTATCGTTTCTTACAGCATAATTAAAGAATTTGTTTAGTAGTCTATGCAAAATTAAACACCCCAAACATTTAGTTCGTTTTTTCATAATCACTTCTTTTAAATTAATAAAATAATTTTCAAATAAAATAGTTGCATAATTTAACTTGTAAACAGAAAAGTGTACTTTTAAAAAGTAAATGTGATGTGAAATATCTCACAAAGATATATTAGACTTATAATTCCAAGATAGAGTAAGTAGAATATTAAGACATTATTAAACATAAAAATAAACACACACACACCACCACACACACACACACACACATATATATATATATATATATATATATATGTATGTATATATATAGTTATTATAGTTAAACGTGGGCGATGTCGCCAAATTCTAAAAGCCAGTTTACTGGCAAACCTTGCTCTATTTTTTATTTTCTATTTTTTTTTTTAATTTGTAAACTTAATTCAAAACGAAGCAGAAATTCTAAACATCACTTGGCGACAATTTGGCGATCACTTGTACAAAAATAGAGCCAAAAGCATGGAGGCCGGCCCCCGGAACTCGGATTCTACCCTACTTATCGCTGAACTAATATTGTTTGAAATGGTGATGTTGTTAAAAGGTATTATTTTAGAAATTGTGTAAATGACCATTTTATTAAATATTTGGATGCTATCTCAAATAAAAGAAATTAAAATGAAATGCAGCAAAATATATTGTACAATTTAATATGCGTGCAAGTGAGTTATGTGTTCATATCATAATTTTAATATTTTACATAGCTGACTGCAATATTCACTTTACATAAAGATATTTAATAATGTTAAGTAATATATTCTACCAACAGTTCATCATTAAATTATGTTCCCAAATAAATGTAAATAAATTTTGGAACAAATGTCAATCTCATAATCTAAATGACTTCGCGGACTTTTAATCTTAAATTTAAAACACTAATTTAAAAAGTAGTAAGAAAAGCGTAATCTTTTATTCATACTATTTCCTTACTTTACTTGCATTCCTCTCTACCTTGAAACAAAGTGCTGATCCCGACCGTCTTTCTCTCTGCTTGTACGTCTAGACGGGCGGATCAAAGGGAAAGAGTAGATTTACTTCAGCAGGGTGTTTCGTTCTAATTAGTGCCAAATTTCAGGTGACGGGGATTTGCGGATTAGGCTCGAGTTCCGAAGTCACGTAGAGTCGGGTTCTCGTTAATTTGAGATCTTGGTTCATCTGCGCTCGTGTTTAAGTCAGCAAAAATATAGATAGAAGAATAGAAGCATTTAATCTGCGATATATGAACATGTGGGAATCTATTTAATAGTTCCGATGCATTCTAACTAAAGCTATATTTTATTTGTAATAGTTCTTATCTTAATTAAGGTGAGTATGTTGAATGGTTCGCCTTATTACACTAACAATTTTTATGTTATAATCCATTGAGGTATCCCAACAGGTTTATATAGCCAATTTTGACTCCAAATCTAAAAATATTTTAATGCATTGAACCTAATTTTAGATACTGTTAAAAAACATCTTTTCTACTTAGAAGTTTTCCTTTTGAGTACTTATACAGTCGCATATATTTTAACGTCTTGTATTTCTTTTAAATCTCTGTACATAAAATTCTTTGAAAATTCATCACCTAATCTTAATTCTATCATTGGGAAAATGCCGCATCTAGGCTTTTTCCCTTTTCTTCGCTGTACTGGCTTGTACTTTGAAATCTGATTTGTATTTGTTTTCTAACTTTTGGTGTTCAATTTTATAATATTTAAATCTTAATCTTTTAATTCTTGCATTTAATTTTAATATTTTAATAAATTTGAATCTTTAAAGTCTTAATTTTCTTTTTTCGGCTGTATGTTTTTAAATTTTTTAGATTCTCTTTCACATTTTAATCTTTAATTTTTAATAAAACTTTGCTCATTATCGTGTTAATTTTGTGTCTTTCTAAATTTTCTACATATTTATTTGTTTTTAAATGTTTTTTCTATTAGATTCAGGCATCTTTTTTTTTAACGTTTCATCAAAATTGATTTTTTCAAAATTGTGTTGTATTGAGTTTTTCGTCATGTTTGGCGCAGTTTGTCCCAAGAGGAATTAACGCCAATAAATTTCAACCAACCAACCAACCTTTTGGGAGTAGATAGAGGCTTATGTTATAAGCCATCTACACACTTTTCAAATAATTTGTGTTATTTATAAATTTTCTATCGGGATGGACACTTTATAATTTTCGAAACAGCACACAAAAATTTACTTTTTAGGCAGGTTACATAGACTGAAAGCATAAAAAATTGCTATATCTATTTCAAAACTCCATTTTAGAGTACATTTTTTACATGAAATACCAAATAATTTTTTTCTTTTCTTTTTTCATAAATGACATCCGTTGATGATTAAAATATAGCTGATTTCTGACGTGACATGTTGTAGTATTCAAATTTGTTTAAACCTTATATTTATTTTATTCTGAGCATAATAAATGTGTTTCAAAACAACTTAGATTTAAGATATCCATCGATATGCAATCAACAGAAATGACTCGGTCAGTAAATAATGGTAGTGTTTAAAACATTCTGCTTTTAGCTATCTAAAACTGCTTGTTTTGTCTGCACGTTTATTAAAACGTAAATTCTTTATATTAGCTGATAAATTTAAAAATTACAAAAATTTACTATAACTAAAAGAAAGGGTTTTTTTTTCAGTTGAACAGGTACGATTCTGAGGATATTTTTAGACTTGTTTTTTATATGTTATTAATTTTTTACTATACAATATTAAATTATATGTGATGCTTTAAATGTTATGAATTATGGGTTTTAATATTTCAGATTTATTTGAAATGTTACAATTGTTCATATTTAAATTGTATATTTAAAATAAAACTTAAATATTCTAAAAAGATTGAACAGTACGATTCTGGGAATTTGGATTTTTAAATTATATAAAATTATTTTATGCTGTGTGTTTATGAACTATGGGTTTTAATATTTGAGGTTTATTTGAAATGTTACAGTTGTTCATATATGTTCATATATCGGATGTAAACTTAAAATAAAACTTTAATTATACTATGAAATAACATTTTTTTTTCAGTTGAACAGGTATAATTCTGAGGATATTTTTAGAGGTGTTTTTATACCTTCCTAAATTTTTTACTATACAATATTAAATTATATGTGATTCTGTAAATGTTATGAATTATGGGTTTTAATATTTGAGGTTTATTTGAAATGTTACAATTGTTCATATATATTCATATAATAGGAGTAAATTTAAAATAAAACTTTTAATATATTATGAAAAGAACAAGATTTTTCAGTTTAACAGGTACGATTGTGAGGATATTTTTAGAGGTGTTTTTATACCTTCTTAAATTTTTACTATACAATATTAAGTTATATGTGATGCTGTGAATGTTATGAACTATGAGTTTTAATATTTGAGGTTTATTTGAACTGTTACAGTTGTTTATATAGGTTCATATTCGAAAGAAACAATGTATAATCAACGTAAGGATCATGAAAGTGAGTACTTGGAATTTATTATTATGGATATTAAAGTTATTTCTATAAAATTTATTATTATAGCATTTGTTATTTATTATCCCTGGAATTTATAATTTAAGAAACCAAGAGTACATTAAATATTGCACTGTTTACAAAAAATTAAAATTATAATAAATTGCAATATGTGTCATAAAAACACTTTATCCATTTACAAACTAAAAACATTAAAATTAAATTCTATTTAAGATTTTTTTACAAAAATGGTTGTCAAACTGATAACTTAGTTTCGTTCGTTATCCATTGCATTGCAGCTCTGTCTTAGCTTATGAAATAAATAACTTTAAGTGACAAGTTATTTGAATTTAAAGTTTTTTAAATGAAAAAAGGACGAGCTATAAAGAAGAATTTTTATAACTCATGCTGGCTTCATTTTAAGCAAGAAGACAAAGAAAATATTTCATTAAGCAAACAATAATTTCAGACTTAATTAAAGTTGAATTTAGTTTATTACAAAAGCATGATTTTTATACTGTTATTATGGTATTATCCATTAATTTTGCAAGAAGTACATTGTATTGTTTCAATTCCCTTAACTGTGTTTTAGTCTATGGAATTAATATTTTTTAGTGATGGCTGTATGATATTAAATTTTTTTAAACGAAAACAAAAAGCATGTTATCAAGAAGAAATTTCTTAGATCATAAT
>CM063508.1:166998245-167021059 GCA_032207245.1 Pardosa pseudoannulata | reverse complement strand
AAAAAATAAAGAAATAAACATTCTTGCTTTATCCTATATATTTTTCTGCTCAAAATTCGAGATAGCTAAGCCTGTAGATTCTAAAACTCTTCTGATGCTTTTCCCTCATATATAATAACTATTTATGGTTTAAAATTCACGAAAGAAATACTTTATACTGAGTAAAATAAAAATAAAGAGTAAAAAAGGAGATAAATTCTCTGCTCAGTGAAATCTTAATTTATAGTTGCCGTTTCTTTTACTTTACTCTCAGAGGATATAAACTGATACAGGATTTGAGGAGAAAACGAAAACGATATACGCAAAAATTTACAGCTTGAAAAACATAAATATTTAAGATAATGCTTGGCTCTGAATATATATTTGTTGCTCTGGCAGACAAAAAAAAGGCATACCCTGCAGATAATGTTCAGGAATAAATACATTTCCACGGAAAACGTTTCTTGTCAACATGTACATTTCAGAAGTTATTTAATGTAGGTATGTATCGAAACCGAGATTTTTTTGCGGTCGGAATCTGAGAAATAAAATTCCAAGAAAAATTATATTTCTAAATTTATAGAATGCAGGGAAACTTTTTTTGTGATATTATGGGAAAATATGGCAGACTCCTAAACTCAGAAAAAATATTTTTAGAAAACAGGGTAAGACATAAATTTAACTACCATGTTATTTCATTTATTAATATTTCTAAACCAATTGTGAAATAAATAAATTATTACTGCTTTTATTAAGATAATTACTAATTATTTCTTTATATAAGCTTAATAAATAAATAAATTCGGAATAAGCTTAATATAATATAAGCCTAATACTTAGCTTATGTATTAAGCTTATAATCTATCAAGCTTATATATTAAGTTTATTTATTAAGCTTATATAAAGAAATAATTAATAATTATCTTAATAAAACTAGTAATAGTTTGCTTATTTCACAATAGTTTTAGAAATACAATATAAGCTTAATACAATATAAAATTTATGTATAAGCAGTATATAAGCTTAAAACAATAACAAATAAATTGTCTATGAAAATAAAATCATATGTTGTAGACAGTGTATATTTCTCTTCTAAATTTAATTGTGTTAAATTCGAACGATAATGTAAAGTAAAAGAAATCTTTCTTTTTTATAATTTATCTAGCTTTAATTTAATTGATATTTTATTTAGAATTGCACTGATGTAATTAAGTAAATTTCTGCTTTCTGCTTACATCTGTGTTTAATTATATATAATGTGTGCCATTATCTAACTTAACTCTTTTAAACTAAGATTAGGTAATTTACATAAAATTAAACTCCAAGAAGAGAATAAAAGGACAATTATTTTGAAATAAATATATATATATATTTATATATATATATATATATATATTATATATATATATATATACAATACAATATATATATATACATACATATATATATATATACATATATATACATTATATATATACATATATATATATATATATATATATATATACTTATATATATATATACATATATATACATATATATACATATATATATATAGGGATACATACATACATATATATATATATATATATATATTATATACAGATATATATATATATATATATATATATATATATATATATATATATATATAAATGTGTGTGTGTGGTGTGTGTGTAATAAACATTAGAATGAAATACTATATATTTGGTTTAAACACATTTCAAAAATTGCACGCAAGGTACAAAAATATCGTACTTTATAGTAGAAGTATAATATAACAATTTTACATCATTATTATAGAAACATAGATTAATCAGTGTGAAGAAACATTTTTATAATGATTGTCTTAAACTCAAGCAAAAAAAAAATAAAATAAAAATAACTATACAATACTCCCAAATCAGTTAAATTTACAAATATATATTATTAAAAATCTAGCCTCAGCTTATATTTTGAAAAATTGCAGGGAAGAAAGTATTACAGTGGGAGTATTTCGTTTAATAAGGGCACCTACTGTTAAATAGCTGTATATTTATTATATAACTGTATTTATTTTATAATTGTATATTAACTGAATGTCATTAACGTCGTTAATTAAGTCTCTAATTAGCTTTACAGAAAAAAATATGATATTATTATAATAATTTTAGAAAAAAGTAAATTTATGCTGGAAAAAATAAATTAGATTCTTTTAGTTAATTTAGTGCTTAATGTTTAAAGCAGTCTTATAAATTAGTTGTTTGATTATGAATAAAAATAATTAATAGCTTTAAAAGTAAATCTGGTAGTAAATGGTATGTTAAATTAAATGCATTAGGTAATGTTAAAAATTTTCTTGTGTCAAACCAGAGTAAAAAATCTGCTTCTTAAATTTCTATCTTCTTCTTAACTATCTCTTAATATTTTTTAATTAAAATTAATCCATTTAATGTTTAAACCAATCAAACAACTAATAACAACTAAAACAATTTTACTCTAAAATAATCTCTTTTTTCTGCATCGGATCATTGCATTTAATAGTAAGCAAAAGATAAATCACGGAGAGTATTATTTCAATGGAAAATTTTCATACTAATGCATAAGCTTATAAATTGGTCCTAGTTCAATAGCATGACCAATTTAATTAAAATTTTGGTAGTCAGCTATTCTAACACGTAAGAAATATTGAAGTGATGCACGTCCAATATTGATAGTGTAAAAATAATTAAAAGTTTATTTTGTAAATGTCAATATATAAGTGTTGCTAAACTGTACATCAAGAAGTACATTTTATTTCCCTTAAATAAAATGTATTTCTTAATGCGTAATTTCCTTAAGCATAATTAAAAACTTAAGAGACGAATACATCAATTTAATGCATATATATATGCATATATATATATATATATATAATATATATATATATATATATAATATATATATATATATATATATATATATATATATATATATATATATATAATATATATATATATAAATAGGTGTATGTAATGTATATATGTATGATGTATATGTATATGTATGTATGTATATATATATGTATGTATGTATGTATATATATATGTATGTATGTATGTATATATATATGTATATATATATATATATGTATGTATGTATGTATGTAGGTATATGTATATATATGTATGTATGTATATGTATATATATTTTTGTATGTATATGTATATATATAATATATATATATAATATATATATATATAATATATATATAATATATATATATTGTGTGTGTGTGTGGTGTGTGTGTATATATACTGTGTGTGTGTGAGAGAGAGACAAAGCTGGCTGAACTACAGGCAAGGTAAGCTGGATTTTCGATTCTAGAGGTATTTATTTTAGCTAAATTTTAAAAGTAAATATTGAGTATTTCAGTATTTGTGTGGTGTGATACAGAATATCAGTAAATTATATGGTTGTAATTTACAGACTTTAAATGAAATTAAATAATTTTAAAGTTTAAATATTGTATTAAACTGGTAAAAGTGTACCTATTCTGAATTAAGATTTTACATATCTAGAATTATATTTTTATTGTCTTTAGAGATGAAATTGTGTTATATTGTGCTTAAGGATAAATAAAACTGGAATTTTAAGATTTTATTATTTTTTGTACTGTTTTGTAAATGTGTTTTAAATCGTTGCATAATATTTTAAAACTGTTGTCTTGAAAAAACTATGAATTTAGTAAGATTATATGAATTATGATTTTTGAAAAGTATGTTTGAATTTAATTTAGGTGGAAGTTAATAATTGGAAAAGTACATGTAAAGATGTACCTGCAGAGTTACAGGTGATGAGGTGGCCCAAATGTAACGCTAGGGATGCAGCCGTGAGATCAGGGGTTGGGCAATAATGTCAATTTTCACCAAAAGGGCCTTTTTAATGAGCCTACCTGTAGGAAAATTTCACTAACAAGTGATTGGATAAAGAAAAACATGCGTTGAACCGAGGAATAAGGGAAAAGGAGTCGAGGTTTGAAGTTAGAGGGAACGGGCATCAAGATCAAGTGAGCAAGCAGGAGAGTCCGGGTCAGCAATATTTCCCCGATCCCGCATCTGACAAAGTGACTCTGTGAACGCTTCCCGACAAAGTGACACTTCCCTGTGGATGCCTGGATGTAAAACGACTTAATATTCATGATTTTTACCTGGGTCTCATACCATTTTGATTAAGGAATACCATTTCAAAGAATCTGGTACCGTTTAGCTACTACAAAAGTCGTCAAAATTAACTTTATTTTCCTAATTGTATATCTCATAAACTAAATTTATTTAGGAAAAGAAAATTTTACTACATAATTTATATTTTTTTCATAATGTAATAATAATAATAATAATAATAATAATAATTAGTGAACTGAAATAAAAGCAGACTTTATTGATTTTATATAAATACTCCATTGCTTAAAACATAGAACATTTTTAATAGTAAACACAATAATAATTAATAAAATTTTAAGCTATAAGACATTCCTTTAAAATCGATGGCTGTCGTGATATTTCTGTGAGAAAACAAGTTAATTAAATCTAACCTTATCAGGTAATTTTTTTTAATAATTCTTCAAAAAGTTTTTTTTCTTTTCAATAGGTAAAAATAATATTAATTTCATGGTGAATAACTTTAATAAAGACACAATGTATATCTTTAAATTAAATTAATAAACTGGAGTTAAAAAAAACTGGGGGATGTTGTGTGCAATCAGATAGCTGAAAATAAATATTAGTTTGAAATTTTAATATTTAAAAAAATTTTCTTTTGAAATCCAAAAAGACTTTAAGGAAGACAAGCGACTTTGATTTTTGTTTTCAAAACATTCAACTTTTAACTGGGTTCTAATATGAGCATAAGGCATGCCCATATAAGTCATATAAAGCACTAATATCCCCCAGAAATAAATTTTAGACTAAAATAAAATATTTTTCCAAAAGATGAGACATTTTATAGAAACTTTTTTTGTGCATTGCATATTAATAATTTTTTGTAATTTTACATAAGTTACTTACATTTCCACTCTATGTGGAGCAAAAATTGAGTATCGATTTTTATTTACGTTAAATGCAATTTAAATAAAAAGTATTAAACTATGTATGGTTATAGGGAATTATTGTGTTGTTTTGAGACGTTAAACACTGTTTAACTCGATAAAACACTATGTTTTAAAAGCTTACCCATTTTTATGAAAAACGCATTAATAGACAATGCACACAATTTGAGGGAGTCTGAAATATAAATGCATGCACCTGAATAATTCTAAAGCCAATAATTCGTAAAATAAAACCAAAAACACAAAATGGGAAAATGTAATTAAGTTTATATCTAAAATAAGGATGGGGAGTAAAAGTAAGATTTTAGTGAAAAAAATCATTACATTAGAAACACTTTATTTTATTATGACGGGAACGCTTAGCTCGTCATTTTCAGGGGGGAATATCATATTTTTTTTCCAATTATAATATTTTGCACTTCCACTGTTCCTTTAGATGTATATTCGAACTAAATATTCAAAAATATTAAGAAATATAAATAAGAAACTATTTTTAAAAAATTCGTTTTCTTTGATTTTGTATGGAAATGGTAGAAATCAACATGTTATTGCAAACCCTTACAAGAAAAAACCTACCAGAGATAATCAGAACATACAAATATTTGTGCTTATCAGCTCATAGCAGAAGAGTAACAAAAGGCTACTTTACGAGGGATGGTCAATGACGGAAAGTGGGAGGTACAACTGTCACGGTCCCCGTCAAAGCAGGGGGGGGGGGAAGTAACCATCTTGGACCACTTTAGGAGGGGACAAGCTTTAAACAGTCTGGCCATTTTTAGAACCAGAATTTCGTTAAGATAGGTCCACTTAAAAGGTTAGAGCGCTTTCCCGACACGACAGCGATAAATCTTAGACGATTGTCGTTCTCCGACATCGGCGTACGTAAAATGCACTAAAATGAACTACTCGCTTTCCCACCAACCGATTCAATGATGATTTTGTCATTTTCGAACAGCCGATATCGTTTATCGGGCAGATTTGTCGTTCCGCAAGTGTTATTCTCTTTAAAATCGGTCCGACATTTCGAGAGCTATCTCTACTCACGTTATTCGCTTTGGATTAATAAATTATATTTTTTGTAATACAGTTGTTACATGACTTTATTTTTAAATTCATTATTAATATAATATTTAAATATTTAGATTTCTTACGCATTAAATTGACACATTCTGTTCAGATTTTAATGTTACGTTATTCCCACTTGCTTCATCATAAAATGCAATTTTATCGTAGATTTGCTATTTTTACTGTTTTAATTTCACACCTGTTATTTTAAGTTCTCATCTGCAAACGTTATTTAATCTTTTTTTCCTTGCTTTTGAAAGGAAATTACTGAGTGTTTTAAATTTTGATTTAAGATTGTTTAATAACTTTAAAGAGTTAAAGTTACTAAAGAAAAAATGATCTGGTAAATGTGTTAAAAATTAAAATGAAATAGATTTTAAAAAATAGTAAAGAAAAGAAAAAAATTAGTTACATGAAATTAGAAAAGAGCAATTAAAATTGAAAGCATTTTTATTCATATTTTTTTATATATTATTGTTTTAAACAAAAATAATTTTAATTATTAGAAGAGATGCCAGAATTTTAGCAGATTTAAGAGAATTACAGAAAAAAATTAAAATTTTTAAACTGGAATAGTAAAAAAAAAAAAAAAAAAAAAACCATCGGGAATCGAACCTGAGACGGAAAATTACTAACTCAACTCGCTAAACCTACGCCGAAACGACTTACACTAAGAATGTTAAATTGACCATTTAAAAAAAAATGTAGCGTAGCCAAAGCTTTACTAACATACAACCGTTGGAAAGAATATATGAAATTGGTGCCTAGTATTTTCATCCAATGTTTTTAAAATGTGTGCAATGAAACAGAGTTAAAATTTACTTTTCTAACAATAATTGTTGGACTAAGTCTATAAAAGTTACTACTTCAGTCATTATAAAACTTGTGCGAGCTTAACACCATCTTTAAGTCAAACGATATTCGTAGAAAAACTGCTTTCTAGACGACACGATACCGTTTTGTCGTTGCATTATTTACCGGCCGATACAGACGTTGCCGTGTCTGTAATTGGGAAAGCGCTCTTAAGATAAATGCTCCTAGAGGTTCAATTAATACACGCTAGAACAAAACTAATTTTCAAATCTGTAAGTGTAAACAGTTTTATGATACAAACCGGTGTTAATACTATGCTAGTCAAAATTCCCGCAGAGATTGATAAAATGGATTTTTAAAAAATTTTGCATAGATGTAAAAATTGATTCAAGTATGGTAAGAGTGAATATTGTCATTAAAATATAAACACTAAAATATATCACTATTAATTATTTTTCTTTTAGTTTCTCCCCGGAAACATAAATAATGTTGAAATATTATTGTCTAAAAACATAGTAGGTCTGCTTAAGAAAACTTTACGTAAAGCTGTTCACAGTGGTAAAAACATTTTTTAAATGGGTTAGAATATAACTCAATGAATCCGATAGGCAACACACCCAGCTACGTAAAGACTTTTATTCCACTGATGTATTTAAGAATCTCAGTAATCTCGTCTGCTAAATGAAACGTTAAAATTTACCTGAAGCATTTTTATACCGGAGTATTATCAGAGATTAGTTTCCTTTCAGTTTCGTCCCAAGGTTTCCTATAACAATCCCTAACTTGTCGGTTACGATTAAACATTACACATGTTGCATTTAGATTTGCACTTTCCATTTAAGCTTTTTTTTATAATGGTAGATATTTATATACATTATATTATTTACTGACTTAATTTTTTTCACTATCATCTTATTTCTGTCTGACAGAATAGTGTGATAGCTGACGGTTGACAGTATTTTTAACTGTGTTAACATAAGCCATTGTTGTAATGGCTTTCTAGGTTATGTTTTTCTTATTGATATGTTACATTCCTCCCCTACTTGACATTAAATTCCTTAACACAAGATTTACGGATGTTGATCATATACCTATTTCTATTAAAGTGAGCCAATTTGAGTAATTATAATTAAAAATTTCAGAATTCCTTCAAGGAAATAAAATTAATTATATATTAATTATAAAATGTAATATTTTCTATTGGGAAATACTTATTTGATCGGTATGTTTAGCATGTAAATATTTTATTTACTATATGAAAAAATATGTCCTAATAAAATTTAATTATTTAAGTAATATTTCAAATACAATTTATCAGTACCCTACAATAGTCTGATGTTAATTTACATAACATTTAGAAATTTTGTTACATTTCTGTCGAAAATTCTGAGATACATTTCAGAAGTCTATTTTTAAATATTTGTAGCAGACAAGGTTCTGAATGTCTAGAAAATTTTCTTGCATTGAAAATAACCAAATCGTTTAGTCTGAACTGAAGTTGAAACTGTTTATCGATTTTCCTTGCTCATGGAGCTATAATGAAACTATATTAAAATACAAATATACAAGCTTACTTTCTCACTTATCGTATTTTTACTTGTTAAAGTAGTCTTTTACTTTTTTTGGTAAATGTGGAAAAAGGTTTTTATTAAGACTTCTTTTATTATAAGTGATTATATACTTCTTTTGTTATTATAATATTACTCTCATTAAATATTGTATTATTATTCAAAAATTAATTTTTTGTTTTTACCGCATTTACAAAATATTTTTATTATTTTTTTTCTTAACATTCAATACATTTTTATTTTTTCAAGCTGCAAACTGAGCTAATAGTTCTCTTCATGAACTTCCATTAGGTGTTAGTGTATAGTCAATATCTTGTATCTGTTTTGGGGAAAAGTAATAACTTAAACTCATAGTTCCAAGTGCTTTCTGTCTGTTATAGGAATATCTAAAACAGTTTTTAAAACTAGAATTACGGTTGTTAATCATATACCTATTTTTACTGAAGTGAGCCAATTAGACTCATACAAGAAAATGGAAGTTTTTTGCAAAGAACATAGTTCCAAATTAATTTGAATAAAATGTTAATTATAAAAAAAATTCATGGAAAATATTTTTTACATATAAAATCTGTTTTTGAAACACATTTTCCGCAAACATTTCTATTACATTTAGCACAATGGTTTCTACATCTGTTTCTTTTGCATGATTGTTGAACTTGACAATTCTTCCGTGCGTCAGTAGCATGAATTTCTGTCATTGGAATGGAAGTGTTCTCGACTTCTTAGCTCTTCATCCAATTGTAAAATATACCAGGCTTGATAGGACGAATAAATTTCATGTTATTCGATTAAATGTTAAACCATTCTATGAGTCAGCTTAGCTCATAACCGTGAAAATAGTTTTACCACATTTGATAATGCGAAATGAAGGGGTCTGCGAAGAAGAGGAATGGAAGTTTACATATATTTAAATACTTAACTAAAAACCAACGTATGTTTTTTAAAAGTGAAATTAAAGTTATATATATATATATATATATATATATATATATATATATATGTATATATATATATATATATATATATATATATTTATATATATACATACATATATATATACATACACATATATATATCTATATATATATATATATATATATATATATATACATATATATATACACATATATATATATATATATATATATATATATATATACATACATATATATACACACATATATATATATATATACTTACATATATATATACACATATATATATATATATAGTATAGTGATCAATTTTTAATGAGTCAAATTGGCTCGGTCAGTAAATCTAGTGATAATGTATGTGTGTCAAGTAATATTAAATGATTAACTGTAAATACACATAATTCATATTGCAGTAGGAAAAGAAAGTAAGCAATCCAAATTAAAGTACATTTTATATGATAGTTGTACGTCTAAATATACTTATTGTAATAATCTGTTAGCATTTTAACATTTTATAATCTATTTGATATAGTCTCACAAGAATACTTATTTTGAAGTTACTTCAAGTTAATTTAAAAAAAAAAATCTTTGAAGTATTAATGTCTTGATGCATATATATATATATATATATATATATATATATATATAATATATATATATAGTATAGTGATCAATTTTTTAATTACATTCCTGTAACTTAGATACATTTAGAAATGATTATTATGGTATATGTCATCTAATACTGAAATAGAAAAAAATAATATTTTATTACATTAGAAAGAAATGTAAATGAAACATATGAAAGTATGCAAAATTATTGTTTTAAATAATTAATCTATAGTAATAACAGTATTCTTCATAACATAAGTATTGACCTAAAGTGACATGTTCAACTTTCACTAGAATTTTGTTAAAATAGACATTTCTTTTTAGATTTCATTTAAGGGAAGTGAAAATTACACAATTTCATATAAACTTTGAATTTTTTAGTGATTTAATAAATAAAAATACTTCTAGATGCTTATTTGCAGCTCTATATATGATGTACGTTTGTTTTATTTTAAATTTTCGAGTCGTATCAAGATATATTTACTAAAATCCATGGGAAAAAAGAAAATTTTAAAAAATTATGGAAGCGGATGTAAAATTCATTAAACTTATCTTAGAAAATCTGAAAATATATTTATATCAAGTACATATGATACAAGAATTTAAAAATCCTTACTAAATTCAAATTTACTTTAATTATTATTTATAATTTGTTAAAACATATTTATATATAGGAATAAGCATTATAGCAGAATTTTTTTCCCTTTCATTGGCAAATAACATATTAAGTTTTCATTCAATGGTAAAAAATCTAAATTTATGTATTTACTTTAGTTTACTTCATCCTTACTAAAGTGAATAAAATTCTGCAACTGTTTTTTTTATTGTAAATTAATGTCAGGTTTGGTTTGGCTTGGATGGATACGGTCTACTGTTTTTCAACACGAGGGCTAATGAGACCGGGACCTACAGCTTAAAGCCGATTACGAACAGCTACGTACATCCATGCCACAGTGGGATTCGAACCTATTAACTCCTTTACCAATGGATAGCACCCTAACCATTGGGCCATCGTTCAGCGTAAATTATGTCAGATGGGAATTTAATGTAGAAAAACTCTTTGTATGAAAATACAAATACCAAACATTCCTATTGTCATACAGTTTATATACATTCCTATTGTCATACAGTTTATATAAATTCCTATTGTCATATAGTTCATATACATTCCTATTGTGATACATTTTATATTGTGTGATATTCCAAAAGCGGAATAGTCATATGCAGTTTAGGCATTTCCCTGAGTATAGGATGTTTGCAAAATTAAAAGTTACGATTTTATTTGTAATTACATTTTGTTAAGATTTTTATGAATTACAATTAAATTTTTAAGATATGATTTTAATATTTTTATAAAATTCCTATTTCAGTATTACATACTTGTCCTTCTGAGGATGAATAAAATAATACAGTTGGTTATTTTATATGGTGTATTGTTATCAGTTTAAATATAATATTACTAATTCTGAGTTTATACCAAATCCTTGCATTTATGCCCTAAGTTTACACCATATTTATTTTCTTACAAATTATCTGGTGTAAATCCCCCAAGATCGAAATAATCTATATGTAGTGCTTTACTTTTCTAATTCGATGGTGCGTGAAAGTCTGTAAATATTTAATCTTTGTTTCGACTATTATTCTCAGACTATATTAAATGCTACAATTCATTATCTTACATAGTGTATTGATATCAACTTCAGTACAATATGATAAATCCTAAGTTAAATGAAAAACTGTTTTATTTCCTTATAAATTATCTGGTAATGCTCAAATCTGTACGCAATACCTTACTTCCTTGTGAGCCAAGATTTTCGATAAAATCTAGCTTTTACTTTGACTCTAAAATTAACTTCCCGAAAGTTCGCGACAAGCTAATTGAACCCGCACCGATTAAATGATCTTTACTGCTCCGATTTTTTTCTGCGTTTGTCTGATTAGATCAGGTTCTCTGAAAAGAAGATAGAACACCATGTAATTGCCCTATTGTTCCCTAATGCTCCGTATCGCAACAAACCAATTTGACCTTAAAAGTCTCTTCTAATTGACCTGGCAAGATACACTTCTTAATACTGCTGTGATATTCCTATTTGATTTATTTTTTTTACATCGAATTACAAACTCGTTTAATGGTTGATAACGATGGATCTATTATTTATCTTACGGATGGCCATTATTTTATAAATGCTGTTGTTTAAAAATTGGGAAAGAGGATTTTTCGAGAACTTGAGCTCCTCTTAATCATGAGAAGTTGAATTAATTATCTATGCGTCCAAATGTATGTTGCCAATAAAATATTAAAGTAACATAAGCTAAGCTTTTCTTGTTTTTATAATTTTTCACTTGATAAGTTTAAGATATCTGAATTTGACTGAAATTAAAAAGGAATAGTGATTTATTTTCTGTTTATTTTTTAAAAAAACTTAATATTCTTTCTTTAAGTCTTTCTCAGTTTTTAGATGTTGTACTTTTTTAATTTCTTTCAATATTTATTTTTAAATAAACTTACTTTCTAATTTGATCATAAAAGTATCTTATTTTACCTTGCAATTATTAATACTGCTATGATATTTTAGTTTATCCTTTTTAAATGGATGCAAACTCTTTTAATGGTTGATAATGATGGACTTATTATTTATCTCTTACAAACAGTCCTTATTTTATAACAGTTGCATTAAAAAAATTAAAGAGAATTTTTGGTGAGCTTGAGTTTCTGTTGATCATTGGAAGTTAAATTAATTATCAAGGTGTCACAGCGTTTTTAGTCAGTAAAATACTAAAATAATATAAGATATATTTTTTGCTTTTTTATTATTCTCCACTAAGAGTTTATCTACATTTAAATGGGCTAAAAAAATGTTATTTATTTTTCCCTCACTTATTATTTTAAACAATTTAATATTATTTCCTAATGTTTTACTCAGGTTATGTAGATAGTATATTTCTCAGATCTCCTTTACTATTTATTTTTAATTAAATCCACGACTTCTCTTATATATTTTCCTATTTAACAAGATCCTTGATTTTAAAAATATTTAACGAAAAGCCTAGAGCCATATCAGAATAATTTTAAACTCTCCGGCTTTTTGAAAAATTATTTAACATCTTCCGATTGAAAAAAATATCTGAATTTTCTAAAACTGTTAATAATTTATTATCTTTGTGAAAATATTTAAAAGCCTAGACTCTAGGCTTTAAGTATTAAAGCCTAGAGTCATATAAGGATAATTTTAAACTCTCTGTCTTTTTTGAAAAATTATTTAACACCTCCCGATTAAAAAAAAATGTCTGAATTTTCTAAAACTGTCAATAATTTATTAACTTTGTGAAAATATTTAAGAGCCTAGATTCTAGGCTTTAAATATTAAAGCCTAGAGCCACATAAGGATAATTTTAAAGTCTCTGGCTTTTTGAAAAGTTATTTAACACCTCCCGATTGAAAAAAGGCAAAATATTCTAAAACTGTTGATATTTTATTAACTTTGTGATTGTTACTAGTTTGAAACCACTGACTAGTAAACGTTGGTCAAATTGACTTACCGGTACTGAAGTCAATAAATTTTATTCCTGCATCTGGTTTAGATATTCGCGGCTGTTCAGAATCGACCTACCGTAAAAAGCAGTAGGTCCTGATATAATTAGCACTCATGTAGCAAAAATTGACTGTAACCCTACGAACCGAACCATATCACAGCAACAAGTATAATGCATGGCATACACAAATTATTATTTTAACCCTGTTATATGAATATTTATTGAAGATCACATCTAGAAAATAGCTATTATAATTCAGAAAATATAGCTCCGTATAATAATTCCAGCCTATTCTTTATATCAATACATACTTCACTCACCTGTTTTCGTTGCAGATTTTTAAAAGGTAAGGAAACACAATGCTTTGTTAATATCTATACTACATATACATTTTATGCTAATTTTGTTCTATTTATATTTTTATTTATGTAACTCTTAAAATTCAGCAAAGCCAGTTTTGTCTATTAAAAGGATAAATAATGACTCTCTCTGACAACTCTAAAGGAAACTTCTATAAACACTGACAAATAGCAGTTTTCACTTCTGGTTTGACTGAAAAACAGGGTACCCCCTCCAACTTGACGATATATCTCTGAGCATGATAACCTAATATTTTCTCCTCATTTTGCCGTGTCCAAACAATCTGTAACTATATTTTAATTTACATTATATTTGTGTCCAGTTCTTCTTGAGGAACCAATTTCATATATAGTAAATTTGCGTAAAGCTTAAATATATTAGATATAATGAACCATTAAATGTTCCCTACGGCTAATATTTAATAATTTGGCACTGTAGGATTTGTAAACTATTAAGGGATTATTTGCCCATACATTTAAATGCTTTAGCAAGGATTTAGAAATATTTTTAAAACTTTTTAAGGTAAAATATCACAAAATCTGAGATTTTAAAGTGACATTCAGTTAAAAATTTTATCAATGAACTTTTTCATATCAATACAAAAAGAACTGTTAAAATTTTCAGAACATACACTACTCTGAACTGTACTAATATCTAGTTTCTATCATAAATAGGCCGAAAGATAGCCGATTGTTTAGAGTTCTGGCCTTCGGTACCAGAGTTCGTGGGTTCGAATCCCACTATGGCATGGATGTTCGTAGCCGTTCGGAATCGGCTTTAAGTTGTAGGTCCCGGTCTCACTAGCCCTCGTGTTGCAAAAAGGAGACCGTAGCACTCAAAACCAAACCAAACCTATAATAAATAGTTTCTGAGAAAATGGTACACATAATCTTTGTAAATTTGACAAGACGGAGAAAGGACTATCCCGATACCCGTAATGAAAAATATCATAAATGAAAATATGTTTTGACTCTTAATCAAATTCTTGTATTTCTTGAATAACCATTCATAAATTTAAAACCTTCAATTCAAGTCGAATCGTATTTTGAATATGAAGTCTCTTATTAGAATATGAAATCCCTTAATAAACTAAGACGTCACGAAATAAAGTAAGGGAGATGTCATTTCTTATTAATAAATTTATATTCTTAAGGTTTTATAAATATATGTTATGTATTTTATTTAAAAAGTTTTAAAGCACACTTAATGAAATTAAATAGAGATTTGTTTGAAATTGTCGAGTAAATCTTTCTTAATTAACAATAAAACAATGCTATACTTTTGTACTTTTTGAATTCAAAAGCAGACGCATATTAATGTATTAATTTTAAATACAGTTTTCTATTCAAATTTTGAGAAAATTAAATAGAAATAGAAATTTATCTTTCGAAACAAAGCAAAGATAAAATCATTAATTGCTGAGAATTTATCTAGGGAAGACTCACTTTTTTTTGCCTGGTAAATTGAATTTATTTTTTAGTTATCATGAATACTGATTTAATATTTCACAATTCTATCATCTAGTCGGTACTAATTACTACGACTAATCGCAATTCGATTAACTTTAATCTTTGTGACTATTAAGCATCATTATGATAGTTTGGGAGGATAAACTATTTTTAACCGTTTCATGTCGATTTAATGATGTTACTGCTATTGATTTTGAATGGATGAAGATTATCGCATGTAATCATCAACTACCTGAAATAATTGGGATTCCTAATTCAATGTAGTAATTGGAAGAAATCAAAATATTAATTAGAAAGGAATGTATAAAAAAAATAATTACTGTAATGGAGATACCGACGATCACTATGTCCAATAAGTACAACTGCCGCGAATCCAATGAACGGTAATTCGCTGAAATTCTACACTAAGTGTTTCAAAGTTTTATTTTTTCTCTCATAGAATCCCCTATATAATAATAGCCTACGTTATCTGTCCTTCTGTGCTCCAATTTATGAAGCTGTTGGACCTGGAATGGATAGAGGCATCCGTATTAGAGATTCTTGAGGAGTTAGATTAGCAAAATTCAAAGTAAGTTTGAAAACGTTCGAAATCCATCCCTTCCCCTCTTTTCGTGCGTTTAATGCAGTTATTTCAAGCACTATTGTTCCCTGTTAAGAGCAGGATATTAAATTTATCACATAATAAATAGGCAAAAATAACATTTTTTCAAGCATTATGACCTCATTCCTTTAACCATCTCATTGAATCATTTCTTATTTTAAATTATCTAAATATCGTCTGCATTATTTTCGTAAATTATATCACTGAACTTAGATATTACGTATATAATTTTCTTTTATATTTGTGTTAAATAATAGATTAGATGCATGTATGATAACTTTAAATTTAATCATCGATTATTTTTGTTGCAATGAATATTTTATCACTGGTATTAACAACAAAGTTTAGGAGTCTATTTCACCGACTAATGTATATCTAGCTTTTAAGTTATATATCTTTGAAAATTAAGAAGTTTGTTCGTTTTTTTTTATACATAACCACACGGTTTGTGACATCATTCATATATACCGCCAAATAATCACTGACAGTATTAAAACCTCTGCTGGCCATCCTATCACTTAATATGACAAGATAAATTAAAATTGACAACTAACATGCGGTCAGTAAAGATAAACAAATTATTAAACCTGTACCAGATAATTTTCTGCCAAAAGACAAACCATTCTTTCTGTTCATTACAGGGTACTTTACAATACTAGAAAATTAAAAATTTTATTGATCTCGTCATATGACGGTCTATATGCTAGTGTTCAAGAATAGCGTTGTAGGCATAATAGAATCAAAAATGAAAATTTCAACTGTGCTAATTTATTGTGGATTTATATTAGAGGGAATGATAGGGCACTGCTCTTCTGTAGTGTTCTTTTTGGGTTCGAATCTTGTGGCTACCATGGATGCTTGCTAACATTCGGAATTAAATATAAACATTAGGACCCTGTCTCATTAGCCCACCTGTTGCAAAACGGTTGACAATGTTGCTCCAAACCAAACAAAACTCATAGCTACATTACGATATTGTGTGGCTTAAGTGTCACAAGAGAGGAAAGTAAAAAAACTGCTTCGGATAAATATGACATGATTAGATAAGGTAAAAACTTTTAAATGTACACTTATTCATTCTTTAAATATAAATTTTTATCAATATATATAATGAAATTTAATGAGGTAGCTATCAATAGAATGCTAAATGATTTCAAATTATTATAGAGCTTAGAAACTAGATTTATTATTTGCATTTATTTTTAGATGATTATTTTTTTAAATTTTTTTATATCAAAATATTATACAAGTAAAGAAAGCAACTTACATTAAATTATTTGGTCATACTACACTCTTACGAAGAGCTTCATATTTACCATGTTATTTTCTATTCCACTACTTGGATTATTTTTTTCCCTTGAAAAATCAATGATATGAATATTAACGCCATGCTTGATGTTGCTTTAGGTCCACCATTTCTATGAAGTCAACTCTTATTTGGGATATTTAGACTCCAATAGACTTTAAAGCGTGCAAAATTTGATTGAAAAATCGATTTTTCTATATCCCTGAATTGTGAAATTGTAGAATTTATTATTGTGAACTGACACTTTTATTAACCGAGTTCAGAAGAAATAAAAATTAAAAGTTGT
The DNA here is from genome assembly GCA_032207245.1 of Pardosa pseudoannulata. Lineage (NCBI taxonomy): Eukaryota > Metazoa > Arthropoda > Arachnida > Araneae > Lycosidae > Pardosa > Pardosa pseudoannulata. The sequence continues at coordinate 167,003,469 of CM063508.1, read as the reverse complement.
TATCTGAACAAATTAGCTTTAAATACTTTAAAAAATTATCGTGCTTCTTTAAATTTAGATTTAACTATTTGAACTAAAAGTCTTTTAAGATAATAACTGTTGAATATTAACCTATATGGCCTTAAACCCTCTGTGGACATGGTTATTCGTAGCCGTTCTGAATCGAGTAAAAGCAGTAAGTCACGGTGTCATATTAGCCCTCGCGTATTGAAACAGAAGACCGTAGTTCTCCAAACAAAATCAAACCAAACTATAAACAGTATCTATACGAACTAAATTATTCAAATTAGTTTCATAAGTTTTGCAATGAACATAATTTTTAACCGGTTAACCCCTTAAAGTGCACGCTCGAGTTAACTCGAGAGCGCTAAAATGGCCAAACTGTGCACACTCGAGATAATTCGAGTGGCGTCGTACTTTATGTTGCTATAATTTTTCACACTCGAATGTAATCGAGAATTGAAAATAACAATGTGAAAGTGCTTTAGTTTAGAAATGTGTGCGTTTTATTGATATTTATCATTTACATAAGATTGTAAGCTATAACATTTACTTATTCAAGTATAAAATATATTTTATTCTACTTATCACTTGTTGTGTGTTAGAGTAGTTATAAAGAGAGTAGTTATATGTATAATAGTTGCAGTGTTGGGCTATGGGCTGTACCTTGTTTCGAAATATATCACGCAACAGAATATTTTGATTAATTTTATAAATACCAATATTGTTATTATTTATGTTTTAAAAGTATAAATAAGTATTTTTACTGATAATAATGTTTATTCTAAAATGGGAATTCGAAAATAAATATAAAAAAAGTCGATGTGCGTGTAATATTACAATATTCGACTATTTTCTGCAATGTTATCAAAATCCAAAATTGCTATAAAAGTTTTGATTATTTTTGTATTTTTGTAACTTTCATGGCAAGACAAAGCTCTGAATTATGTTTTTTATATTACAAAATTATTTATTTTGCCCTACCGTTTTTTAAAAAAACTGTGCATTAAGGGGTTAAAATATATGAAGTAGAAGAATTCAAAGATTGGCAATATCATCCATTTCAAGTAGAAAATGAAAGGCTTAGAAGATTTTCCAATTTTTCTCTTTGTCTTAATAATTTCAGCCCAATTTAGCCCATTCAAGCTAAACTAACTCTTACGACAAAAAAGCTGTTAAAACAGATTTAGCTAATCTTTTGAAAGGGGTTTTCTAAAGAACTAATGCATTTGCGGGAAACATGCTGTCCCAGCCACTCTGAAAAGGTTAAAGAAATTATATCATTTTCAATCTAAGTGTAATAAAGAAACACTATGTATAGGAAAAGTTGATTCCCCTACTGTAACACCACCTGGTACACTGTAAAAATCATTTGAATTAATGATGTAAACCAGTTCAGCAATTAATTTATCTGGATTTGATCGCTATATGAAGCAATGGCACGTTGTAAATCAATGAAGTCCTGCACCATTCATTTCTTCCGCTTACATCAATATCTTTAAATCTGTTTCATTTCTAATTCTCTCCCAGATGAACCATGTTTTAATATCTGAAACATACTCGCTTTATTACTGAAACTATCATCAATATTGTCTTACTCGCACAAACTCTGTAGATATTCGGTATCATTTTATGAATCCTCTGTTTCTCTTAATATTCTGTAACATCTGCTGCTATTTGTGATGAAAGATGATGTACTTGTAATTGGAAACGCTGTTGGAAAGGGAAAACATACAAGTTTAATAAAAATGTAATCATACATTGAAGTTGCGACATCACTGGGACTTATTCTAGATGCATAAAACGGAATTATAGAGTAATCATGCAGTTTAAGAAAAGAAATATATCATGAAATCATTTCTATAAACTGTCATAATATAATTCAAGTGAATATTTCAATATCCCCTTGGAATATATATCAGTTTGACCAAATTAATACGTCTCAACTCGGTATTATTAATCAAGATGTTTTCTAAAGTAAGGGGGGCGGATTGGATGTTTTTAAAGTTTAAGAAATTCTAAATCAAGTTAATATTCCTAACTTTACATAAAAAAGCATGATTGTTTATACCTTAAGGTAATTTTTAAAAAGCTAATTTTGAGATTTTTTTAGAGTTTAAAAGAGTTTAGATCAATAAAGTATTAGATAACATTTTATTGAAATCAGGTTATGAGGTGAAAAGAAGAGTGCAATTTGAGAATGTGACTTTGTAATAAGTAGGAAATAATACTGTTAGTAATTATTATTACAAAATAGTTGTGAGGAAATTTAGATCATTAATATAATTGATAATTAATATAATGGATATAATTAATATAATTGATATAATTAATATAATTGATAATTAATATAATTGATATAATTAATATAATTGTTTAATTAATATAATTGCTATAAATAAAACGAGAAGTGAATTGCTTGAAATCTAATTCTGACCTCATCACATCTTTTGTAAAAGTGAGAGGACCCATAAGAATTAATTGAACGGATTTTTTCGTCGTGTGCGGATTCTCGGGCGGGGTTCTGATCCCAGTCCCAGATTAGAATCACGTCTCTGTGCATGACACTAAATAAGAATATACCTTTGTGGAGTTATTTATGAGTCCCTAAGGGACAGTGCCCAATTTGAAGGGGTAAGATTTTCCCCATGTTTGCGGTTTCAAGGCGGGGAAAAGGAGACCAATTGATATATACGCCTCTGCTGATTGCACGAAGAGAAGTAAGAAAGGACAGAGATGAAAACAACATAAACTAAAGTCAAGATGAAATAAGAGAGTGTTAGAGAGTCGAGGAGAGAAGTTCGACTATCAGTGTTCGGATGTCCAGGAGCAGATTTCGACAGCAAGTGTTCAGGACTCGAGGACAGTGTTCGGGGACCAAGGGAAGAGTTGATTCCCAGAGAGAGAAACTAACGACTACGACATCTCTAAACAACCAGAAGTGCTCCAGCGCATCCTTATTTCAGAATCACTCAAATTATTTTAGAAGGCCCCAGACCAGTAGTGAGACTGGAATCAACAATGTTGTCCCATCTATTGAGATAGCACGAAAAGTGTCTACATCAATTCAGAAGAGCGTCCGACCAGAGTACCGCCTAGGCACAGCAAATAGATCCACAAATTTCATTATAAATATTTGAATCCATCATTATAAATATTTGAACTTGAAATTAGATTCTCTCTCTCTTCTTTGTCTCTTGTTACCTAAATGTTGAGAAATTATTAATGTTAAATCTTTAATAATTTTGCAAAAAGTTTGGAAACGCATATTTTATAAAGTTTAAATCAGTTTTTTTGCATATAGACATGCATGTAGCATAATAATAAGTTTGCTTAATTTTATTTTAAACTATCAACCTTGTTTTTGTTTAATTTAAGAGTGTAATATCTGATTTTAATAACTCTTAATTTAGCTTATTAGTTTTTTCCCCTTAAGATTAAGTCTGTAGTCTCTCAGAACCTGTGGTAAAATTTAGAACATAAGTATTCTACACAACACAACCCAAATAATATTTAGTCTTTGTAAGTAACAAAATAATTGCCACTATAAATTTGATCATAGGTAAATACCTAAACTTAATGAGAGTTACACAACAATAGTTTTTAAGTTCGGTAAACATTTTAAGTGACAATAAGAATTTCTATAATATCAAATTAATCTCCGATTCCTTAATGTGAACGAATATCCAGGTAGAGTTGTTGTTTTTCAGTACCGGAGTTCGTGGATTGGAATCCAACTTTAGCAAGAATATTCGCAGCCATTTGTTGTCAGCTTTAAGTAGTATGTCCCGGTCTCATTAGCCCTCGTGTGGCAAGAAATAGACCCTAGTACCCGATTCCATACCTGAATGTGAAGCAATAGCTAAAATCTAGATATATACTTTTCTTTCAAATACTATGCTATTAAAATTGTATTGGGATGAAGTTTTTGATGATTGTCAGACAGATGTAGCGTTTCAATACCAACTATTCATTAAAAGTAATGGATTTCTATCCTTCTTTCAATCCCATTACTGACATTTACGATTGAAGCCGTTTGAACCTATTTTAAGAACTGGTCGTTCGGCCATTTATTCCTTTTCTATCAAAAACCATAGCTCTCAAACAAATCAACTAATGAAACAAAAAGAAAATACAGTTACTCATTTGACCTGTGAGATGTAAAAATGTTCCAAGCATTCACTATAAAAATTACATGATTAACCTACGAATATTTGAAAATGAAACATCGGTAAATAATTAAGGCACTTTTGATGAGATTTATAGATACACTAAGTACTTTTTATACTATTTTACTATCCCCTATATAACAATAGCTTAAGTTATCTGTCCGTCTGACCTCGAATTTATGAAGCTGTTGGACCTGGAATGGATAGGTACATCCATATTGGATTCTTGATGAGTTAGTGTTAGCAAAATTCAAAGCAAGTCTTTTAAACATTTAAAATTCACCACTTCTCCCATTTTCTAGAGTTTAATGACATTATTTCAAGCCCTAATTTCCCTGGTTAAGAGCAGGATATAAATTTATCAATTTATCACATAGTTAGGTAAAAATTACATTTTTTTCTAGCATTATGACGCCATTACTTTAACCATCTCATTTAATCATTTCTTATTTTAAATTATTTAAACATTAATTAATTAATTTATGAGTTAATTAGTTAATTAATTCTGAGATTGTAATGTGTGCATTTCTCTGTAACAGAATCAAATGTTAACGGCTTTAATAATAAAATTTTCAAAATATTGGTATAACAATTTTATTTGAGAAAAAGGTAGAATCTCTATTTTCTGTCAAATAAAAAAATTAATAATGTAGAAGGTCAATTTATAGAGTAATAATTTATATATATATATATATATATATATATATATATATATATATATATATATATATATATATATAAATATATATATATATATGTATATATATGTATATATATGTATATATATGTATATATATGTATATATATGTATATATATGTATATATATGTATGTATATATATATGTATATATATATATGTATATATATGTATATATATATACATATATATATATATATGTATGTATATATATGTATATATATGTATATGTATATATATATATATATATATATGTATATATATATATATATATATATATATATATATATATATATATATATATATATATGTATATATATATATATATATATATATATATATATATATATATATGTGT
>CM063508.1:166983245-166993245 GCA_032207245.1 Pardosa pseudoannulata | reverse complement strand
CTCATAAACATTATGATCTGTCTGGAACATTCGTATGGTTGATCTGAATCAATATGCAAAATTTCGCGAAGATTGAGCTAGATATTAAGGAATGTAAGTCAGACTTATATACACAAAGTATTGTATATATGTAGGGACAGAGAGTTTGGAATTTGAGATACTAGATCTAGATTCAAATAAGAATATTACAGAAAAAGAATTTTAAGAAGTAAAATCATAAAATAATGATTTCTCTATAATAGAGAATTATTTTGTTTTCAGATTTAATTTACATCACGCTTATTAAAAACGCGTGTGCCGAGAAAAAAAAGTAGATTTTTATTTGGAATAAACTAAATTCCATTTTCTCCAAACTCATATATATATATATATATATATATATATATATATATATATATATATATATATATATATATATATATATATATATATATATATATATATATATAACAATTTTACGTCAAATTTTTTTAAATATTAAAATTTTGAATATGGAAATATAACACAAGTAAACACAAACACAATATTTTAAATTTATTTTCTAAAATAAAATTATAGCACATTCTGAATTAGTTAGCATTTGTGTATAATGTGATATGTAAAGAAATGGTTAAAAACTTGATATGCTGCTTAAATGTTCCCTACAAAACAAGATTGTTTACTAAACATTACACATGTTTTTGTTTATAGAAGGTATGAATGTCTTGAGATATCAAACATTAATCTCTTCCAAATTTTTAATAAGTAAGTAAAAGTATTTATATGTTAAAATTCGGTTATTATTTGCCACAATTGGGTATTTTCTCTGTGGAGCACAAACTTTGCGAAACTTTCATCGTAAGTTCTAATAAACTTATTGAGTCAAAGGTACTAAAAATATTAATGAGTCTGTGGTGAAATTTATCACTATTGCTCGTAAATCAGTGAATGTAAAAAAGAAAACTCGTAAAAAAGATATATGTGCTTATAAGTATACCGCCACAGGATACATTATTTTCCCATATTTTATGATACCTAATTACCTTATGCTTTGAATTTTTCATTAGCTCAATCATTATTATTTGAGGATATGTCAAAAGTATTAAAGCGCGTAAAATTTACTTCAATAGAATTAATTTTGAATAATAGGCAAAATGATGTTTCCTTATTACATCATAAAACAAACTTTCTCGAGTGTTTATCTATTCTATACAATTAATAATGCATTCAAAAGATTCATTTAATTATAAGTTATACTAAATTTGCTTACACAAGTTCATTTTAATAATGTGAGTTTTCAGATGCCTCTTAAAAAGTCTTTGCTAATTAAGTTCATAAATTAATTTCTTCATTGTTTTCCACATCTTTTACGTTAAGCTACCTCTTTGAAAGAGGCAGAGGAAATTCACAGAAACTCAAGTCTTCTTTTAACATTTTAATTGGGTCTCTTAATTAGGAATTAAATTAGCCTATCAACTCAACAAGTCTTCTTTCACAGGCAATTTAACTACTTTAGAGTCATCTTTTTGAAAAGCAACTTTTCTTATCTTTTGCTTTGTCTTGTTGTGAACTTTAGATCTTTATTAGAATTATCATAATTATATACATTTCTTTATAAATATTTAAAACTTAAATAACTGTATCATTTTCTTTAAGGAACATGAGCGTGATTTAAAATATTGAAGTAATTATTTTTAAAAAAATTTATAGTTAAAATTCGTTTTTACGTTTATATTTGAACACATTCGTATAGATTTTTCTTTTTAAGTTTTGAATTTAAACATATTTTTAAGTTTAATCCATTGATGTCAGATACCTATCTGCCGAATATTTATGGATGAATAAATTAAATCTAAGTTTTTATAAAATGCACAATAAATCTGAATTTTTAAAAATAAAATAAACATGAAATTTTAAAAGAAAACAGAAATTTTGTGACTTTAAGAATAACCACCGTTTTTATTAGCTATCAGCTGTCATTTTATGTATTTTAGAAAGAAATAAAAAAATAAAAAAAAATTGTGATAAGAGGAAACTTGGTATGTCATATAAGCACAATAAAGTTAAGAGTCATAATAGAAAAATCTTTTTGTCATGATTTCAGTGGATTTACTTGTCAAATAAGTAATTGTATGTGCAAAATTTCAACAATTGGAAAATTTCGTTTTAGATGTAAAAATTATAATTAATTTAGTGGATTTCTAATAGTATTACGTTTTGTTTTCGCTTAAAAGGCAATCCTGTTACGATAAGATATACATTTCTACAAACTATTTTTAATTTGTCAGTAAAAACAGACACTAATCATCATTGGTCACACATAACTTAATCTAACTTAACTTAAATCTAAAAAAACAACAAATGTTTTGATTTCAAATAAAAATAAAATATGGAAATGTAGTGAAAAATGTCCCAAAATTAGTCATCACGGAAATTACACAAAGGAAACACAAAATATCAGCACATAAATTTCAAAATAAAAAAATTATTCTCTTACAATCATATCAACAAAGAACTTCTACAGAAGCTGGAGTAAAATTGTTGCTAAATTTTCTAAAATATTACTTTAGTACATGACTTATACCTTTAATTGCAATTATTATTGTAATTTAATTTCTGCATAAAAGTGTAAAAAAGATACTCGTAAAATTTAGACTTATTTTGTTCCTAATTTTCCTGATATGAAATTTGGCGTACCAAAACACTAAAAAACCACACATTTTGAGAAAAGGTAAAAATAATTTTCATTGTAAATTTAATATTTTAAATATTTTTATAGCTTTAAAATGCCCCTGGTTTTTAAACATTACCTTTTTTACTTTAAATGATTTAATTTTTTATACATCTCTTAGAGCTGTTCTATGATGTTTTATATTTCAGTTGAATAATGTTTAGTATGAGTTTATATAAAAAACTGACCGTCGTGGCATAATTTGAAGAAAATCTCACTAACTTTTTTTTGACATTGCATAATAAATATTACAACTCTAGAATCTAATTCTAGAGTTATTACTTTTTATAGTGAAATTCCTTAATATTCTACAGGCAGCCTAAGAATAATACATTGAGAAGCCAAGAAACTGTTATAGATATGCCTAGGACAATAGGACACTCTACGTGTGCAGAACTGCTTCAAAGAGGCTCCAGGAACACTCTTCTGACTTTAAATACATCCAATGACCACCAAAACACTCAGACATGAACATTATTGAGCATATCTGGAAGGCCTTGTGTAACAAGGAGTTACACTGCTGGACAACGCCAGCTCAGGAGACTGACCGAGGGATGAGGGGGATGTCAGTGACCACCTTCGACCCCATTGGACAAGAAGGGTTGCTAACGCTGGTCAGTCGTCTTTGGTCTTGGTAACAGCAGTTTTTGGATTTTTCTCGGCAGATTTGAAGGCTCCCTTCAGAGGAAAAGCAGGCCAGGACGGAGCGAACGGAGAACTGTAGAGGCAGGGAACTCTCAACCATTTCGTTCATCTGAAGATAGCGTCATCAACGAGAGTTGCTTCAACATTCCAGCAGTTTACGGCGTCTACGTATTGAGATTGAATATATTTTATTTGCGTCAGCAGTTTGTTCAAAAATATATTTGTAAATAAAAAAGTCTGCAAAAGTGTAAGTCTTCGCTCATTTGTATCTGGCGTCTTAATTATTTGTGTTATCTCAACAGGTCTGGTATAAGTCATTGGTGCGTAATATCTTGTAACATGCTGTTCAGTGAGATCTCCACCACCTCCTATTGTTAGAGGATTTATGGACAGTTCTGCAGGATTCATGGTGTCAATTAACTCTAGCACTAATTCAGACATTAGTCGAGTCTATGCCGCGTAGTATTGCGGAACTTCTGTGTGCTTACGGTGGCCTTACACGATATTAGGCAAGTGTGCCTGCATTATTGGCTCTTCAGTGCATATTTAGAAATTCCAAAAGAAACAAAACATACCTTAATGTAACTGTTAACTCATGATCATAGTTTAGTTTCTTCAAAAGTATATTAAAACTGTACCAATAAAATTTTTTTCAATTTGGTTCATATTTTTTTTTCTAATATAACATATGTCTCACAAATAGTATAAAAGATTATTTGAGAAAACAATAAATTAACTAATAATTGAACATTTTTTTAATAGTACATCTATATTATTTATACTTTATTTCAAACTTTCATTAGTAATATTTTTATTTACAATAGAGACCATGAAAAACCTTTTTTTAAAGGCATCGCGATTTTAAGTCTCGAGATAAAATATATTGGTTTGAAATATAAATGCATCAAAAATTTTTTTATCTGTTCTTCTCACTCAACTTTATTGTGATTTTTAAATACTTTTTGCTTAATATTTCAGGTAGATAATTAAAATAAGTCTTTGGAAAACACACACTTCTCATTACCAAAATGTGAAACTCCTTCTCCAAAAGTGCTCATATTTTCATGTCACACACAACTTCCGAATATAAAAGTTTAAAATCAATTCAGCGTATTTTCAAAACTAAAAAGCTGTAAACCAGGTATTATTCAATAACATGACGATAATAATCATTAGCATCTAGCTTTTGCTACTCAGAGTTAAAAATAACTAATATTTAACGAAAATACATTTGAATATAAACTAGATTTAAAAAAACAATAAATGATCGAATAAATACATGAATTTTTACAAGAACGCATCTGTTTGTTTAATTATTATTTTCAGGAAATATCTTGAGTAGGGCAGGGCACAGAGGCAAAATCTTGATTTAAAAAAGGCATCAAGACTTTAAAAAATTTGAGGAACCATTATCATAAAATATAAAAGATTCAATCTGTTCTTCTCACTTTAGGAATTTTCGCTTTATAAAAATATAGTTTACATATCATTTAAAGTTGATAAATAAAATGAAAGTCATAGGAAAATGTAAATAAAAACCTCAGTTTCCTTAAATGTGACACTCCATATTTAAAGATGCGTATTCTATTAGTTATTTTATGCTATGTTTACATTACGTCACACCTGATTTTCCAATTGGAAAATGTGAAATTTAATTTATTCTATTTAAAAATAGAAACCTGTAAATATGTTACTTGATAATAAACATTAGCATTCGAAAGCTATTAATTAGCTTTCCCTAATCACAGTCTTAATATATTATATTTTACAAATCAGAAGTCAGCAATTACAATTTGTTATATTTTTACAACTTTTTTATATCTAAAAGTATAAATGAAAATTTGTATCTATAGAATTTAGTTAAAATATTAAATTAAAAAGATTAAAAGTTATATTGATTAGTACAATATAGCAGTTACTTTAAATTATGCATAAAATTTCTTTTCTGTTATAATTTTTTTTTACTAAATTTTTAATAGAGAAAAGATCTATAAGATTTTTTTAAAAAACAAGATTTTATATATATTATGAAAGTTTTCACGTCGAATAGTTAGTGGAAATAGAACTAGATATTGCGGAAAAAAACGTATCTTTTTCTATAGCAAAAAACTATTATATATTCTTATCTGAAGTATATGTTTACATAATGCGGATAAATTCCTAAAGCTTTGAATTTTTTTGTACAATTCTTTTTTGATAATAAATAAAGATTAAGTTTAAATGCTAAGACAATGCAAATATTTTATTGTAACGACAAAAAAAGAAAATCTGATCTCATATTTTAAATATTTTTATCTCTTTTTGTGCTTTAAACACAAAGCTTACGTTGAATCTTAAATTTCTTCAGAGATCAAAAATATTTCAGAATTGTCACCATAAAAGGAAACAAAGCAGATCTTTGTTTGCCATTCTCTTCCATGAATATGAAAATTCAAGCTTTAGAAGACATTCAATATAGCCGAACATTATTACAAAAATTCTTTCGAAAAGAGATAGAGGGGGAAATTACGGAACCTTTAGAACACGCGAGCGTTTGTACGTCAGTTTCAATTTATACGGCTTCTTATTTTTCATATATTTGAATTGTATTTTGCATGACAAGTGGAACGCAAAATGAAATTGACATTTCTTAAGCTGCTAAAGCTTGTTTTGCAAGAAGAAATTCTTTTAAATAGTTTTATATGTACTTTCATAAGAAGACGTATTTTCCCTCTTTATCACTGGCTATAAATACATTTGCATAATTATTGGAATTCGATACACATAATTATGCAAATACATTACTCTTATCAAATACACATTAGTCCGAAGATTCAATTTTCTTTGAATATCAATATCAATATTTTTTCAAAAAAATTATTTTGTATAAAATACGAGAGATTAAAATTGTTTAAAAAAACTGAATGAAATAATATTTTGACAATGAGTAAAGTAGGATTTGCATTTATCGATTAAAAATAAAAAATATTGTCCCCAAAACAATAAAAAAATGCTTGATATATTAGCAAAAAAAGGTGACGGTATAGTTTTAATTTTTTTAAAGTACTAACAAATGATTTTCAATTTGAAAATGTGTGGAATAGTGAACACAACACCTTAGAAATGTTCAATGTGTGCTCCATTCTGCAGACATCCCGCTGTCTACAACATTTAGCAACGTTTCTCTCTATATAGCAGTCACATGTTGGTGATGGGCTCACTCTTAACACCTCAAGCTTGAAGTTTTGCAATTCGTTTGGTCAATACAAAACAAGTTAATAGATCTTTAAGATGTTATATATTGTTAAGAATTTGTTACGGAATCTTAAATTTAACATGCAACTCTATGGTCTAGATACCGGCTAGTTGGCGACAGTTTTGGCAACCTATTTTTCTCGCCAAGTTCATCACCAAATACCGCCAAGTGTCGCCAAATGTTGCCAAGTGTGGCGATAGGTGACAACTTCCGGTTCCGGTTTCTGGAATATTCCATCAGTTTCTTCGGGCCTATATAAGGCAGGCTGAGTCCCAAACGGGGAGAGTCGTTAAGTAGATTTCTGGGTTTACAATGTACGCACGGTGTGTTATGTTTTACTTGTGCTTCCGTTTTGTTTTATGCGGAAAGAGGTATGGAAGCCCAAGGCATTCTACTTGAGTTGATTCGCGATAATTTTGTGAGCTTGGTACGAGTGTGCAGTACCTTAATCTCGATGCCTTTCTGACATTGTATTTTCCAACTCATTGTCAATAAATTATTGTTTTCGAGCTGTCTTACTTAAAGTCCATTCAATCCCCGAACCCAGGTTTGAAGTTCATAACAATATTATTGTATATGTAGCTATGTATGACCACAATGCTGTACTTTCATTGTCTTCATTCTTGAACAACTGTTAAACTGAGAGGATATTTTTCAGTTAGAACAGATTTCTAAGCAATATTTTCAATTTTCATCCGAGTACTTCTTACATATGCTGTTTTAGACAGTTTACTGCTTTGCAAAATACTATGTTAGCAATACGGCTAAAAAAGAAACTAATAGCGAATAATTTTGCATATATCATAAAATATTTGGGCTTCATTTCCATCTGTTTAGTGCAAGCCCCATGTTTGTATCTTTTTTTTAATATCGAATAATCCATTTTTAATTTTTCCTAATTTTGGACCGTTTGGTATGTATAAGGATATCCATAGATAAGAAAGAGATAAGAAAGTTTGTATAGATAAGAAAGTTTGTATTGTAAATCTGTTTAAAATTGGCTTATACTACAATAAGCAATCTTTACAATGTAAAATTATGTAATTTTAAGAAGAAAATCTAAAAGATAATAATTCATTTTTAATTTTTTCCTAATTTTGTACCATTTGGTATATAGAATGATATCCACAGATAAGAAACAGGGAAAGTTTTGTATTGCAAAGTCTAATTAATCTGTTTAAAATCGGCTTATACTACAATAAACAATCTTTACAATGTAAGAATAAAAAATTTTAAGAAAAAAATCTGGAAGATACAAAGAAATTTCTTTGAATGTAATTCAGTGCATATGTAGACAGAAATATGATATATCTTCAGATTGTCAAGAAAAATCCAGTTTTTCTTAGGGATATGATCAATTTCGATTTTTATTATACACTCATACTGAGTATGATGTTATCAATATAGTAATAATATAGTTATCAATAAAATTATCAATATGATATTGTTAATATAGTAACCAATTTTTTAAGTTTCAATCAATAATATAGTTTGATATAAAAAATAGACGTTGGTAACTGTTATATTGCTGTCATGTGTTTTTAAGGAACTACCGCTCATGTTCAATTAGATTTGTTCTCAATAATCTCTTAACCTAATCTATTTTATAAACTATCTTCTCTCTTAGACAGTCACTGTTTAACAAAGTGTAACTGTGTTCTTTGCGTAAATAAGCTGTTCATTTATACCACCTCCAAAAAGTTTCACATGAAAAATCTTTCTTGTATTGTCTGAGGACCTTACTTTTGCCATCTACTAAATTTGTAGTAGATAAACAGAATAGATTTTGATAAAAGTGAATTATTATAAATAATAAATAAGTGAATTTATGATAATTAATTAATATATTATTTTTATAATTATTAATAGTTATTAATATAATTTTTAATAATTGTAAGAATAATAAATTATAGTCATTAATATATAATTATTAATATATTATTATTATTTAATAATTGTTATAAATAATAAAAATAATATAAGTGAATATATTATAAACCATTTTGAATTTAAATACAAAGTATGCAGTGATTTAAATGATTATTCCATTCCTGAATGTAACAAGAATATACTTGTATTGACTAGAATATAAATTATTTTCGATCCATCTCTATACTGTAAAGAAAGACAGGCTCATAAACATGTCAGTAAAATTGCTCCATTTTCCTAGTTACTATTACGCCTGTTCCCTGAAATATTCCCATTTTTCTTTAATGCAAAAATATCAGATTATGAGTTTGGTTATTTCTACTAAAATTAACTTTACATTTCGGAACTATTTTCTACGATGTCATTATTTTCATTATTAACTGCTTTGAAGAATATTTCCCGTTATTGAACATTTTTCTCTACGCTCGTTTCTAATTTCCGTTGCACAAAAATATATTAGGCAAAAGAAAATCTCAAATTAAGATACATTAAGTTTTTTTTAAATTCTAGATTTTTGAGAGAATATAATGGACTACGCCTGCTTCAGATTAACTTGCATGTATTTAATATTTCTAATGAATGAGGTATATTGTGATATACAATGTTGTGTTTTCTATCATTTAAAGAGCATTTAAATTAAGTAATAAAAATTTTAAATTTTATTTATTGTACGGCAATGAAAATTACTTTTCTGGAAAAGAGAAAGCTGTTTAAATTAAATTTTATAAATATTATATAACAATATTAAGAAAATCTATTTTGTGTATATATATATATATATATATATATATATATATATATATATATATATATATATATATATATATATATATATATATATATATATATATCATATTTATTAGGTGGACTGTTTAAATATTTCCAACCTTCCATTCCTCCAAGAAAAACTGAAGAACTTTATAATTTTAATTTCATTGTTTGCAGGTTCGCCAATATTTTAACAAACCACAAAATAAATGCTGATTTAAAACTCTTTCTCCTGAGAAGTCATCCACGTGATATACCTCTTTTCGAAACCGGCTTTTCACAGATCAGATGCAATTTTTTCTCTTGTCTAAGTAAGACATGTCGGCCAGTTCTCGATCAATATCTTGAAAATAAAATATTTTTACTGAGTATTTCACCTAGTCTTGGGGTTCTGAATGAAATATTTCTCTACACGATGACTATATCTTAGTTACCAAGCAAGCTCTGGCAACTAAAGATATGAGCTATATATATATATATATATATATATATATATATATATATATATATATATATATATATATATATATATATATATATATATATATATATATATATATATATATATATATATATATATATATATATATATATATATTCATTCTTTAAAATCTTTTTCTCGGCCTCAAAATGTCTTAATCAAAGGAGCTTTCTTGACTTAAAACTATTTCGATCCATTTCAAAAAGCTTTCTATCCTGTAAATGTAAATTTT
>CM063508.1:166975745-166978245 GCA_032207245.1 Pardosa pseudoannulata | reverse complement strand
TGATCTGACGGAATTATAATACACTGTTGCAGCTTGACTGGAATCTCGATGCGGCAACTGTAACTGACTTTCACTTAAAAAGGAATCATCCGGTTTTGTTACGGTGATACAGTGTACCGTATGCAGTTCTGTCTGTATCACGGTTCTTCGTGCACGTTTATGTTTATTTCTTATTAAATGTTTGTTAAGTTATAATTTATAGTGTCAACCTTCTTCACTAATGACCACGTGTATCTAATTGTCGGAGTTGGTGTGTAATATTATCGTATTCATCGTACACCCAACTTCCGCAGCATCGAATGCTCACGAAAACACAATTGCGAACCAAACAGCGAGCGATGATACGAATTTTTTCACCAAGAGATTGACAGCTAACAAAGCGTTGTTGGCAGTCCGGAATGAACTTTGAACACTTAAGTTAGCTCGAAAACCAAATACGCAGCAATTCAGACATAGAAGGAGTAAAACTATTTTCTTGGAAAAATTGGTTCTATTTTCTGCTGAAAAATGTAGCCAGTGAACAGAGACATAACATTTATTTTAACATTCGTTTCGAGAGACGGAAAAACAGAAAATAAGTCTTCGAACACTTCTTTAAATCTGACATTTTATGGCTGGGAAATTAGGTATTTAAAGTATTTGAAAGGGAAAAAGGGTGTTTTAAGTGTAATAATTTTGATATACTATATACATACATACATATATATATATATATATATATATATATATATATGTGTGTGTGTGTGTGTGTGTGTGTGTGTGTGTGTGTGTAAGTGTGTGTGTGTGTGTGTGTAAGGAAGAAATGTTCTCAGGGGTTTTCCAATCTGAAGTCAAGGGCTAAAAATTTCTGCGTCCTTTTGCATTCCCTTTTTTATCCCCGAACCTAAATTGACCGCTAAGGCTACAGTTTACGCCTTCAGAGAAGGGGTCTGACCAGTTATAACTCTACATTGCACTAGCAGACAATTTAGGAAATTGCCAAACAAAAAGGAAATGCAGTCTGTCGGAGGCAGATTATGCTAGTAATTTTCCCACAGATGTTGACCAAGTGTTAAGAGCTTTTTACATGTAATTTCATGCTAGCTAACCCCAAGATTGTCTGTCCCTCTGATGAAGTGGGAATCTGTCCTCCAACGTTTTCTTATTAAAGGTCTTTAGCTAAACCGGTGTCATTTTTATGGGCCATGACTGTAACCACCCATCGTGAAGTCCGTCTTATTACACACACACACACACACACACACACACACACACACACATATATATATATATATATATATATATATATATATATATATATATATATGTTTAAAATTATCATTATTTAAAAAAATAATACATGCTTGTATTTAGAGTTTTAAAATGATGCATGCAAAAATAAAATGCAAATATTTTAAGAATTTAAAATAATTTTAGTAAAACTTTGATATGATTCATCGTCTGCAAAATGCAAATTTTAAATCTTTTTATGGATATACCTCCCATTTTAATATTTGTTTTGGTGCCAATTTGGCAAGTTTTTACTTTACTTTTCTGGGTTATATCGTTTTGTTTTTCTCCTTACAATAAGAGTGAATGACTTACATTTCCTTCCTTAATTTCAATCTAATCTCAGTAACAGGAATTAAAAGTAATGTTTTTGAACAACGGACTGTTAAGCTTGAAAAATTAGCATTGTTAACTATATAGTAACACCTTTTCTCCTTGTAGTCTGATAAAATACATTCATTAATCATGCTACTAAGTAGACATGTAAAGGTGTTATACATTTCCTTTAGAAAGCTTCAAATCCTAGAGATATTTAACTTTGGTAATATGTATAGCCAAAAAAACAGATTCTATTTATTCCTCGTATGTTCCAATATATTATATTCTTTTAATCCTTACCTTCAGTTTTCTTTGACATGACATTTTTTTCTCAACTAATATGACTACATATTTTCGTCACATATAAATTTCGGTACTATATATTTTTAAGTTGAATAATCACCAAGAACTTTTGGATTTTCGATTGGAGTATACTTACAATGAAATATTAAATTAATCAACGGAATGTGTTAGGTATTGTAAAAGAAAATGAAAATCCATTATCCTATCATGTATTCACAGAATACAAAGTTAGCTTTTTCAAAACAGTTATTTATTCTTATTAGCTGATTAGTTGCTGTCGTATCCATTTTAGAAGTCGTATTATTTCCCATGCAAAGTGTTGTAATGTACTTACAACACTAAAACCAGTGTTCGTTTACAAAGGGGAAACACAGTAAAAATATAATACCTTACATTTAGATTAAGATATTTATTCTGTACACTATTTATAAATTGATATACCTGATCACCCTATAACATAACCAGCAATTATTTATGTTTTATATTCATATTTACACAATAATTATTACAATTCTTTTTAGTTATGCTTTATTCCTTAATCAAAATATTGAATTACTAACTGAGGCCTAAATAACAGTCATAAATCTGCTAAATCTATTTACCTCCGGAT
>CM063508.1:166968245-166970745 GCA_032207245.1 Pardosa pseudoannulata | reverse complement strand
ATTGCTTATTCTTGAGTATTAAAATAAAATCTGTTGTTGTTACTCATCCCCTTGATGTGCGAAAGCCTACACCAGGTCCAATAGACCCCATAGCAATAAGCGACTTGTTCAGTTTAACGTGGTTCATGGCTAAGGATAATCTGTAGCTTTAATGTGAGCTGGGAACCAAGAGACTAAACCTCGGGAAAGGAGAGGACTTTTCTTTGATGAGCACTGCTAAGTGAAAGAACGACTTTCCTAAAGTGGGTCCTAGTAATTTAGAAGCAGAAGATTCTCAGGTTTTTTTCTAGTACATCCAGTATTATTTGAGAAATGGAGAAAATTGCGATCACAAACCTATTTTACGTGCTCCCTCCGCCATTAATGAAAACTATGGATCTTTGGTTGGCTTGAACCTCAAACCCACAACCCACCGCTTACGAAATCGCTGTCTTTGCCAACTGAACTGCCGTAACTCAAAATAAAATCTTTGACATACATATATAAAAGTTGAAATATATATGGTTAGCAAAAAAATTATGTTTTCATATTATAAATTATACAGACGACATGATCAGAATGTTACTTTCTTGAAAAAAGTTAATTAAGAATAAGATGGCGACAGTAAATGCATTAATATGAATGTTTTAGTCTTAATAGGAGAGAACGTCATAGCTTTTCAAATATAAGGAAATTGTAAATGTAAACTATAAAATCAGATCCAACATCTTAGGTATATTCACATTACCTGCTTTTAAGTGAGAAGGATCTGATTATCGGAGATCATCAGAAGTATATATTTTCTACCAACAGGTCACCTTCTTCACTGTTGGATGAGCATTCCTCTGAATTTTCTGTCATAAATTGGCCACCTAGAAACCCAGAATTAAATCCTATTAAGCATCTTTGGTATGTTTGGGAACAAGACGTGAAAGGCCATCACACAGCACCAATAAACCTTACTGAATTATGGATAGCTGTAGCCATTATTTGCAAGCCATTCTGGTGGAAAATTTCCAGAAACTTGTTAAATCTATGCCTCATCGTGTGGCAGCCGGTATCAAGGTCACAGGAGGTTCAATTTGTTACTAGGTAGGTATTCCTAATTCAGTACCACTTCAGTGTATATATGTATATACACGCATATGTGAGTATGATATATATATTAGTGCAATCAATTATCAAATTCTAATTTCGTTTCTTTTGACAACATCAAAGTTATTTTAGGCTTAGAAAGAAATGTATAGAGCGAAGTACTTTTATATTAACTTTGGCTTGTGTTCAGTTTGGAATGTGATTGAGGTTTACTGCGCTATTGGATTTTGAATTATAAAGGTTTCCCTTAAATCTATACGTTACATTTTAAAAAGTGATAATAGATATCTTTGATAATAGATATAGGTGGTGATTTAAAAGGAAAATAATATAATTTTGTTTTCCATTCACTGTATGGGTTATTCTTCAATGCTGCTACGTCTTGAAATTGTGTGGATTAGTTACTTACACACTCGTGTGTGTGTCTGTTCTTTTCTGGGTGTATGACTACGTGTGTTGAAGCTTAACTGTTATTTTCTTTAATCCAGATATTTCTGGTTTAAAATATAGGCACACATGAGTCGTGGCCTCTAACTTAAATGTCCAATTTTAAATTATATTTATATGGAAAAGCTGCGTAATTACAATTAAACATCATATTCACTAAAACCTCCAAATTTCGGTTAATTAAAATGCAAACTAAACTTGTGTAAATTTAATTATTTCTAGTAAAAAAGTATATCTTTCTCCTCAGCAAAATATAGATATATAACTTTTCAAAACTAAAGGTAATGTGCGAAAAGCGTCAGTATTATTATATATATTTATTTTGATTGTCAAAAAGCTTGTAAAAAATAAATTTAAAGTACATATAAACACACACACACACACACATGTATAAATACGTATATATATATATATATATATATATATATATATATATATATATATATATATATATATATATATATATATATATATATATATATATGTATATATATGCGTGTGCGTTTGTTTAGATAGAACTGAGTGCATTTTCTTGTGTTCTTAAATCCCTTGAAAACATTTTCCAAGTTACATTAAAATATACAGTTTACCAAAAGGAAGTTTGTAGAAGAAGAGTATTGTTTCCACTTTAAAGAACAAAAAAATAAATAACAGACTCTCGGAAATAAGATATTTTAACGAAAAACTGACACGGCTTATTTGTCAGACGATACTAGAGAAAAAGATGAAAAAACAGTTTAACAACTGAAATTGTTTTTGCATTCTGCTGGAAATGTTTTCTTTTTGCCGTGTCGCATTATCTAACACGAATTGCACCCTGATGCAAATAAAAGAAGCTGAAATGACTCTACGACTCCAGAAATAACGAGACTCGGGTGCCTCCGATGCGGGTCTCGTATTTAAAGAAAGGCGAATTAAAAACACCGAGGATATATTAAATTGCTTTTCTTGTAAACAAATACTAGCCGTCTGTTTTATT
>CM063508.1:166940745-166958245 GCA_032207245.1 Pardosa pseudoannulata | reverse complement strand
ATGACATTCAGTACTATGAGGTGATAGAGGTTCAAACGGCCTTGTTATATTGGCTGGTGTGTGTAAAATATGTTCGTGGTAGTAATGTCCTCCAAGTTCCCCAAACATACTTCTGGAGGTAAAAGTCCAAGCCTAAAGGTCTTCTATTTAGTTCCTGTTAATAAATTATGAGGACCCACTCTTAGAAGTCCAACCTCTCGGGGAAATATCAATCATCTTTTCATGAAAATTCATATCATTTCTTAATGGACACGACACCAAGTACTCATGAAATTTACTCATTCCATGTCCTCTGCTGTTCATTATGCTTGCTAAAAAAGTAAGTCGGTGATAGGAGAGAAAATTGACATTTTAAAAAAAGTGAAAGTAGTAATAAGAGCGAACGCCACTTCTTGAAAATTTGATGTTATATTGGCAATATTTCTTTGTTAAAGAGTTTAAAGTTCCTAGGTAAAATATTAATTACTTTTGAAGGTATTAGTTGTGAATTGTTTCAAAGGCAGCTTAAGTAAGAATACTTCATGCGCATTCTGTTCATACACATATATTCACAATAAGACCATATTTTCACAATAAGGCCATATATTCACAATAAGGCCAGTTTTATGACTAGATTGCCTTTAGGTTTTAGAAAAAATCCTCTTATCATCTTTATCCATATCATAAAATATTCAGCTTTACTATACAAAATGATTATAATAGTTCTTACAAGTATGGAATTGTAGAATTGTTCGCTTAAAATATATTAATTATATATAACTTTTTCACAAGGTAAATAACTGATAAATTTCATAGGCTTATGACAGAATAAATGCTCTTGATGTGTTTCATATATTTATAAAATACAATATATTAGTTTACTTAACTATTTAATTTTATTTTTAAGAATAATTGCATTGTTGTTAATTATATTCATTAGAACACAATAGCTACTTTTAAACTCAATTATTTTTAACCGTCTTTAGTTATACTTTCCAACACAGTGAGATCAAATAATCAAATATTCAGTAAAATGTTCGTTCAAGTGAAAGTTTACTGTCACCTTTATAAGATACTTTTTATGCTTGTGCATCAATAGCAAAAGATTGTATAACACTCAGATTCTGTCCAAGCTTTATAAATTTCATTCTTATGTAGAAGAATATGTAAAAATCAAAGAAAGAATTCGGGTACATCAATTTAGATATTCGGGATTTGCATCTTTATTTATCTTCGTTTGATAAAATATGTGTTTTCAAGTTTGACCTTAAGTATTTTCAATAAAGGAAATTCTGTTTATTATTTTGACAAAGAAACTACAGATTTTGGAGAGCTGCAAAACTAAAGTCAATAATGTTTCATTAAAATCTGAAAAATACTGCAACAAACAAACTCAAAAGTTTTTTGACACACCTTAACTTTACTCACGTCTTTTATAATCGGATAATAAAAAGAGAGAAAAATATCGCGTTTTCTTTCCACTAACAGCCTTTTCCAAACATCTGAAGGTAGAATTTTAGCTCGTTATATGATTCCTACGGGAGTAAACTCTTAAAAAATTTCAAGAATGTTTTCTTTTGTGATAACGTAAAAGTAATGTCAAGATATTGTACAAGCTTTCACTAGCAAACGTTGAATTCATGCGTAAATTTAACAATTGTTATCAACAATAGATAGCATAAGTCTACTTCCCACTCGTATCGAGACCAAAGAAAAGATGGAAAAGAAAGCACAAAATAGCCTCAACCGTGGAAAGAACTTTTCCAATCTGATTTCAGATGAAATAATAGAATACCGTTTTTGTTTTATCTGGATTTTTTTTCCTAAGCCTAACATTTGTTCTTAAAAAAAACTTGGGGAACCAAAACTTAGGACATTTATTTTTTCTTATTTAGCTGACCTCACTTTTTCTTTTCATAAAGCAAGTTGCTTTCAAAATTGGAAACATTTTTAAACTATTTTTTTAAAAAATGTTGACGTTCGAAAAAAATAATAATCTCACCTGCATTTGACTTAATCTTTTTCACAACTGGATACAATAAATGAACATTTGAAATATCAATCCATTTTTTTATTCCTGTTATTTAACACTAAAGAACTTTTACGTATAGCAATGTCCTATTGATACTCAATCAATCAATGAATCTATCTATCTATATATCTTTATCTATCTATCTATCTATCTATCTATCTATCTATCTATCTATATATATATATATATATATATATATATATATATATATATATATATATATATAAATATATATATATATATATATATATATATGTGTGTGTGTGTGTGTGTGTGTGTGTGTGTGTGTGTGCGCATGTGTGTCTGTGTAATGTCATATTTGTTCCTGAAGACTTGTACACCAAAAGTAGAGACATTTTCTGTTTTAGCTTTCACCCCTTCTTTTGCTATAAACAGAGTTAACAGAGAGGGGTTTTTAAGGACTGGAAAATTTCTCAAAATATTTTTTTAAACTACTGATCCTTGAAAAAAATATACTGCCAACCCCATTCGAGTTAGGCGTCTTCCATGAATTTCGATACAATGAGTTTTTAAAGTATAAGTACATTTTTGTTTGATCTTTTAAGTTAGCATTAAAACAATTTTAAGTAGAGTAATATAATATGTACAAAATGTCTGGATATTATATAGTTATAACTATATAGTTTTGATTGTGTTTATAGTTATTATATTCTTTATATGATTATGACTACTTTAAAAACGTATTTCTAAATTCAATTAGATCAAAATATTGAGTTTTCTGTTAAATGTTCATTCAGTTCAAATTCCCTTGTCACCGTAATATGAATGCTTATCAAAAGCATACTATAGTAAATTTTTTGTATTCAATATTTTATATACAAACGTCATACGTATTATTCTTGTGCAGAAAAATAAGTAAACGTTGTACAGATAATTCAATCAATTTCTTAACACAATTATTTTAGATTATCTGAATTTGTATCGCTATATCTTTATTATTCTGTTTGTCTAAATTTTTTCCACGATTGACCTTAAGTATTTATCAAAAGGAAATACTGCTTATTATTTCGACAGAGAACTCTTCAAAGAAAACTTCTTATTTAAAATAGAGACTTTAAGTATCTGAAGATCAGAGATTTAAAATAATGATTTCATACTGTTACAAAACTAAACCAATAATAGTTCATTAAAATCTGAAAATTTTGCAAAAAAACAAGCTCAAAAGTTGTCTAATAAACCTTATGTCGTTCATAATCGGATAGTAAAAGAGAAAAAAATTATGTGTTTTTCCGACTAACAACCAAACAACTTAAGTTGGAATTTTAGGTCATTATATAATGACTATGGAAGTAAACTCTCAAAAATTTTCAGAATATTTTATTTAATCATGACGTTGAAGTAACTTTGAGGTATTGTGAAACCATTTGCTCATAAGCATTGAATTCATTATCAACAATGTACAACACAAGTATACTTTACACGTGTGTAAAACCCAAAGAAAAGAGAGAAAAAAAGACAAAATAGAATCAACAATAGACAGAGAATTTTTCCAATCTGATTTCAGGCGATATAATAGAATATTGTTTTTGTTTTATTTGGACGTTATTTTGCTTCTAAGCCTCATATTTGTTCTTGAAAACTTGGAGACCAAAACATAAGACTTTTTTTTTTCTTTATAGATGACACCACTTCTTTGTCATAAAGAAGGGGGATTTTAGAGTAGGAAACTTTCTTTAAAAATTTTTTTTAAACTGCTGATCCTTGAAAAAGAAAACAAAGAATGCTGCCAACTGCATTCGACTTAAGCTTTAATTTATATTGTACAGTTTGATACAATAAATGAGATTTTAAAGTGTCGTTCATTTTTTGTTTGTCCCTTTTAATTAACAGTAAATGCCTTATACTTAAAGTAATATCCCAGTGATACACAGTAAGTCTGGATATATAGCCGTACCTTTGTACCGAAAACACTATTCCGTTAGATGAAGATAATACATTAGATTAAGTAGTCTTCATTATAAGCATTAACCCAGATTAATTGTCCATTATTTATTGTCTGCTTGAAAGTTCAACTATGATCCTAGACGGCGTTAAACATTTTGTCTTTGGCTCACACTCCGACTAGGAGGTATTTACTTGATTAAGGTGAAAGATTATTTAATCTAGTTACAGTTTATAGTACTAGATGACATGACTAAAGTACATTTTTATGTTTCGACAATACTACTTTAATATATATTTAAAATCCTGGGATCAGGTATTACATACAAGCCTAAGTAGCTCACTTCCTACATCATGAAACATAAAATTGCTCCTGGTATTTAAAATTCAATTCATAAGAAGCTTATTCCAATATAAATTTAAAGCGTTACACGCATACACGCACATATATGTAGACTTTGTTGATAGTTAAAACTAGTGAGATTAATATATAAATTTGGTAATGTTTTATTTAGTTCAGAAGATCGAAATATAGTGTAATATTTTAGCAACATCTCCTTATTTCTTACGTTATGAATTTAATCTGAATACGTTGATAATTAAAACTGGTGAGATGATTATATATATTTAGTAATTTTTTATTGAGTTTTGAAGATCGTAAAAGTTTTTTATTGAGTTTTGAATTACAGCAAATAATTGGGCGGGGGAATTACATTATATCGTTGATATTGCTGCTAATATAGATGTTTTATTGTCTCATTCTTTGCGTATTCTGAGGAAGATATTTACTATTGTAAAAAAATTGGTTTAATTGATCTATTATTACTATGTCTCTACACAGGGTAAGGGTTTTGCGCACATCAAAATATTTTAAGATCGAATTAGAGTTATAATTTTCCAACGATATTAGCGAACTTAGTATCCATTCTATGCCATTAAAGTTTTCACTGTTATAAGACATCTGGTCCATTTGATTTTGAAACTTAAGATTCTGTTCATAAATTTCCGTATTTCATTACTTTGTATATGTATATATATATATATATATATATATATATATATATGTATATATATATGTATGGACATATATATATATATATATATATATATATATATATATATATATATATATATATATATATATATATATATATATATATATATATATATATATATATATATATATATATATATATATATATGTGTGTGTGTATGTGTGTATGTGTGTGTGTGTGTGTGTGTGTGTGTGTGTGCAAGAAGAGAGAGGTGTTGCAGTCATATTTTTTTCAAGTAAAGTTATATACAATTTAAAACATTTCCATAAAATTTATTTGTAGAATATTACAAAAATTGTATCTCGTTAAGACATTTTCATGCTGTAACAAAGTTAGAAAAAAATACAGAAAAACACATGATTGAACTTTCCTTAGCAGATGAGAAAATAAAACTACGAAAAGAGCTATGTACCGAAAAATAAAAAAGAAAGAAAAAACTCTTTCTCGCATTCCTTATTTTGCCATTTTTTACTGTAAATCTGTTTTAAAAGTTCGGAGCACGACAGCATCAATTTCGAAACAATTTGTCAAACAGTATCTGCTACTTTAGAATTCTTTCTGCATGAAACGTATGCAAAGCTCAGTCAGGAAGTTTCGAATGGAAAACTCTTCGGAAACTTTTCTTCTTGCTTTATTTTTCTTACCTCTTTCAGTGATTTCGGAAAAAAGGAGACACAGAGAGCGATGCTTCTTTCAAATATCGCGTTGCTCTCATATGGAAAATTTCACTCGACATTCCTTTAGCAACCACATTTCAAAAAAGGACTTCAGAAAAATTCTGTGAATGAGTTCTGCACTAAACTGTCAAGTTGCTGTAATAGTTCAGAAATGAATTTATTTATATATATATATAGCATTTCACTCGAACTTGTCAGTTTGAAAACATAAATTTCGAAAACATAATTAACTTCCTGGAAGATGATCCATCAACAAAATGACATGCCAATTTCTTTCCTTTTTCTTTGCATTTACCAATTATATGTGTGTATACGTGTGAATGTGTATGTGGGTGTATATGTAAAGCTACATATTTAACACGTGTAATTCTGATATTCTAATTTAATTAATAACCATAATTAACTTCCTGGAAGATGATTTATCAACAAAATGACATGCCAATTTCTCTCCTTTCTCTTTGCATTTACCTATTATATGTGTGCATACGTGTGAGTGTGTATGTTGGTGTGTATGTAAAACTAAAAATTTAACACGTGTAATTCTGATATTCTAGTTTTTTATTCGTTTTAATCAGCCAGATATATTTTTCTCCAAAGCAACAGGCATAGTATACAATAGGATTTGCAGCAGCTCAGTCGGTGAAGATAGTGATCTCGCAACCTTAGATCGAGGCCGTAGCCTAACTAAGATCTCCCATGTTGATTAACATTAAACATACCATATAACTGGTCAAATGACCCATAAGGTTCATGTAAAAAATGCGATGGGAAATGAATTAATTTTTATTCTTTGTGTTTTCAATACATAAAAATCGACAATATACAATTTTGTTAATTTTATAAAGTTTATTTGTCTATTTCCTTTCAATTTTCATATTTCATACATTTATAATCAGAAAAAATAAAGTCCGGTGATATGACCGGCTATGATAAAAATAGGTATGTACTAAGTGTTGGTATGTTTAGTGTTAAAGACCGCTGGAGCAAGTAAAAAGGAAGACATTGTGACAAAGAACCTAAGTCATCAAATGATACCTCTAGAGGTGCAGGAAGTCTAGGGGTTTTCTTCTTGGTTAATTCTTCTAAATTAAATCACGAGGCCTCTTTATCTTGTAGTTAATTCAGTCTTCTGTCTTCGTAGATTCTTGCTCAAGTGATGCTGCAGATTACTCTTACCCATGGACTAGTTGCATATTGAGATAGAGTCTATTGGTCCTGGTGTAGGTCCAATAGAACTTGATGTAGGTCCTACACCAGGGGAATGAGTAACAACAACAACAGACCAGATAATTATCCTAATGTCATATGCAGATGAAATAAATACACAAATAATTCAAACTCCGCAGAAATTTTGGACCGAACGATGGTCGAATGGTAAAGCGCTGCTCTTCGGAACCGCTTCGGATTCCTGCTGCAGGCACGGATGTTTGTAGCCGTTGGAATCGGCTTTAAACTGTATGTCCCGGTCGCATTAGCCCTACAGTAGACCGTAGCGCTCGAAACCAAACCAACCACAGTAAATTTGCTACTTATTTGGCTCCTCCGGGTAGAGCGGTGTGCTTTTTGTTCAAGTAACGTTGTCCCTGATCAAACTAGGTCCTCATAATTTAAAAGAAGGTATTTTTCAAGAACCAACTAACATCTTATTTTTATATCCAAGTAAATATTCCCTATCATTTTTTTTTTTATAAAAATGCGGAATCTGTATATTTTATCAAGAGTATTGATAATGATAAAATACGTCAGTCCCGTATCTAACTTTCCGATGATTGCCATTTAAGCAATCTATTTGTACACTTATTTAATTTAAACAGAGAACAATATTCCTTAAGTAAGTTAGAGATTTAAAATAATGGTTTCATACTGTTAAAAAACTAAATCAATATTAGTTCATTAAAATCTGAAAACGCTGCAACAAATAAGCTCAAAAGTGGTTTAACACACCTTATGTCATTCATAATCGGATAGTAAAAGAGAAAAAATATGTGTTCTTCGGACTAACAACTTTTTCCAACAACTTAAGTTGGAATTTTAGGTCTTTATACAATGCCTATGGAAGTAAGCTCTCTAACATTTTCAGAATGTTTTCTTTAATCATGACGTTGAAGTAACGTTGAGTTATTGTGCAAGCATTTGCTCATGAACATTGATATCATTATAAACAATATACAACAAAAGTCTACTTTCCACATGTGTAAAATCCAAAGAAAAGAGGGAGAAAAGACAAAATAGCATTAACAATATAGGAATTTTTCCGAATCAGACAGAAATTTTTCCAATCTGATTTCAGGCGATATAGTATATCTTTATATCAGTCTTATATATCAGTCCCGTATCTAACTTTCCGATGATTGCCATTTTAGCAATCTATTTGTACACTTATTTAATTTAAACAGAGAATAATATTCCTTAAGTAAGTTAGAGATTTTAAATATGTGAAAATCAGATATTTAAAATAATGATTTCATACTGTTACAGAACTAAATCAATATTAGTTCATTAAAATCTGAAAACGCTGCAACAAATAAGCTCAAAAGTTGTCTAACACACCTTATGTCATTCATAATCGGATAGTAAAAGAGAAAAAAATATGTGTTCTTCGGACTTACAACTTTTTCCAACAACTTAAGTTGGAATTTTATGTCTTTATATAATGCTTATAGAAGTAAACTCTCAAACAGTTTCAGAATGTTTTCTTTAATCATGACGTTGATGTAACGTTGAGGTATTGTGTAAGCATTTGGTTGGTTGGTTGGTTGGAATTTAGTGGCGCTAATTCCTGAAAGGACAAACTGCGCCAAACAAGACGAAAATAAAAACAAAGTAACAGATAAAAAAGAAAAATAAACACAGGAGAAAGGAATTTTGAGGATGAAACAGACGAAACAATAAATTAAACGTTAAAGGCACATAAAAATCAAACAAACAGAGAAAGTAAAAAATAGCAAATATATACAAGATAGATTATTACATTAAAAGAAAATTAAAAAACAAAATTGAAAATTGAGAAATTGAGAATCAAAAAATTGTTAAATTGAAAATCAAAATTGTTAAATTGAAATAAAGATTAACATACAAAAAATCACAGAATTCAGATTTCATAATAAAAACCTGTACAGCGAAGAAAGGGAAACAAGCCTGGATGTGGCGTTTCACCGATGATTGTGTCAAGATTCGGCGATAAATTTTTAAAGAATTTTATATACATTGATTTCAGACAACAACACGATGATAAAATGTGTGCGACTGTGTAAGGTGTTTTACTGTGTAAGCATTTGCTCATGAACATTGATATCATTGTAAACAATATACAACACAAGTCTACTTTCCACATGTGTAAAATCCAAAGAAAAGAGGGAGAAAAAACAAAATAGCATCAGCAATATATAAGGAATTTTTCCAATCTGATTTCAGGTGATATAGTATATCTTTATATCAGTCTTATATTATATATCAGTCCCGTATCTAACTTTCCGATGATTGCCATTTAAGCAATCACATTATTTGTACACTTATTTAATTTAAACAGAGAACAATTTTCCGTAAGTATTTTTCCCTCGCTCTAAACTTATAGGAATTTGTCTGATAAATCCAATAACAGTTAAATTTCTAATACTTAAAACTTTCTACGATGTTAATAGATGCGGACAGCTATCACCCTATCTCAAATCCAAGCCGTTTTCCTATTCAATTCTCTTCTATCTTTTAGAATGGAAATTAGAATCAATAATTGGCAATAAGAAATAATGAGAATTAAATACATTAAAGAGTCATTTAGCTTTAGGAAACAATCAAGGATTCATTTCAGTGTTTATGGTCTCTTGATAAACAGAACTGGGAAAAGTACATTGCAAGAATTGATTTTTGAAAGTACCCATGAATTTTTTTTCCTTGGATTTCTGGATAGAGAGAATTTTCTATTTGTATGTTGACCTGTACCGATAGTATACAATAGGATTTGCAGCAGCTCAGTCGGTGAAGATAGTGATCTCGCAACCTAGATCGAGGCCGTAGCCTAACTAAGATCTCCCATGTTGATTAACATTAAACATACCATATAACTGGTCAAATGACCCATAAGGTTCATGTAAAAAATGCGATGGGAAATGAATTAATTTTTATTCTTTGTGTTTTCAATACATAAAAATCGACAATATACAATTTTGTTAATTTTATAAAGTTTATTTGTCTATTTCCTTTCAATTTTCATATTTCATACATTTATAATCAGAAAAAATAAAGTCCGGTGATATGACCGGCTATGATAAAAATAGGTATGTACTAAGTGTTGGTATGTTTAGTGTTAAAGACCGCTGGAGCAAGTAAAAAGGAAGACATTGTGACAAAGAACCTAAGTCATCAAATGATACCTCTAGAGGTGCAGGAAGTCTAGGGGTTTTCTTCTTGGTTAATTCTTCTAAATTAAATCACGAGGCCTCTTTATCTTGTAGTTAATTCAGTCTTCTGTCTTCGTAGATTCTTGCTCAAGTGATGCTGCAGATTACTCTTACCCATGGACTAGTTGCATATTGAGATAGAGTCTATTGGACCTGGTGTAGGTCCAATAGAACTTGATGTAGGTCCTACACCAGGGGAATGAGTAACAACAACAACAGACCAGATAATTATCCTAATGTCATATGCAGATGAAATAAATACACAAATAATTCAAACTCCGCAGAAATTTTGGACCGAACGATGGTCGAATGGTAAAGCGCTGCTCTTCGGAACCGCTTCGGATTCCTGCTGCAGGCACGGATGTTTGTAGCCGTTGGAATCGGCTTTAAACTGTATGTCCCGGTCGCATTAGCCCTACAGTAGACCGTAGAGCTCGAAACCAAACCAACCACAGTAAATTTGCTACTTATTTGGCTCCTCCGGGTAGAGCGGTGTGCTTTTTGTTCAAGTAACGTTGTCCCTGATCAAACTAGGTCCTCATAATTTAAAAGAAGGTATTTTTCAAGAACCAACTAACATCTTATTTTTATATCCAAGTAAATATTCCCTATCATTTTTTTTATAAAAATGCGGAATCTGTATATTTTATCAAGAGTATTGATAATGATAAAATACGTCAGTCCCGTATCTAACTTTCCGATGATTGCCATTTAAGCAATCTATTTGTACACTTATTTAATTTACACAGAGAACAATATTCCTTAAGTAAGTTAGAGATTTAAAACAATGGTTTCATACTGTTAAAAAACTAAATCAATATTAGTTCATTAAAATCTGAAAACGCTGCAACAAATAAGCTCAAAAGTTGTCTAACACACCTTATGTCGTTCATAATCGGATAGTAAAAGATATAAAAAATTATGTGTTCTTCAGACTAACAATTTTTTCCAACAACTTAAGTTGGAATTTTAGGTCTTTATATAATGGAAATAAACTCTCTAACATTTTCAGAATATTTTCTTTAATTTTGACGTTGAAGTAACGTTGAGGTATTGTGTAAGCATTTGCTCATGAACATTGATATCATTGTAAACAATATACAACACAAGTCTACTTTCCACATGTGTAAAATCCAAAGAAAAAAGGGAGAAAAGACAAAATAGCATCAACAACATATAAGGAATTTTTCCAATCTGATTTCAGGCAATATAGTATATCTTTATATCAGTCTTATATTATATATCAGTCCCGTATCTAACATTCCGATGATTGCCATTTAAGCAATATATTTGTACACTTATTTAATTTAAACAGAGAACAATATTCCTTAAGTATTTTCCCCTCGCTCTAAACTTATAGGAATTTGTCTGATAAATCCAATAACAGTTAAATTTCTAATACTGAAAACTTTCTACGATGTTAATAGATGCGGACAGCTATCCCCCTATCTCAACTTCAAGCCGTTTTCCTATTCAATTCTCTTCTATCTTTTAGAATGGAAATTAGAATCAATAATTGGCAATAAGAAATAATGAGAATTAAATACATTAAAGAGTCATTTAGCTTTAGGAAACAATCAAGGATTCATTTCAATGTTTATGGTCTCTTGATAAACAGAACTGGGAAAAGTACATTGCAAGAATTGATTTTTGAAAGTACCCATGAATTTTTTTCCTTGGATTTCTGGATAGAGAGAATTTTCTATTTGTATGTTTAAACTTTCAAATTCATTTCACGTTTAAGCGAGGTCTTATTATTACATCATTAAAATTTAGGTGATAAGCAGCAGTTATTTTAGCTCAATTACGTTCTAGGAATTTAAATTTCATTGTTTCGTGTTATAGGTAATATTTTGAATTCTGTGTGCGAATTTGAGGCGTTCTATTTTAAATATAGTAGTCCATTAACTTCTCTCCATACAGTCATTAGTTGTATTTTATATTATTTTCCTTTGAATGTTTACACACATTTACATATACACAAACACACAGATACATTTGTGTGAGCTGCTTTTAAAATCCTTTATCATTCATACTATAAAAAGCAGCTCTGTATAACCTCTCTAGCCTGTAGGCTACATATCTTCTACGAACATTTCGAATACTAAAGAAGTAGAGTAAAACTCAATTTTTGTTCAGAAATAGTTTATTTTATTCTTAGAAATAGCTGGAAAGACGTT
Source organism: Pardosa pseudoannulata (assembly GCA_032207245.1). Lineage (NCBI taxonomy): Eukaryota > Metazoa > Arthropoda > Arachnida > Araneae > Lycosidae > Pardosa > Pardosa pseudoannulata. The sequence continues at coordinate 166,946,023 of CM063508.1, read as the reverse complement.
TAATGCATGCAAAAATTCCCTTAAAGCTTGTGGGCGTAATATTGAGAAATATTTTTTGTGTAGTACCTCAAAGTAGAGCAATATCTTAAATCTATTTAAGAATTATTAGAAATAAATTAAGAAATTATTCTATTAAAAATTCTATTAAGAATCTATTAAGAATTTTTTTAATGTAAAAGTTAATTAGTGTACTAATAAGGTTCATGGGTCGGGCTTTGATTTCTTTGATTGAGACATGTTTCCAAACACACTGGCACAATTCTTAAAAAGTTGAGAACTTAAAATTTAGATTGTTCATATATTCAAAGCATTTCGTCTACCTAGCAAATAGGTATATTATTTTGTATTCATTATCTGTGTCTTTGCCTAGACAAGCACTTGCTAATGAACTATAAACCTGTAGCATGCGTATGCAAATTTTGGTTATAAGTGGATGAAACGTCATCAGAATGGTAATACAAGTAACGTGGATGGCTTCAATTCTCTTTAAATTTAGTCTCTGTAAAAAGTTTAATGCTGAGAATCTTTTACCAAAACCCATGATTTTGAAGACAGCAGAACTCACTGGTTTCTCAAAAGCGTACATTTTGAAGGTGATCAACAGTTGGAAGCAGTATCCACAGTTCTTATTCAAAGGACGTAACTGCATTTCGAATACAATAAAACACACCATGGCTGGCGTCATCTATGATAAATTGTAAGACAGAAAAGAGACCCTAGTGTACTTAATTCTCTGAAATGTCAGGTTTTGTCCTAACCAAACTTGGAGGATCATGTAGAGATATTTGCAGATGTTGGGATTAAGTAGTCTGATGTCTGTAAGAAAACCTCTAATTTCTACGCTAAATTCCGTTTTTAAAGGTGCCTAAAACAATGAATCCGGACAAAAAATGACTATAAAAAGGTTATGTATTCAGATGGATTACGCTATATCTTGTTTAGCATTTATGGGAGACATCGATTATGGTGAGAACCTTATGAAGTCATTAACCTATCTTGCCTTGTTCGTACTGTACAAGAGTCTGGATGTATAATGGTGCGGGGTATGTTTCGATGGTGTGAAATTAGTGTTTTGATAATCAAAAGATAAAGCATAACTATATAACTCATAGACATACTCGTACAGCACGTTAATCTTATAATGTTATATTTTTACTCTGCAGGTGACGGATACTTTATAGAAGATAATACAACTAAAGAATGGGCCAGAATTATCCGAGATTGGTTCGCTGAACTTCAGAATTCCAGTTTATCTGCCCAACCTTAAAATCTTAATAGAATACAAAATGTTGAGATTGAATACAACATGTTTAAATGGCACATACGATAGCAATCTCCTTGCCAATTTACAAGACATTAAAATTGCTGTATCCACTGCATGATATTATATGGATTTACATGCTATTCAGAAACTTGTAGAAATTATGGCCTTCCAAGAGGATATCTAACAAAATATTAGTCTAAGTTTTTAATTAAATGACCAGTGTATGTAATGCTCAGTGTATACGCTGGCCATTTAATTAGAAAGTTACTTCATTACATCTTTTTCATTAAATTAAAAAATTGCTTCATTTCATTGAAGTAAAAATCTAGTTTTCCGTAAATTTCTTTGGCAAATATATCATTATTTAAATTCTTTATTTAAGAAAAATAATATCCTTTAAGAGTCATAAAAATCAATTAGAAGATTGCCTCCACCAATTTGATAGAGCTGATGTAAATGATATGATATATTTTCATTTTTTTCACTTGTAAATTTTTGTTTATTTAACATTAAACTTGCTTCAGTTTGCGATGATTTACATTAACATAAATGCTACATTACTGTTATGTTACAATACATGAGAAATTATTCTATGATACATATGTTTCAAAATTATTATCCTAATTATCCAAACACCTATTAATGAGAAAAAAATCAAAAGGTCTCATTGCTTTTAAAAGTTGTGTGATTGAGACATATTTCCTAAATGGTTTTAGGATATTTATATACATAAAAACAATAGTAAGATTTCAAGCCTTATGTCACACAATATCGGAAGACAATTTTACGCATTGTAGCTCTTTTCTTCTGTTGCACATGGACCCTGTGTCATTAGCAAAAGGGAGAAGTAAAACATGGTCCCTTTTATGCATGAGGAGACAACGAGTGGGTAGGATCATATAACAATAGTCCCTTAGACACACCCCAGAAAAGCTATTTTAGATAAACTTCCATTGCGCAATAAACATGTCCACAGAACTCGATAAGACTGTAATGTTCCTGGTAAACGCCAATCTTGTTGCCTTATGGGTAGGGGATGGGGAGCGTTCCCCTGATGTGTAACACTTCCCCATCGGCAGAATTTGTCTTTTACAGCTCTTCTGATATCTGTTAAAGTTAACGAACTGACAGCATGTAGAGAAGATATTGACAGATATTTCTCTATCTCAGCTTTCTCCTCCCTGTTACTGCTTACAATCGAAGATGAGGATTTTTCAGTACAATTCAAACTATAAATATTTGTGAATGAGTAATATTAATTGATTTTATGTATCGAAACCCAAAGAAATGTTCCCCAAATAGCCATTTTTAAATACTTCCATGCTCCAAACTTTCATAAAAATGATATAACACATAAATATATTTCAATTCTATTAGAATATCGTGAATAATGAAAATATTATCTAAACTCAATATATTGTCGCATTTACTTTTCTTTCAAATTAAATTGTAATCAGTATAAAATATTTTACAGGGTGTTAAACAGACTTAATTTTTCGAAGGAAAAGCGTTATAAAATATGCAGTAAATATATTTAAAAATATTAAATAAGGTTATTGAGATGCTAAAATGTTGCTATATAACCTATCTCATTCCCCAGTTATTACTGAAACTCAGCCTTTATTGCTTTATAAAATATTTATGGCAATATACAAAGTAATATTCTAAAGAAATGCATAAAATGAGAAACTGAAATTATACAGTGTTTTATACCGCTGTTTTATACGTCTAATGGAATTTTATTACTTTCCTTCAATAGCTATTTTTACTGTTTACTTGCGTTACCTCAAGCAGTAAGCATAAACATTTAAAAAAAATAAGATCGTAATATACAACTATGAGTACCCTCTTTAGCGAGCCAGAAAAGGCTATTGCATTAAAGGAAAGTATTAAGCATATAACTAAATATAACATCAGTTTTTATTTCCATATCACAATCATTAACTTTTGTTACAAATTTTATATGCTGTTCTTTATATATTGTAATTTTTATTTAGCTTTCAGAACACTGGAGGATATCTTCCATTCAGCTCGAATGGGATAATAATATACTCATTAAAATGTTTTTTCTCTATATGTAAAATAAAACCTTTCAAATGACCTATATCTACGTTTAGAGGAATATTAGTATAATAATGTTTTCCTTTCCCTATTTTGTTTCTCTCCAAGAAAATAAAAATTTTAATGTTGAATATAAATATTTGTTTTATAATGCATAGTAAAAAGAAATGTAGGATTTTATCAAATACGGAATGTCAGGTTATATCTCAAATACGTTTCCCGGAGAAAAACCAAAGGCAAAATAATTTGTATTTCCTTAGTAATAATTCTTATTTTGTAATGTTGTGGAAGGGCATTCAGACAGTAATGAGAGATGAATATCAAATATATCCAAATGTTAATTTTAGAAGTTTGTTTTTGAATTTTGCATTTTCTTCCCTAGCGTATTTATTCTACACTAGCATATACCCCGTCATATGACGGGATCAGTAAAATTTTTAATTTTCCTGAATTGTAAAGTACCCTATGAGGCAGGTAAAAAAATGGTTTGCTTTTTGGCTGAGAATTATTTTGCAACAAAATATTACCTTAAGAAAATTATTTACGTAATATCTAAGTTTAATGATAAAACGTATGGAAACAATGCAGAAGATTTTTAAATAATCTAAAATAAATGATTAAATGAGATGGTTAAAGGAATGACGTCATAATGCTAGAAAAAAATTGTTATTTTTACCTATTTATTATGTGATACATTGACACATTTAATCGCCTGATCTTTAAATGAGGCTTGATATAATAATGGTAATAAGTGAATTTATTAAAATAAAAACAACAAAAATCATAAAAATTTGAAAAATGGTAAAAATTTATTTTAAAAATAAAACAATTTTAGGAATAAGAATTCAAAAGAAAAAGCAGATATTATTAAATGAATTAGACATCTAGAAAAATTCGGCTACGTCGGGGGCAGAACCCTCAACTCGAGAAGTACGACGATCAAATGGGCAGACACTCTACCCCATGTACCAGCTTACATGTAGTGAAAGAAATGGTTAGAATATATAAGGGTCAAGTAAAAACAGTCCAGAAATTTAAATATTGCGCTCCACTCTCGCCATCCTATCAATAATGAATTTAGTATAGAATAAGAAGGAGAATAAGGCTTAAAATAATAGCATTAAACGCTCGAAAAGGGGGGATGAGGTGGATTTCGAACTCGCTTTGAATTTTGCTAACCCTAACTCATAAAAAATCCAATATGGATGCCTGTATCCATTCCAGGTACAACCGCTTCATAAATTCGCGGACAGACAACATAGGCTATTATTATATAGGGGATATATCAGTCACGTAATAAATATGCCATTAGATGTTGCATTGTTAAACATGCTGCCTAGTACAGCCAAAATTAACCAATATAATGGTCAAGATGCTAGGTAGACTAGTTGTTTCTGTTAATGTATGCCCCCAGATGCAAAAATTAACTCTCCATAAGTATGAAAGCAAGATAAATACAGTGATTAGACAAAATATAGAAAGACTTCACCAAACACATGTATGGACGTAAATGTTGATTCTAAACAAGACTGTAGGTTAGGTTGTCGAATTTGTCCCCAATGTCTTCAATAAGTTTGAAATGTCAATAGTTATCATAACAGTGATTTTTTTATCTGTAGTTCTCAGTGCATTCAGTATGAACTAAGTGGACTCGGATGGGGAATAGTTGTTGGTGATAAAACTTTGGTTGCTTCGTTAACCAAAGTAGTAGACGTACTTGGTGTTCAAGAGGTACCATGTAGTAGAATATTAGAAGCAAGAAAAGCGGTCAAGAGATCTCAACGCGAACGAAAGGATGCAGCAACTCTAACAGTCAATGATTAGGCTTTTGTCAAAGACAAGTAAGAACTCAACAGCTACGAAAGTGGCTGCTGACCAGGAATATTTGGTTTACAAACCCTATCCTCTCAAAGAATAAATAGATATTTTCAGAGCAAGTTTTGTAATTTCAAA
>CM063508.1:166920745-166935745 GCA_032207245.1 Pardosa pseudoannulata | reverse complement strand
CTCTAAATATGGCGTTTTAAAAGCATAAAAAACCTAGAAAGTATTAAAGAAATACATAAGTTCATGAAATAGGCAAGGAAAAATTATGAAGATTCTGATATAAATAAAAAATTATTAAATTCGTGAAAAATGCAAATTTTAACCACCGTTTACGTTCTCTTCTCATGTCCTACTAAATTAATTCTCAATTGTTATTGGATGTGCTAAACCTGGTCTAATCCTAAAGAGCATGAAAACCCCTCATTCTCGAATGAGTCCTCGAGGTGAATGGAATGTCTCAAGCAGCAAAATTATCGTGTTCTTCTATCCTTATACTATCTCCTCTCTAGTTATTTTGTGGTATGAATACACAGATTCATCATTCTCTATAATTTACTACTTATTTATCTGATTTAATTTCTCGCTCTCTGCCATTCATGCTCTCTGAAAGAAATCTCAGGACTAACGGGCTAGACCACATAATCCTGTTGCTACACATCATGGAGGTCATGAAAGAACTAAGCGGAAGAATTTACCTGCTCTCTTTAGAGGTATAATTTGAACACTGATGACATTGCAAGCACGGACCTTTAAATACCATAGTCTCCATTCGAAAAACTTCCGTATTTGGACAGATTGGACCTCAAACCTGTCCTCTTTGACCTTTGATTCAATGTCTTTCCTTACTAAAATACCGCTGCTCTCATATAGACTGAAACCTTGATGTACGTTTTCAAAGCAGACTGTAATAGAAAACGATAAATGCGAAAAAAAAGAGATGAATTTGGACTTGTGAAATTCAGTAAAATGGAACTATGAATAAATAAAATATTTACAATACTCATTGGAAGTACTTAACATTTTATAAAATATATTCAGAATGATAGTTAACTGTTTCAAAAATATTTTGTTAATAATATTTGCTTCGAGGAAAAGATTCTCCAGCAATAAGCTTATTGGTCATTTCTCTTTAAAATTAGTGGGGATACGTAGGTATCTTTTTACTATTCCTACAGCTTCAAAAAAATGTCAATATGGATGCAACAAACCCCAAAAATTACTACAGATGTCTAATCTATTTTTAAAAGTAATAAATTACAAAACACAATGAGTAGAAATCCTAAAACTAAATAAAATATATTTTAAGCACCAATAATATCTAAAACTATTGATTTTTTTTTTATTTCAAGGAAGGATAAATATTTAGAAACAATAAATTAGTGCATACTACTATTAACTTCGATTTTGTACAGCTACAAGCTTCATACCATCAATAGAACTCATGGACACCGGTACAAATATTCTGCATCCTAAATTTTCGGTTACCATTCGTTTCGTCTATAGTTATCTATTAACTTCATTCATAATGTAAAATAACAAAAAATTATACCTTTGATACAAATTCTAAATAAAGCAGACTTTGATATTTAGTAATATATTTAAGTAAAACATTAATTTCAAAGATGTGCGAAGCTGATTTTATTCTCTCACTTGTAATTTTTCTCTCAAAATAAATCTCTGAGATCGACTAAATGAGTCATCTGTACCTCCCAGATATTGATGAAAATATTCTGTTTATAAATGTTCATTAACCTTAAAATCTTAAGTAAGTCTTAAATTTTGTGTATTTCAAATGTTTTTCCTTTACGTATTACTTTCTTTCTCTGTCTAAAACTACAAATGTTAATATAGAAAAACTGAACAACTAAACCCACACTCAAATTAAGGTCAAAATATCTTCACATCTTGATCTAAATTCTAAAAGATTTTAGTACAGTCCTTAATAAGTCATGGAGCAGGAATAAATGTTTTATATATTATTCCCGTACTAATACTGTCTTACTAATAAAATTGCCATTTAAATAACACAAGTTGTTTTTCTATGGAAAGTGATATGCTTAATTTCGGATAAAAGCAATAAATTTTAGAAGTTTAGATAAGGAGGGTTTCAATCTAAATTAGGATCTTTCTTTCAATTACGTAACAACAATTTTCTTTTAAAATGAATATTAGCCATATTTATTTTCCAAATACTTCATCTTTGTAATTTTTACTTCAAAGAACAGAGATGAAAATTTCATATTTTTTATTTGATAATTATGTAATTCCTAAAAATGATGATTACAAAGATTCCTGAATTATTATGTGACAAAAGAAAATTCCTGCAATAATTACATTATTTCGTTTTATGCAATTTTGTCTTTATACGTCTTCATTGTTTTTTCTATGCCTATTCATATACTCTTTGTTCTCTTTGTCTTTAGATCTCTTCTTTTTTCTACCGCTACATCGGGAGGCTAAAAAGAATTATGATCTATTCATCGTAATTTTAAATTTGCACTGTATTACAATGAACAGTCTGCATTTTTTCAAGGCAAACTATTGGAATTTAAACTCACGTATTCTATTTCGGAGAATTCTTTCCCGAAAGTCTGAGATAGTTCTTTAACCTGGAATATATCTTTATTGAAAATTTCTCGAAAAATGCAAAAGATCATTTGCATTATATGCTTTAATACAGAAGGGTGAACAGACCAGCGAATGAACATCTTTCAATATTTGTTAAAAGGTAAATTTATAAAACTATGATGGATAAGTTTAAGAAAAGTTATTTATATAATTAAAACCTGTAAAGTGTTCTTATTAGTAAAATGTTTTATAGGTCCAATAATAATTGTACAGTAATGATCATAATATTCATACAAAAATCAGAAAAGAAGCAGAAAATCCAGTGATTACTAAAAAACACAAATAATAAACACAAAAATGACCAGTGAACATCCACTGAAGCGCAGTGAATGAACAAATAATGGAATAGTGAATTTTCACATTTATTTTTTTTATATCAGAAATCGTGTTTAAGCAAAAAAAGCAACTGTCTATTCATTTTTAGGGCTAAACCCACATTTTGTACTCCAAGTCATGAAAGTCTATTTATTTTATATAGAACTAACCTCCACTTCTAAAACTCAAAAATAAAAAGAAAAAACAGTAAATGAACACTTTGGTCTTAGACTGTCCTTTATTAGATTCTAGTTACTAGTCTATTGCTCACATGTTTCTGCTATAGCTTTGAAAAATTTGCAACTAAACCATTTTTTTTGCTTAGTTTAAACCTTTAAATTTCCTCTGATACAGAAAATACTCATTTCTAGCAAATTACATAAAACTGAATTATTATTATTATTATTAGTTATTTAAAAGCTGTAGTCCACTTTCCTTGGGATTTGGGAACTTACTAAAAAGTCCTCAGCTTCTTTTAGATAACCATTTTTCTACTCATAAGCATCTGGCCAGTCTTGCAAATGATAGTTTTTCTATAAAACAATTTACAGAGTAAGAATAAATGTTTATTATAATTTTTTTTATGTTCAGCAAAATTTAGAGCATTTGAAAGCATATTACTCATTTACTTGCATATGTTTATTTGCTAGTCCGTTTAGCCACCTAATAGTTTATATTTTGTGCAAGTTTTACTTAACAAAAGTAATAGCATGTAAAGTTATCACACACTTCTACAAGATTTTCCTACATGAGCTAAATACCTTTTATCATAATGCAATGTTTAATTAACTATGGGATATGTTATTCCCAATGTAGGTATTATATTTTATATTTTGTGCAATACTGAAGTATCACTTAACAAAAGTAATAGCATGTAAAGTTATCACACACTTCTACAAGACTTCCCTACCGAAACTAAATACCTTTTATCATAATGCAATCTGTAATCAAGTATGGGATATATTATTGCCGATGTAGGTTTCCTTGTATATTAAGTAATATACTAAAAACATTTATTCTCTGAACATTCTAAACATTCCAGTTTCCTTCTGCTTGCAAAGACTGGTGATTGCTCAAGACATTAGTGTCTTATTACCAACCCTACAAATGTTTACAACTACACGATATTACACTCTTTTGATGGGTACAAAGAAATATTGTATCTTATCTGAGTAATAAAAGAGGACAATATACTCTACCGTTCCTGAGGTAGATTTGCGTTCATGTTGGGGTTGGGGTCTGGAAAGAATGTTTGGAATGACTAGAAAAGGGGAGTGCATTAGGAAGGTTATTCGTGCAAATGGAATGTTCTGTTAGGCACATGGGCTTTATAAGTTACATTGCTTTCATCATGTACAATGGATCTGTCACATGTGCATGATGAAATACAGAATCGTATCTATCATTTTTTCGAGAGATTGCGATATTAAACCAGAAAGGGAGTGTAATACAGAATGTTTTTCATTATGTTAAACTTCCACTCATGGTGGGGAGGAGTTTCTATATATTGAGGAGTGTTATAAAATTCTAACTCGACGAATAATAAAAACACATTTCATCATAATACCATCATTTGATTATGATTTTTCCTCTTTTACTTGATAGCTTTTTTTTAAGAGATACGGAAAAATATACCCTCTCAAGACAAATTTCTCAAACGAATTGCTCGAAGAATTTAATTTTAGGAAGTTTTTCATGTTAACTGTATATAATATTGGCCAGTTAATTTTCGTGGATTTTTTGGCGTAAAAGTACACAGTTTTCGTTTTTGATTGTGTATATAACTATACAAATTATTACGTAAAATGTGCACGGGGATTCATTAAGAAAATCTGCATCTTTGACATTTAGAGTGTTTAAACTATTTAAAGAGTCTGAATAGTTGATAATTACTTATAACTCATAGATGACATATTTTAGAAAGTTAATTTAAAAAGTTTACTTGAGGGCATAGTGTATTCAATAGTCTGTATGAATTCCACTTTCATTTAGTTCTCCTACTCTCTAACATATCATTAACCCATATTGTACCACACCAACTAAATATTTCTGAAAATTTTTAAAACTTTATCCATAACATTAATATGGTGTAACTAAGCATATAAAACCAAAATTTTAAAAATAAATTTTAATTTTTATATTAATTAGCTGTCCTATAATTAGGCCAACGGTCCAATACACTACTAAAATTTAACAAGTATCACTTACATTGCATTAGGCTGATTCATAGGTGAAATTTGGGAAAACATTCAAAGCAAAGTTCAATATTACATTTTAAGCGCACTGTTGTTGCTTTTCTTTTGCAGTTCTTGAACTGGCATTTTTGGTAAGGGGTAATAGAAAAAGATATTCGTTGTAGGATGCTAATACCCAAAATTTATATCCAAATTTTACAGGTTTATTTTTCACGAACATCTTTCAACTGTGGCTTCCAAAATATTTTACCATTCTTTCATCTATGGTGAGATTTTCAAAAAATATACCAAATTGCTTCAAGGTTATGCTGATTTTGTCATAAAAAAGTCGAATTTTACAATAACGATCTTGCGGATCAATTGAAGAATCATCGTTAAAATGGATAAAGTGTTTAGTATCATAATACCGTTTTCTGGACCTAGCGTTACTCACTAATGTAGTGCCAATGTCTGGAGTACTACAAGTAACCTCCACTATGTTTAAAAAAATAATAATAAATATAGAATTAAAGATTAAAAAATGACAATTTTTAAGGGGTTGCTAAAAATATATTTTACAATACAATATATTTTGATTTCTCAGTTTTTTTTAATATGATAAAGTGTGTCTATTTTAAAGGTCTTAAAATAAAATCCACTCAGAAAAATTTATAACTTTATTATTAAATGGAATTCTATTTGCTGTCCTGTTTATAGGACAGCGGTCCAATATGGGTTAAATGTACTGTTTTAAAAAAGCAGATGAATTACGAGTGCAATATCTTAACCCATCCACCGGCCACCCTCCCCACCTTTTTCAAAAAGTAAGTTATAAAAATCACTTAATATGCCTAAATTAGTAGAAATTAAAAACATATAACTATTACACATCCTTGTATAAAAGGTAAAAGAATGCTCAGTAAATTAACGAAATATAATCAAGATCAAACAATTATATAAAATGCCTTTGGAATGTTTGTAGGTAGATCTAAACTATTCGGTTAATTTAAATATAGGATTACTCTATAAATAAACGTCATAACTGATAGGGTTGAACAAAATAACTATGAATGAGCAATAGAAATCAGGTGTATCTGTATAAAAATATTTTCAAAACGTTTAGAATTTCCTTATATATAAAAAAAAATGAAAAATTAATTATGTACAGCAACATAACTATAAATTTTATAAATATGATATTTTTCCAGCCTATTTTATAAAATATATGCAAAATATTGTTTAATATAAGTAAAATGCCTCCATGTAAATCAAACTCCAAAATTAAAATTTTTTCTGAAATGATACATTATAATCTTGATTGTTGTATTAGCTGAATATTTGACATACATTTTTAAAATCCCTAAAGTTTTCAGTCTATTTAAAGACATGAAAGAAAATACGTAAAAGCTAAAGTAGTTAAAAGAAATAAAGAAATAATATTAGACCTGAAAAAAGATTGCATGATAAAAAAAATTAGTTGTGATTTGAATTTAAATGATAATTTGCAATTCTTAAATAAATATTGATAAAAATTATTAAAACTTACTTGAAGAAGACTTATCTTTAAAAACTTATAAAGTATTCACAAATTAAAGGACTTGGTAAGTTTACTCGAGTTATATCACGTGACCTGAAATGCAGGCCATACTTTAAAGTCAAATAATTCAACAACAAATTAAATTAAAAACATGAATTTTGCACCAATATGATAGACATGATGGTGGAATTTTAGACATGAGAATAAAATATTTTAACTAGCTCTATTTTTTTTTACTTCTAAAAGCTTTACTAGCTTAATACCATCGGTTACAGTAAAAAAGCAAAAAAGATTTTGACTATTCTTTTTTTATACTTCTAGATGGCGTTACGGACTTTCTGCTATCAATTTACGCAAAGCAGCATATACACATAGTTTAAAAAACATCTTGATGAGATACAGGTAATCAAAGTTGTCTGTATGTTAAGCATGATGTTCTTAGTGAAGACAGTTTTAGTTAAATTATACATGAAAGAATGGGAAAAGTACCAGAGCTGTATGTATGGGATACAAAAGGACTATTAGCATGTTCTACATTAACCAAATTAAAAAGAGAAATTTTTTGTTCAAGGTTCTTTTTATACAAGTAACACATGCAGGATGTGAACATTCCTTAGCAACATGCATATACTCTACTTGAACTTTTTTTTAACTGTTTTCGGTGTTGCTTCGTCTCAGAGCAGTGCTTCTGGATGTTTAATGGACACTGAACACTTTTAAGGTAGTTAGTATCCTACATTCTAATAGTGTGGAGAGGAATTATAAAGTGCTAATCAAAGTATTATAGAATTTTTTCCTTTGCGATAAAAAACGGTTTTACTTACAGTCGATTGGTGCGAATCTACATCATGTTATTTTCTTTCACTGTCGAAATCTTCAATTTTAAAAATTTGTTCTGACATTTGTTATAGCATTCTTTAAGAGCTATCCTTTACGAAACATCTTGATGAGATACAGGTAATCAAAGTTGTCTATATGCTAGACATGATGTTCTTAGTAAAGACAGTTTTAGTTAAATTATACATGAAAGAATGAGAAAAGTACCAGAGTGGTATGTAAGGACTTTTAGCATATTCTACACTAGCCAAATTAAAAAGAGAAGTTTTATGTTAAAGGTTCTTATTACACAAGTACCACATACAGGATGTGAACATTCATCAGAATTATGCATCTACTATAATTAAACTTTTTTTAACCGTTTTCAGTGTTGCTTCGTCTCCCAGCTGTGCTGCTAGATGTTTAAAGGACATTGAACACTTTTAAGGTAATGAGTACCCTACATTCTGACAGTGTTGTAAGGAATCGTAGAGCATCAATCAAAGTATTCTAGGTTTTTTTTCCTTTAACATAAAAAACGGCTTTACTTACACACGACTCACATATCTACATCAGATTATTTTCATTAGCTGTCGAAAATTTGTTCTGACTTTTGGTGTAAGATTCTTTCAAAGCTATCCTTTACGAAATTAACAAAAATACATCGTAAACAGCCATATATATTATTTAAAATTAAAAAGGATTTAATTAAATTTTATTTTATCGTTCTATTAACAATATTCCTGATGGAAAACAGGTATATTATATGTCATATTAGTCATAGTGTTGTTACCTCTTTTCGCCTTGAAATTTTAAAAAGATTTCGTATTTTTAATTCACGATTTGTGTTTTCGAAAGAAGTGTATCAATTTTGTGTGTGTGTGTGTGTTCCAATGACAAGATTGATATTTGCCTCTGTCAACAAATAACATAAATATGATTACAAAAATAAAGTTTTCCAGTGTGGAGCACTATAAAAAACGACCTTTATTGAAGCAAATAAGCTCTTAGAAAACTCAGTGTTTCCCTCTCTGCGTTTATCAGTTTGTTAAAAAAATTCTATCTGAATAAAAAAGAGGAAAAGATTAGCAGTTGTTAGTACATACTGTACATTAGTACATACAGTCATAGTGTTGTTACCTCTTTTCCCTTGAAATTTTAAAAAACGACTTCATATTTTTAATTCACGATTTATGTTTTCGAAAAAAGTGTCTCAATTTTGTATGTGTGTGTGTCAATGATTAGATTGACATTTGCCTCTGTCAACAAATAACATAAATATGATTACAAAAATAAATTTTTCCAAAGTGGAACACTATCAAAAACGATCTTTATTGAAGCAAATAAGCTCTTAGAAAACTCATCGTTTCCCTCTCCGCGTATATCAATTTGTTAAAAAATTTCCACCTGAATAAAAAAGAGGAAAAGATTAGCAGTTGCTCTTTCCAAAAGTAATTTGTGTTGTAACTTCGGAAAGAGGAACCAAACAAACAAATATGATAGTGAATTGAATCAACGTATTTTTATGGACCAATGGATCCAAATCCACGAATCAGGCACTACTCTATTATACGGTGCCCTGATAAAAGGGGAAAAAGGGGAATTCAAAAAAAAAATAACTAATTCAAGTATTCGTTTTAAAAGAAGTTTCAAAGGTTAACAACAACGATGATAACGTTATTCTTGTTCAAAGTTTGTTTTCGGGATTCCACTCTTCTGAACCGAAAAACCCTACGAATTGTTTGTCGTACTTTTTTAGCTCTCAAATTTATTTTACCGAAAAGAAAGACGATAAAATGATTGTTTCGTAAAACACCATGAAGAGAATTTTATACGATGCTTTAAGAGTAATTTTATGTTTATATTTTTCTTTCGATTCTGTTATTTGAATATCAAAAATAAAGATTTTATTTTCATAAATTTTTTGTTTGGTTGAATATTTCTTCCAAAAGCAGCACATTTCGGTCAATATTTGTGGAGTCTTTCAGTACTTTATCATCATTTGTAGAAGGATGAAATTCTTTCTTTTTGTTGAGCAAGTGGTGCACGTCTCGTATTAGCATATGTTTTGTAGTATTTGCGAATTTTTCACTTTAATTTCTCTTCCGTTCTAAAACCTGTATATAACGACGAGTTATTGAACTTGTATTGCAGCCATTGAAGTTAGCAGATAATTAAATAAGAAAATAAACTCTAAATCATATTTAATCATGCAATTTGTAGACATGACATAACAGACGTAATTCAGCATTATTTCATTCCAACGTCAAACAGAAGATAATCATGACACAACCCTTTTTATACTCTGTTTGATTACTCTAAAACTTAAAATTCCTGGATGGTACACACAGATCTTCCATTGTACAAAGCAGTTGCCAATGGTCTGATTGAAACTTCAGAGCAAAACAGGCGTAGATTTTTCTCTGCGAATCAGCTAAGTTCAGTACATTCGTTGCCAAATGTCGCCAAAAGGGAATTGTCAGGACTTAAGATTCGATGTAATCATGTAAATCTCATGAGAGTCACATGGAACAAAGGGGTAGAATTACGACTAAGGATTATATTCATGGGAAAAGGTTTATTTCTCATTGAAATCTGCTTGCTCTGGAGTTTTAATCAGATCACTGGCAACTGCTTTGTTAGGTAGAAGAGCTGTAAGTACCCTCCAGGAATTTTTGTCTTGGATTATGAATCGTTTCTTTGTAATGAAACAGAACCAATATTGGAGGAAATAATTTCGGATACGTTTTTAATGTACTCCATGTATTTAGAATTAATTTTATAATATCATTCTTTGCTTTAGTACAGGTACTGATTTCAATAGAAAAAAAAGTTGTGATTTTAAAAAAAAACATTACTTTAAAGTGTGTTATTTGGCAAAATTATATTGAAACTTCTATTATTAGTATTCCGATTACAACTATTATTCAGAACCCCTTTTTATTTTGTAAAATTTGCAATATTTATAGACATTTAATTTATAAAAGTTTTTAACATGTCTGTATATAAAGTGAACCATCTTAATAGTCATGTTATTTCTCAAAGATGACATGTTGGTTGTGTCTAATCTGTAATTTTTTTGTAACACTGATCAAATGAGATTGTAAACACTACTATTTAGAGCTAATTCAAATTGGCTACTTATTGATTTTTTTATTGATAGTCAAAACCTGAAACTCAAAAGCAAAAATAAGTAAAAGTCAGTAACTTACCTGTTTGACCACCTTTTTGCAAGAAAAATATGCGAAGAGATATATTTGTGAAATGATTTACAATAAGACAAATAATATTCAATGCAGTTAAAGTTACAATTGGAACGGGTAAAAGAAATAAGCAAATATATCTTAAAAATACTTAGTTTATGTGTAACTGAACAAATGAAAAGTCCTAAAGAGTGTTAGGAAAGAAATACAAGTTTAAATTATTATTCACAAATTCCCAAAATGGCCTACTAATATCATGTCAACTTACAAACTCCTCAAAAATACAAAAAAAAAGTACAAAATGTAAAGTGATTGAGAAGTATAAATATGAGTCTCAAATACCTCTTCGAGGAAGATAGGCTGGAAAGAGAACAAATTTAAGCTAAAATATCCTCTCCCAACAAAAAAATAAAATACGCGGGGATACCTTTGATCCCACGTCAGACTTCAAACCATAAACATAAGTAACAGAAACTTTTTATTTGTCCGGTATAAATTATTTAATCTCACTTTAAGGACATTAATTACAAGCATTAAATCTTTTAAATTTTATGAAAAAAGCTATATTTTTATGTCTGATTATATTTACGAGTAACATCTGTAATTATAATTCATAACTCTTACTAAATAATTTATACTTTTATTTAAGATTAACGAAAACTACTTTAGTTAAGAGAATTACTTTTTTTATTTAATAATAACGTTTGGGTTATTGCGCAAATGTAATTTTCGTTAGATGAAAATATTGTAAACATACCTCAAAATTAATCCGCATTAAATAAAGAAAACTACATTAAACCTTATTGCCAATTAAATACCCCAGTTCTCCGTAACGAGAATTACTTTACTTAAAAGAATTATTTTTTTACTTTATTTAATAGTAACGTTTAGGCTTTAGCGCAAATGTCATTTTCATTAGGTTAAAATATTGTGAGCATACCTTAAAATTAATCCGCATTAAATAAAAAAAACTTCATTTATTGCCACTTAAATACCCCAGTTCTCATTGCTGATAAGATCATATTATTACTAATAAACCAAAACGCTCTCGACAATGCCTAATATAAAGATCTTTCACGTATAAAAATTTCAATTTACGTTTACAAAAGTTTACGTCTAAATAATTTCAATGAGATATGAGTAACTTTCTAATCCCGAAAGTCCACTTCGTATGATTTCACAAAGGCAATAGTTCACATTCGTTTCATATAGACATTCTCCAGGGAAAGGTGTGAAAATTATCTTCTTTTTCCTACATAAAGCTATAAACAAAGCATGCAAAGACTTATTTGATTTGGAGTGTTGTGGTTTAATTCCACGTTGAACCTGGACTAATATACAATTTATGATTATAATACTACAATTTTATCATAAGAAATTTTATCAACCAGCTTTATCTCGTTTTGTTTTCATTTTCGCATATGGACTAACACAATTAACACATTGTGTGCGGGTACATTTCGCTGCGGAATTGTAACGGGCGTTTTGATCGTAAATTCAGTTATTCGGTTAAATCTCAATAGATCGAAAATTATTTCATTTTTAACCAACTTTTTGTATTTTATATTCAAATATATAAATAGATATATAAATAGAAATATGTAAATAAACAACCATAAGATTTTTGTAAAGAAAATATGTATTTTTTGTGGATAAATTTATAATAGTATCGTAATTAGGAAAAATCAAATAGAAATAGTAGTATATAGTTTTAATTTTATCGAATTGTGTTATACATAAACATTTTTACATTATAAAAATGAAAAGAGCAATCATAAAACTAATAAAGTAAAAGCTAAGTTTATTTGTCTAAATTTTTCCAGAATCTATGTAGTAGACAAAAACTTTCGGCTACGTTTTCAAGTATATACCATTATTTTTGTACCCACAAACAAACCATGTTGTTACAGTAACCCGTACTAGTACGTGTCCCGCGCTTAAGTATCAATCGTCGGAAAACGTACTAGTACGTGTTACGCTCTTAGGTATCAATTGTCAGTAAACATACTAGTATGTGTCGAGCATACAACGTGTGAAGCATAAATATAATTCCAGTGGTATTTTTTAGTCTTTAGGAAAACCAAATTGGAAATATTAATTTCGAAGCTCAATTGCAGGAAGACTGCAATCGACTTTTGTATATAATTCGTTATCGGGAAAATGTCATAAAAACAAAATTACATTAAGTAGTGAACGATTAATATAGCAAAAAATAGAGCATTTTTTGTTTAACAACCTTCGTACAAGATAATACCATAAATGTCTGAAAACTGGTCTTAAACAATAACCAGATACTATGTCTGAGTTTCTCCAAAATGTTCTATGTTTATTTTATCCGGCAGAAATATCCTAATACAGATAAATGAACTATATGCTGGAAGCTTTCCTCTCTAGTTAATAGCGGGCCTAGGTAATGGTGGTTTCTGAGCTTTTCAATTACGGTCCACGATACGGTATTATTCAGTTTTAATGAAACTCTCAAAATTAATTGGAGAAATACAAGTGAAACGAGAAGTTTGAAACTTTCATTTACTTCATCTGAAACGTAAGGATAATTATAACTCATATCTAATCTATTGTTAAATTTAAGAATTCTTGGAATATCCCTAATTTCGAGCATATTTAATTTATAACTTCACTGTTAAGTATCTAGTTCTAGTTTTGATTCGCATTATTCCTGTTTAATTATAGAGAGAAAATGAATGAGATAACTCTTTTCTGTAAGTATATATATATTTATATATATATATATATATATATATATATATATATATATATATATATATATATATATATATATATAAAATATAACAAGGTGCATAACTGAGTCCTTGATTGATTTTTTTTCTCTTGGAAACATGAACACATTCTTGGACTAATTATAGAGAGTAAATGAATGAAATAACTCCTCTCTGTGAGTATACATATATTTAATATAACAAGGTGCATAACTGAGTCCTTGATTGACTTTTTTTTTCTCTTGGACACATGGACACATTCTTGGACTAATTATAGAGAGTAAATGAATGAAATAACTCCTCTCTGTAAGTATATATATATATATATATATATATATATATATATATATATATATATATATATATATATATATATATATATATATATATATATATATATATATATATATATATATATATATATATATATATATATATATATAACAAGGTGCATAACTATGGATGAATGCCCTTTTTTAATGTTGGACACATGGACACATTCCTGGATTAATTATAAAGAGTAAATGAATGTGATAACTCCTTTCTGTAAGTATATATATATTTAATAAAACAAGGTGCATAACTGAGTTCTTGATTGACATTTTTTCTCTTTAACCGTTAGTCGGGGACATATATCTCAAATTACATACATATTTCAAACAAACTAAGAATTTGTGTTATGGTATTATTAATTTAAAAGCTTAAACATTGTCCGAGATATTTAAATTAAAAATTAACGAAAATATAAAGACCTTTTTTCTCCTTGTATTTGTGGGAGCCTACCATTAACAGATGGATTACAGTAATTGAAAGCTGAGATCAGGTTACGGTTACAAAGTTCCTTTTACGCTAAAATAGGGTACGATTAGGAACTGGAAAATAGGGTATAATCCACTTAACTATAGATATACCCCTACGCCTATAGGAGGAACGTAACTAAAGCATGACAAAAGGTGGCATTTACCACGGTTGCACCAGTCTTAGGGGGTGCTATACCATTAGGAAAATGGGGTCCGAAAAAGGATGATTTGCCCCTTATAAGAAATAAGGAAAAGGAGAAAAAGGGTTTATTCTTATTATAAAATCCAATGTGTTTAAAAACTATATTTTATGAATTTTCTTATTTTTTAAAATGCCTCTAAGACTAAACTTGTTATAGATTCTCACAAAATATTTACAAAACACTCCTAATACGCTTTAATATAAATCCAGGTATTCGTTTTAAATTTTGAATTTACTAAATTTATTAAAAATAAATTTAAATTTAGGAATTCGCCACTTTTTTATGAAAATTCAACGTTTAAATAAAACACATTCCCCTTAAATAAACTATTTAATGTATTAGCAAAATAATATCTCCAAAGAGTTTAAAAATATTTTTAAGTATTAATAAAGTAAAAATAGCAGAAAAAAATTAGAAATTAATATACTAGGAACATTTTAACAATTAACAAAACATTTTGAGCTAATTATGAGTACATGATATAGAAAAAAAACATATTTATATATTTTTTTCACTATTTTGGTGGTATGGCTATTAATTTTTTACCACGGGCGCCAAATAACCTAGTTACGGCATTGCCCTATAGACATAGATATTTATAATTATTTCTTTATAAATAGGATTTCTTTCATCAATCTTTATAATAGGTCTTTCATTATAAATAGGATGTTTCAACTTCCCTTCATATAATTACTGAAATCAATCTAATTACTAATCCTTGAATGAAGGAAAAAAATTATAAATTTATAAAAAATTATGTTTTTTT
>CM063508.1:166905745-166918245 GCA_032207245.1 Pardosa pseudoannulata | reverse complement strand
AAAACACCAGCACTCGGTATGGTGTTGACTCCACTAGGTGTTGATATCAGATGTAACATTATTGTAGGAGTAATTTATCCTGTGTTTTAAGGAGTGAACTTTGACAAATTTTATGATTTCTGAAAGATAGTAAAACTGTATTAAATGCACTCAAAAGAAAAACATTATGACCACCAATATATTTTGCAATGAACTCGCCTGGATGACGTGGAAGGCACGTGATCAGATGGAAGTGGTATTTAACTGATGATGGAGAGTCTGAAGAATCATTCTTTCACTTAATAGAATGTTCCAGCAGGACAACTCTCCATGTCACAAGGCTAAAATTGTGTTGGAGTGGTTACAGGAACATGATGCTGAATTTCAGTTAATGTCCTGGCCGACTTACTCACCGGATCTCAATCGTTGCTTAAACATCTGGTACAATCTATCTCCGGCCATCTACCAAGGACTTATGTCATCCATGCCAAGGTGGGTTGAAGCTGTGTTTGCTCGCTAAAGGTCGGCCATCTCGTTATTGACAGGTGGTCATAAACAGGTGGTCATATCATAGGTGGTTTTGTCTCTTCAGTGTAATTGTTGGAGTAATTTATTCTGGAGTAATCTATTTTAAGAAGTAAACTTTGATAAATTTTAGGATTGCTGAAAAATAGTAAAGTTATATTAAATTTATAATAACTTTTTTAAGAATGTAACAGAAAAATTAAAATCTTTGTATATTTATATATGTCAATATACATAAGCGTTTATCCAAGTCCATGTCTTTTCTCATTTATTTTCCTGATACCTAAATTAGTATTTACGAAACCTATTCTCTTGAAGCTATTATAGTCTTACAAATAGTTTTGACGTACGAAAACAGCTTGCTTATAATATATTTTAGCTATTATAATATTCTAATTTAACACCAAAATATGTGTAGCTGAAACGGTGTTAATATTTCCATATAATAAGCCTGTTGTTCTAAATAATAGCAGGTTTAAACGCAATTACAGTTTATTCATTGTAACCGGGAAAATAGAAACACAGTGGCTGTTAGCATGGATATTCACTTCCGTGTGTAATTAATCTCTTCCTCGAACCCAAATCCCCATTAAAGAGAGCTGATATTGTGAAAACTTGTTTTCTTAACTAAATGCTCTAGAATAAATATATCTCTTTATGGAAAATATACATTATATATCCATAAAGAGAAAATAAAAATTTTATTAACCAAATTTTGTAATAAAAATTGTATCTGTGAAGAACACATACTTCGTAACAACAGAAAAAATTTAAAATTAATTTTGAAATGGCATCTTTTCTTATTTGAAATTGATGAATAGAGATAGATTTAGAGAAATTTCAGCCGGAAACTGTCGAAGTTTTTTGTTAAGTATAATGTTACCAACCCCTTAATTTACTTTAATAACATCAGATAGGCGGTCGCAAGAGATTGCATTAGTTTCTAAGCACAAATTTATTTAAAAACTGTATATTTGGGTGATTAGCAGGATTTTATATACTATACTTTTTTCATGTTATACAGTTTATATGTTGCTGAATAAGCGTCATTGCCAGCAGTGCCTACGCTGGGCCCGGGAACATCGCGATTGGTCCATGCATCAGTGGGAGATTTGCCTGGTCAGATGAATCACAATTTGTCATTCATCACACCGATTGCCATGTCAGGATATACCTTCGTCCAGGCGTCCACCGTCTTCAGGATACACCGTTGGATATGGGGCTGTGCAGCAAACGTCCCACTCGTGTGCCTTTGCTGACCAAGCATCATCATCAACTGCGCCTGCTCTGGGCACGGGAACATCTCGACTGGCCCATGGATCAGTGGGACTGGCTCATGAATCAGTTGCCTGGTCAGATGAATCATGATTTATCATTCATCACGCCAATGGCCGTGTCAGGATACGCCGTCTTCCAACGAACAGTTGCACCCTCAATGTACAGTAGGTCATACACAGGCCGGTGGTGGAGCTATTATGCTTTCGTCGACGTTCTCTAGGGGGTTTCTGGGACCCGTGGTTGTGGTAGATCAGACCATGAATTCTGCAGGTTATCTGAACGTCATTGCGGATCGGTTGCTCCCTTACATGGCCTCTGTTTTTCCAGCTGGAAATGGAATGTTCTAACAGGACAATACCCTGTGTCACAAGGCCTAAATTGTGTCGGAGTGGTTCCAGGAACACGATGCTAAATTCCAGTTAATGTCCTGGCCACCTAACACACCGGATCTTAATCCGATAAAACACATTTGGGATGTCATGGGACGGCAGCTCAGAGCTCAAATACCACCAATTCGCATTACCTCGGTTTTGCATAACCGTTCCTTAAACATCTGGTACAATCTGTTTCCGGACATCTACCAAGGACTTGTGACATCTATGCCAAGGTGGGGTGAAGCTGTGTTGCGCCCCAAAGGTGGGAAAATTTCTTAATTGACAGGTGGTCATAATGTTTTGGCACTCGGGTGTATTATTATTATTATATTGTTATTTTATTATCTATGTCTTATTATACACAGGGTTAAAAATTAGAGATAATTTTCAGATTTGGTTAATTATCTTCAGAACTTCTAGATATAGTTTAATTAAATTTCGTTCAAACGGAATCTGATTTAATACAAAATAAAATCATCAGTTATAATAAACAAATATGTTCTAGCATAAAACTTATCGGAGCTAAAATATATGAAACAATGGTTAGAGATTAGTTTAATGGCTAAAATGGGATACACAGAGCTCAAATACCACCAATTCGCATTACCTCGGTTTTGCATAACCGTTCCTTAAACATCTGGTACAATCTGTCTCCGGATATCTACCAAGGACTTGTGACATCTATGCCAAGGTGGGGTGAAGCTGTGTTGCGCCCCAAAGGTGGGAAAAATTCTTAATTGACAGGTGGTCATAATGTTTCGGCACTCGGGTGTATTATTATTATATTGTTATTTTATTATCTATGTCTTATTATACACAAGGTTAAAAATTAGAGATAATTTTCAGATTTGGTTAATTATCTTCAGAACTTCTAGATATAGTTTAATTAAATTTCGTTCAAACGGAATCTGATTTAATACAAAATAAAATCATCAGTTATAATAAACAAGTATGTTCTAGCATAAAACTTATCGGAGCCAAAATGTATGAAACAATGGTTAGAGAATCGTTTAATGGCTAAAATGGGATACGCAGGGACAAAGGCTTCAGACTATAATTCCATACTGGAGATAAGGCAGTTTATAAAATTCTGTGGTAATTGATTTAAATCATTCAACAACGCTGATTTCAGGCCCTCAGTGCCTTTTGGATGGAAGTTGCCTGCTGCAATTGCCTTCTCTAGAGCAATCAAAACATGTACTACAGATCTAAAATCTGATGATCTAGCTGACCAATCCATCTGGCAAATATCTCCACTTTAAAAAAAAAACAACGGAAGATTAGGTGTATGATTCCATGCTTTGTCACCTCTTAATAAAATTAGGTTCAATTTTACACTTGAAAAGAAAAATAAAGGACTCTATCCCCTAATCCCTATATATTTGTGCTGTATGTACATTTTTTTATTACTTCAGAAATTGATTTACCGTTTGATACCTATTTGTTACAATTACTTTAATTATTTTCACTATAGGTACAGCAAAAATAATCCTCCCATTAATATATTAAATTGTTTTATAACAAAGCTGTAAAAATGAAGAATATATTTATAATCATTTATGATAAATATTAATAGCAAAAATCTATTGTACACAAAGAAATATATTCGAATGGAAAGAATTAAAGAAGAGAAATAACTACGGTTTGATTGATAATCTATATTAATTATGAGTATTATTGAAGTAAAAAGTTAATATTTTAAGACTGAAAGATCAATTCAACACTAGTCAAGAAATATTTCTTTGGTTGATACCTCATTTGTTACAATTCCTTTCATACAACATCCTCAAAAAAGAATCTATAATACATAAATATTATTATGTGTTCAGCAGAAATAATTCATCAATTGTCATTAATTTGTGAAATTATTTTTCTTTTATTTATAAATAAAGATAAGATGATAAATTTTAAAACAATTCAATGCACTAAATTTAAATTGAAAGAAACAGTTTAAAGTATTTATAACGTTAAGCTCTGAATGCGTTGAATTTGAAATTGCAGTGCAAAGAAAAAGATTTGCCACCTAAAACAGATCTGTTTGGAACCGCGTTCACTTTATATAATTTCGTTAAAAACTTTCGATATCTGTTTGCATTTTAAATCCACGCTCCCTGTATTGGCAACTAATGGAAAACACGAGAAAATTCATCTAAAGAAGGAGGCAGATATATTAGTAGGAGGTTCGTAGCCAGCCTTAAAATGTTTAATTCAATTTAAAGCCTTTCTTCCAATTGCATCCCGTACTCTGCGCCACTGTGATGTCTGAATTTAGTTTATTTTCTTTCTCATCGACAAAAAAAAATTCTCCTTCCCGTTTGTCATCCAAAATTTCACATTGAACTTGGAGACTAGGTACTTCAGTATAACAAGAGACATCCTTCTTTTGTTTTAAAGTTTTCTGTAATTGTATGGTAGAAGAAATATTCAAGAACTTATAAAATGAACGTGATATGGAAATGCTGTGTCTACACTATGTAAATGAATAATTTCATAGCAAAACAAACTTATTATATAGATATACATGACCCAGCACTATGAATTTAGACGACTATCTAAAAAAATTCTTCTCGAATTATAATCCAGTATTAATTAAAAATTTAATGATATTCAAATGAATTTTATGCAAGATGTCTTCCTTTATGCATTAGATACTAAATAATGCCAATATAAAATTTTATCATTTGCGTATGAGTTAATGATTATTTAGTAACAATATTCTTATTAACAGTTTAATAGTCTCAAATAAAACCATAGGCCAGTTGAATTTTTCGACGTAGTCTATTCAATCTGGTGATAGAATTAGTTATCTATAAAACACACAGGCAGAAATATTGGAAGCCCCATACATATTTGACCCAAAAAAATAAAAGTTGATTAAATGATTTAATTTCTGTATTAATTGCTTTTTCCATCTGTCTTTTACTTATAGTATTAATGTTTAAAAAAGAGATTCTAAAAGGGAAAGTAAATGCAATACGTAATCAAAGAGATTAGTTTATTTAGACTTTCATTAAGCTCATTAAGTTTATATTATAGGAAGATCACACATTAAAGGACTGTCATAAGATCATACTTTATTGTACCAGAAATGTTATATAGAAAAAAGCAGAAGTATTTTAGGTTAAAAGGATTTCGAGAACATATTTCTCATTAAGTTCATTAATGAACAAAAATCAGATAAACGAAATTGAGAGTTCTTACGTGACAGTTCTTTTAATAGAAATTGGACGCTTTATCTTATTAAATTTATCCTTTCTTTTAAGGCACGAAAAGGGAGATTGAAAGAAATGATTCACAGGATTTACCCCGAAAACGTCGATCAAGCGCAATGCAGTTGTCGACAGTCTCATTATTTTTTAAAGAAAAGTTTTCATGGGTTGAAATGACAGTTCGACTGAGAATTCAACTAATAGTTAAAATATGTTAATAAAGCAAGCTTATTATATTGTATTTTGTAGTTAGTTTTAGTTTATTACTACCTAAAATTATAAAGGGAGCAATGCTTACATGTATATGAAAATATCATAAAAAATATTATAAACATATACTTCTCGGATATTTCTTGGTTTTTATAAATTACATCACTATTTCTTTGATTTGAGATATGGCAATTTTTTTCCATATATAAAATTGATCCCTCATATTTTCCTCTCCAAACTATTACTATGTTCCTCGCAGTTCAAACTAGATTTTAAAAAATATTATGTTGACATTACATACACTATATTGTCAATGTTGACCGGTTACTTGCAATTTTAGACATTTTGTTGAATATCTAGAAAAATACGGAATTATTCTGAAACCTCAGGCTTGTAAACAGGATGGTAGACGTCCTATATTTCAGCTAAGAATGTTTCCCAAAACCACAAAGGGACCGACAACAAATGGAAGAATAATGAGTATGTTTGGGATAACCCTGTATGAAAAGTGTTGACACTTTAGCAAATGATTATGATGTTTCTTGTAATAATCTGTGTTCATTGTTATGAGGATTGCACGCATACTCCTGGAGAAATTAAGGTTTTTATAAAAACAATCCCAAATTTCCCCAAGTCTTTTGCTTAAAATTTGCTGAGTTCTCAATATCAAATAAAGTTATTTTCGGCAATATAGTGTACTTCCGGACATGCCTATTAAAATATAAACATTTTTATTAGCTTATTATATTTGAATGTGAAGTACAGTTATTCATTTCATTAATAAAATGGATCATTTACAAAGTTGCTAAAATATTACCTTTTAATGACGTCAAGAATTTATACAATAATAATTCAATAATGAGTAATTTATATTCAACAATGATTACTAAAATATATATACTAATTCAATAATGAGAAGTCGATCATTTGCAAAGTTGCTAAAATATTATCTTTTAATGAAGTCAAGAATTTATACAATAATAATTCAATAATGAGTAATTTATATTCAACAATGATTACTATATATATACTAATTCAATAATGAGAAGTGGATCATTTACAAAGTTGCTAAATTATTACCTTTTAATGACGTCAAGAATTTATACAATAATAATTCAATAATGAGTAATTCATTTTCAACAATGATTACTAAAATATATATACTAATTCAATAATGAGAAGTCTATCATTTACAAAGTAGCTAAATTATTACCTTTTAATGAAGTCAAGAATTTATACAATAATAATTCAATAATGAGTAAATTATATTCAACAATGATTACTATATATATACTAATTCAATAATGAGAAGTCGATCATTTACAAAGTTGCTAAATTATTACCTTTTAATGACGTCAAGAATTTATACAATAATAATTTAATAATGAGTAATTTATATTTAACAATGATTAATATATATACTAATTCAATAATGAGAAGTGGATCATTTACAAAGTTGCTAAAATATTACCTTTTAATGACGCCAAGAATTTATGCAATAATAATTTAATAATGTGTAATTTATATTCAACAATGATTAATATATATACTAATTCAATAATGAGAGGTGGATATTAATTCAACTATGAGTAGAGATAAGTTGTACACTTTCCAAAACCGAGTCACTGAAATGCAATAAAAAACATATCACAAAACAAGCTTATCTGTCCAAGAGTTTTAGATATTTCAGAAATACAAACAATAGATTCATTCTCTACCTTAAAAAAAGGTCTAATGAGAGTCGTAAGCTGAAAGTGGATAGAAAATTGGTGTCCATATCAACAAAATTAGTTGATGGATGGCTCATGCAGTCTGATATGGCAAAGTGAGACATCACTGAACTCAAGCTTGTTGTGCATTGCCTACTACCCGCAGACAGACATCTTGGTAATGTAAAGCAACATATTTCTGGTTATATGATGAGCATTATTCTTCAGCACAAAGTAGATATCATTCCAAAACCTCCTTACTGTCGTAACGCAGAACGATGGCCGAATGGTTAGGCTTACCGGCCTTCGGAACCGGAGTTCGTGGGTTCGAATTACACTATGGCATAGATGTTCATGGCCGTTCGGATTCGGCTTCAAGCCGTAGGTCCTGGTTTCGGCTTGACTAAAGAACTGGGTTCCCCCGCCAACTTGGCGATAATGGTTTAAGTATGGTCGCCTAACATTTTCTCCTGATCTCACCGTGTCCAAACAATCTGTATCTATATTATAATTTATATGATATTTGCATCCAAATCTCCTTGTGTAACTATTTTCTTATACATTAAAAGTTCCCAATTCTTAAAACAATTAGATATAAAAAACCATTAATGGTTCACTATGGCTGATTTTTAATAATTTGGAGCTGTTGCGTTTGTAAACTGTTAAGGGATTAATTGCCCATAAATATAAATGTCCGGTTTTCAAGTCGTTTTTATTAAGTAAGAGTATATAATTATATTACGATGGTACACTGTTTATTAATTAAAGTCCCCAGAAAAAGCAACAAATACAATGTTTGGATGGATTACCTTACTGTTTTAGTAAATATCGCCAATATTTTCGCGAAATTTGCCAAGATAAACCCAATTCTTGAGTAGACCCCCTGGTCTCATTAGCCCTCGTGTTGCAAAAAAGTAGAATGTAGCGCTCAAAAACCGAAATCTTACTATAACGGTACGAGATTGGGGCTTTTGGTTCGTTCTTTATCTCAAGTAATCACTATAAGGCAGCCATTTTAAAAGAAATAAAGCATGTATAAGTGATGGAAAGTCAATTTTGAAACAACTTTCAAAAATACGAACTTTCACATGAGTTTAATCAGTAGACAGACCATTGACTCATGCATGGTGACTCACGATAGTTACTTCGGAAAACACCATGTAAATAATGATTGATAATATTTTACGTATGATTTGGTTTGGTTTGAAGCGCTACGGTCTACTGTTTTGCACACGAGGGCTAATGAGACCGGGACCTACAGCTTAAAGCCGATTCCGAACGGCTACAAATATACATGCCCGCAGTGAGATTCGAACCCACGAACTCCGGTTCCGAAGAGCAGCGCTCTACCATTCGGCCATCATTCGGCTTATTTTACGTATGGATAACCCGTCCATTTACTTGTATCATCGACTGCATTTTTTTATTTTACCACAGCTATTTTTTTAATTTTTTGTCCATGGCCATTGAATGAGAAAAATAATATTGTCATTTTAAATTTCAAATATTGTATATTTTTATCTTGATATTAGGAGTCGATTATCCTACATAGTTTTTCGGTATACGGTTTGTTTC
The DNA here is from genome assembly GCA_032207245.1 of Pardosa pseudoannulata. Lineage (NCBI taxonomy): Eukaryota > Metazoa > Arthropoda > Arachnida > Araneae > Lycosidae > Pardosa > Pardosa pseudoannulata. The sequence continues at coordinate 166,909,386 of CM063508.1, read as the reverse complement.
TAAGATATCTATGTATTTAGTGCGATTAAAAACACAATCCACACACAATTTTTTTTTCTTATACCATGGCTTTCATTAAGTTAAAACTGATTGTCAAGCAATTGTGTAATATCCTTCAGATATTCAAGTATCCCTTCTCTAATTTATGAAATACTGGAGTCGTTAAAAGCTTCCCGACGTGCCGATTTGGCGCGCAAGATTTATTCAATAGATTTTCTCTTGACGCCCCAGATTCCGACCCATTCAGCTGCGAAATAACCGTCTTTATTGATTCTCATTTCGTATACAATCCTTCTACACATAGCAACAGCACGAATTACTCCCATTTACTATGCCACCATTTAACCAATTGCTATATAACTCACATGTATATATATTTCTATATGAATATGACATTTCTTGCAAATAAGAAACATTTAAAAAACATAATAAATTAAATTCAAAACAAGTAAAATAAAGGCAATATCTAAAAGTTTTTTTCTGACTTTTAATTTTTCCTTCTTTCTGAATAAATTTATTGAATAAATTATTTCGGGTAATTTATGCCCAATGTAGATAAACTGCTGTATATAGACAAACTTACCAAGGCAAGTAATCACCGATTGGCATTCCAATTAAATCTAATAGAAAAATAAGTTTAGATTAATGTCATTTCAAGATTCCAAGCTATAAAAATTTAGAGTTTGTAAAATATTTTATACAGTTTTTAAAAATAATAAAAGTATTTTATAAATTTTGCCCACTATTCTACCCCAGGCATAGGTCCAGTTTATTCGGAGTTCGTCATATTCATATTTATATTAATAATTTTCATATTAATAATTTTTCGTTACATAGATATTTTAAACTAACCCCAAAATTCTGTAATTACAATACTTCCGTTACTCCGTACCAGGAAATAGTAAACGAAAAATTCAAAATTATTCTATAGAAATAACAGACTTTTCGTTTTTTTCTAAATATATATTTTAACAACATCGTTTCAACTGCTCAAAATGTATTGTTGTAATTACGGAGTTGTAGATCGGTAACGTTAATGAACATTACATAGACATTTTCCGTTACATAGTGTCGGACTTGAAATAAAAATAATGGGGTTCACAAATAAGTCTCCTACCAGTCCCTTTAATATAAAATTTCAAAATTTTATGGCTAATTGTTTTGGAGTTATTAATTAAATCGCTAATAAAAATTCTACTGAATGTTTTCGTTATACAGAGTGAAGATTGCAAGAAAAAGATAATTGCACAACAAAATAGATTTTAACAGCTTTGTTTCGATTGTTTAAAAAGCATTGTTACGATTGTAATACATCCGTAATGTTAATGAACATTATATAGACATTTTTCGTTACATAGTGTTGGACATGAAATAAAATTAATGGGGTTCACAAATAAGTGTCCTACCAGTCCCTTTAATATAAAATTTCAACATTTTACGGGAAATTATTTCGGAGTTATTTCCTAAAACGTTAATAAAAATTCTATTGAAGGTTTTCATTATACAGAGTGAAGATTGCAAGAAAAAGATAATTACAGAATAAAATAGATTTTAACAGCATTGTTTCGACTGTTTAAAAAGCATTGTTACGATTGTAATAGATCTTTAGTGTTAATGAACATTACATAGACATTTTCCGTTACATAGTGTCGGACTTGAAATAAAAATAATGGGGTTCACAAATAAGTCTCCTACCAGTCCCTTTAATATAAAATTTCAAAATTTTATGGCTAATTGTTTTGGAGTTATTAATTAAATCGCTAATAAAAATTCTACTGAATGTTTTCGTTATACAGTGTATTGCACAATAAAACAGAATTTAACAACATTGTTTCGACTGTTTAAAAAGCATTGCTATTGATTATTGATTCATTGCTACCTTTGAATTACAATATTCTAGATCAGTTGCATTCATGAAGATTGAGATTTTGACTATACTATGCATATTTAAATAGGAAAAGAGAGATGCAGAAACTAGAGCTTAAATCAGTCCATTTAATAAGAAATTTTCAACTTGGCTTAACTAAAGAACTGGGTTTCTTCACCAACTTGGCGATAATGGTTTAAGTATGGTCATCTAACATTTGCTTCTGTTCTCACCGTATCCAAACAAGCTGTATCTATATTATAATTTATATGATATTTGCATCCAACTCTCCTTGTGTAACTCTTTTCTTATATATTAAAAGTGATCAATACGTAAAAAATCAGATAATACAAACCACATTAATGGTTCACTATAGCTGATTTTTAATAATTTGTTTTGTAAACTGTTAAGGGATTAATGGCCCATAAATATAAATGTCCGGTTTTCAAGTCGTTTTCTTTAATTAAGTAAGAATATATAATTTTATTACGATGGCGCACTGTACATTGATTAAAGTCTCCGGAAAAAGCGAATAGAAATATAATGTTTGGGTGGATTACCTTTGAACTTTAGTAAATATCACAAATATTTTGCCAAATTTGCCAAGGGGAACCCAATTCTTTAGTCTCAGAAATGTTTGTTTATCACCTCTGTTACACATAATTAAAAACTATTTGGGATTTAATGAAATTCCTTTATAAATGATATCTATGATTGACCTTATTAGTATGTAATATATTAAAAATAATTTTTACCTTCCTGGAATAGTAGTATGGTTATTTAATTCCGAAAATACTCACCTTGTGCTGTATGAAAATGATACTATTTTAAGTAGAATTTATTGAAAGACAACGATGACTAATTAACTGACAAATGGTGTAATAGGTAAATATCTAAAGTATTTATTTTTTGTTTTGGTATGAAGTATTATTTGGCGTAATGAGGGTCAAAAATCGAATTCCATTTAAAATAAATTCAAACGCATATATTTCAAAGAGAGAAAAATTAAATATAAGTGTTTCATCTGCTGATAATTTTAAGTGTTAAAACACATTAAGTTAAAATAAAATAAGTCATATATCTTTCAACATCTGAGAAAAATCTTATATATCAGTTCCACAGCTCAATCACCGCGTGTGAAAAGGTTATTAGTGATTTTATTACTGGAAATGAGCGGCTTTTTTCATTTTTTATCCGGGGTGATTATGACAGCTTGACATAACATACAAGACTTGTGGTACCATCGTTCTACTCCAAAAAATGAGAAGATAAAATGGCAAGTATTTACAGTAGGGAAAACACACGATTTCTCGAAATTCCCTAAAAGCGTAGGTAACTGTATTGCCCAGTTCGTAAGGAAGCCATTCGAAGGGAAGTTTCCAGTGATTTCCTTGCTTTCATTTGTTGATGGGGCGGAGGAAATGCAGCGTACTTTCTGCTCCCCGGGGATTTCGACCCCTCTGATTGTATTGCAAGCGCTCTGCAGCTTGATCTTCCCAGATTTGTGGTAACGCTTTAGACGAGGATGTTGAAAGTTGCGGGGAGGCGGGTTGTCTGCAATTTCCTGTATCCAGTCTTGAATGGAATGTTTGGGTTTGTTCTATTAGGAGGAGTATTTTTTGAGCCATGTTTTCCTACCGATATGTTATTTACCGGAATCGTAAATTCGAAGCAAAAATTGTTTACAGCAGATCGAGAGTAAGTGATTTCGATTTACGTATATAAACAGTTTAAAATGAGGAAAACTACTATATTGTCATAAGAGACGCATCAT
>CM063508.1:166843245-166900745 GCA_032207245.1 Pardosa pseudoannulata | reverse complement strand
CCAATGGTAGAACGCATTTCTCCGTTTAAACAAAGATTAATCGCGGTTAGCTGTTAAACGACTTTTGTGAGACTGACCCTTACTGTGTGTAAAATTGATAGATTTAATCGACTGGTCTTAACCGGGTAAAATAGGGCTTGAACTAGTTGCATTAAACGCCCGAAGAGGGGGGAAGGAGTGGCTTTCGAACGTTTTAAAAACAACAGAATTATTTGCTGTGATATGAAGCATATTTATACCAATTTATTTTATAATCGGATCGATAGTTTAAGAGAAGATACACTTTACTCGCTTTTAGTTTGGCTAACCCTAACTCATCATGGATCCAATATGGATGCCTTTATCTATTCCAGGTCCAACCATATCATTGTCATAAATTCGAGAACAGGCTGACAGATAACTTAGGTTATTATTAAATAGGAGATTCATAGACATGAAATACCAAGTTATTAACACTAGTAAAGATTTTCAATTTTTAAAAGAAAAACAGGACTTGGTTTGCTGTGGTTGTGAATCCCTTTAATAAATACGATACTCAAAGCTACTACTAATGCAATTTTATGCCCAAGTAGTAAATCTCTCCTTATATTCATACTTTAAATTATATAAATCTTTAAGTAGAGATGTGACTCATCAGAAATTGTCTTATTAGCCACTATTTTATTATCAATTTATATGAATGTTTAACGATATACATTCCTTACATTAGCTTAATATGCCAATGAAATTATTTTCCTGAACTCAATTTTACTCCCCGTTCATTATCTTTCCTTACTTTCATCACCAAAGACTAATCAAAAAAATTATCTGAACAAAATTGTAATGGTACTCAAAGCTACTACTAATATAATTTTCTGCTTAAGTAGTAAATCTCTACTTATACTTTAAATTATATAAATCGTTGAGAAGAGATGTAACCCATCAGAAATTGTCTTATTAGCCTATTTTATTATCAATATATATATATCAATATTTAATGATATACATTCCTAACATTAACTTAATATGCCAATGAAAGGATTTTTTTAACTCAGTTTTACTACCCATTCATTATCTTTCCTTACTTTCATCGTCAAAGACGAATCATAACAAATTATCTGAACAAAATTGTAACGGTACTCAAAGCTACTACTAATGTAATTTTATGCCCAAGTAGTAAATCTCTGCTTATACTCATACTTTAAATTATATATTTCGTTAAATAGAGATGTGACCCTTCACAAATTGTCTTATTAGCCACTATTTTATTATCAATATATATCAATGTTTAATGATATACATCCCTTAAATTGCTTAATATGTCAATGAAGGGATTTTCCTGAACTCAATTTTACTTTCCATTCATTATCATTTCTTACTTGCATCGCCAAAGATGAATCATAACAAATTATCTTAACCAAAATTGTGATTTCCTTTCCATTTTTATTTATTACACAATAACAGAATCAAACTCCTACAACATTAAGAGAAGTCAACTTGTAAGTTCGTACTCATCACTGCCAAACACGTAAAATGGAATCCAGTTTCAATTAGAGTAATGCGGTTCTCACTCTGTTCTTTCGCATGTGAAAGTTCCCTTACACACTAAATGAAGTCTCAGAATATCTCATCTACTTGGAGAAGCCTGAAATATTTCCAGAAAGAAGGTAGACAAACTTAATCAAAAGTCGCATTTGTTTGTTCTCTACGCAAGAAATTTCTAAAAGTTAGAAAAGTTGGATTAAAGAAAAAAATCAACATTGTGAGCTACCGGTTTTTGTATCAGGCAAAACCATTTCTTCATTGCAGGTACATAATGAAAAAAAAAATGTTTAGAGGCTTTTTATAGTTGTAAAATGTTTGGTATTTGGCTGCAGAGAATCTAAAAAAAATTCTTTGTTTAAATGATAATTTTTTTTATTATTAATAGATGACATGTTTAATGATATTTCCTTTAATAATAGATTAATAGAAAATGAGTAAATTTTATATTCAAACAATTACATTTTTGTTTATTGACATTATTCATTCATTCATTATTGTTTTTTTATTGGTCATTATGTCATAAAAATAACACAACAAAAGCCAACAATATTTATATAATGTTAGAAAAGAATACACACCAAGCTTCAATTTGGACAGAGGTAGTCAATTTTTGCTGCAAAAGAACTTAAACCATAAACAATTTCTTAAAATTTACAACATCCATGTCAAGCAATAGGGTTTGAACTGAAAAACACCGATTTAGAAAGTTTTTATCCATTACCCTATGTTAGCTTTAATTGTTATTTCCTTACATCTCTCTACAGTAACAACATACAATTAACTATTATCCGTAGTGAGTTTTAACAAAAATAGGATACAAAATAACATTAGGATTTAGGAACTTGACATATGCCAATTGAAGTATAACTACAAAAACATTCAAATTATCACCCACAAAAGATCTTTCAAATATCTACGTGTGACATCTTATTACTGGGTACATTTTTGTTTTTTTGACATTATTCATTCAGATCTATGTGTTTATTGGTCATTATGTCATAAAAATAACACAACAATTGCCAACAATATATATTTTCTGTTAGAAAAGAATACAAACCAACCTTCAATTTGGAGAGACGAAGTCAATTTTTGCTGCAAAAAACTTAAACCATAAACAATTTCTTAAAGTAAAGCATTAAACAATAGGATTTGAACTTTAAAAAAGATTCAGAAAGTTTAAAGCTATGAAAAAGGAACATTTTAGGCTATTTATTTAGCCTTAATCCTTTTAGCCTTTCTTTACATCTCTCTAAAATAACGACGTGCAAATAAATAATATTTAGTACAGTAATTGCATTACTAATTAGAATACAACAGTTATTTTACAGTAAGTATAGTAAGTCAATTTTTGCTGCAAAACTTAAACCAGAAGCAGTTGCTTAGAAGTTACAAGCCTCCACGTCAAGTACTAGGATTTGAACTGAAAAACACCGATTTAGAAAGTTTTTATCCATTACCCTATGTTAGCTTTAATTGTTATTTCCTTACATCTCTCTACAGTAACAACATACAATTAACTATTATCCGTAGTGAGTTTTAACAAAAATAGGATACAAAATAACATTAGGATTTAGGAACTTGACATATGCCAATTGAAGTATAACTACAAAAACATTCAAATTATCACCCACAAAAGATCTTTCAAATATCTACGTGTGCATATTTTTCAATCGCTTAGGACATCAGGACACAAGTAGAGGAGTAAGTCACAGTGGATCAATGTCCTGTTTAATAAGGAGTTTCCCATTATCTTACAATGATTTCTTGTCGTATAGCTATCTGAAGGGTAAGTGAAACTCGTTCTCATCGAATAAATATCGTTTTCCTTCACTGAAGTCATGGAGTAAGCTAGTATCTAGCTGGAAAAGGGAACACACTTTCGTTATTCAGATGACAAATTTTACATTCGCCTTGCATACACAAATATAACCTCAAATTAACCTAAAACATTACATTCACCTGTGTTTGAGACTCTTTTGATCCAGGATTCATATTTATGACTGATAATTTACGTTCATAGAGTGCAATCATCATACACAATAGTTAACAAAAAATTAATTAACAATAAAGTGTATATATCCATAGGAAACACTTTCCTAAATTTCATGATCTTCTTCCTATAGAGCATGTTCTAATAATATTTTGGAAACTCAGTTGCAGCACATCAGTACCCACTATGTTCCATTCTAAAACTGAAGGTTCTTTTCTTCGGACTTAAGATTCTTTGAGTACACAATGCCTCGGATCTCTCATCAAAGCTATTTTATCCTTCGCATGTGTGGTTTTATAAAAACTAATAAAACTGGAGCTCAGACACAAGCTCCGAATTAAATTGAAGTTTTTATAAGAAACTATTTCTTAATTGATAGATTAACAATAAGTTACATTCGGTTCAGCTCTTTTTACATTTTCCCGTGAGTCATTGTCAAAGATATACCTGAACAGGACCGGTTTGAACTAGAAAGAAACTTCGGACTTCTCTCAACCAATAGAAGGGTCTGTTGGTTTGGGGAATTCTGACCTCCCACCGTTCTGGAGTGGACCCCTGTTTTTTTCTCCACGAGGCAGTCTGATTTTTTTTAGAGGACAAGGTTGTGACCAGAGGAGAGTAGAAGGTGAACGCTGCTGATATCCGTGGCTTGTGGGATAGACCTTTTGAGAAAAATCATCGCCATATTGTTTTTTAATGCCCGCGCCGACTCGAGAGCAGTCTTCGATATCTACAAATGATAAGTTGATTACAGTTGTATTCCTTAGGCATTTATTTAATTGTATAAATTCATTTAATCAAGACATATTTGTCCATGTGTTTATTAATGAGTATTAATTTCTTCTTTCTCAAACACTAGGCCAACGTAATATTATTTATACAATAGACTAATAACTTATAAGTTTAGCCATTTTTTAATCTTTCAAGAGTGAGTCTGCGCAATTTTTTTATCGGTGTCTAATTCTTGATGCAAGGAATGTACACGTTGTTGAATATCAAAATAGAGAAAGATTAATGTACATTTATCTATTTATATGGTTTAATTTAAACGTGTGTAGATATTAAACGTACAGATAACATCATGCAGCCAAAAAATAGTGGGAATGCAGAAGTGTTTAGGACCTTATACTTTTATTCAGTAAGACCTTATACTTTATTATTTAAGACCTTATACTTTATATTTAGACTAAAGATACGTCGGTGAGGTATACAAATTTAAAAACTAATTCAATATATTTGTGAGCTTAATATTTTATAATGGCAAAAATGAAGTAAATAAGAAGTATTTTGCTTTTCGGTAAGAAAAAATTAATAGTAGTAAAAGACTATATTAGTGGAAACTATAATTAATGCATTTATTTTAGTAATTTTTTTTGTCTGGAAATCTATTCCTAGATAAAGGCTTACATCATCACTACAGCTTTACATTTATCAACTTTAAATGAATATTCTTTAACTTTATGCCAGAATAGCATAAATAGACAAGGTTATTTGATTAAAACATGTAGCTTTCCTCCGTGAAATGCTAATAATGAAATGCGAGACATTTTTAAACAAAAGCCCTATTCAATTTATCACACGTAATTTCAGAATAGCATAACAAAGCAACTATATCTGCGGGCTTTTTTGAAGGTATTGTCCGTGAATCCGCAATACATAGTTCTAATAATGACGATCATTATGAGCACCCTTTCTTTTCGGTATTAAAAAATCATTTTTATGAGGTATAATTAGTGAAAAGATGTTTTAACAGTGAATATATGTGTTATTAAAACAAGACGGGGCTATTCAGATTTGGTATGTTAGCTTAATGAAAAACTTTATGAGAAGCCTTTTAATATTAATAACGTTTTTAATGCATAGTTTGAATATAAGTTATTAAAAAAATTCATAACAATTGTAAAAATTTTACACAAAAACTTTTTAAATTTGGGAAATATGTTGATTTTTAAAGAAATAAAAGAAATAGAGAATGTTCTGTAACAAATACAAAGACAGTAAAAAGCATTATAAAAAATAATCATTGATAGTTACTGTTGAAATATGTAATTGCACTCATACTTGGCGACTTGGCAGATTATTATTATTTAAGTAATAGCTTTCTCGGACATACGAGGTTTTCTTGAGTTAATCCTTTTGTGTTTTCATTGGTTGTGTTTGGTTAGTTTTGTCTTATGCCTGTAATTTGATTGGCTGGGCTCAGGATCTTTATAAAACTATAAAAGCCCAATGTACCTCGTATTTTTATGTTTTATTTCTAGGGCTTCTTTACTCATTTAAATTCTTTCTTTCTTCAAATACTTTTTCATTTTTCTATTATTTTAGGACTATTTTTAGGCACTTGTATGTTTTAAACCCATTAATATCTAAGCTAAATACTTTTGTCTACCCATCACTACAGTTCGCTATGTTTTGGGCTAGGCACGCTGCATAACAATGTTACTTTTATATTCTACTCTTTCTTACTATAAAATTTTACTTATGCTAAATTTATAATTCTGTTTCTGTACGATTCTCTTATTATTATAGTTTTTTCATTACTCTAGACATTTTCATTTCTTTTTAATCGTATTTTCTCACATTTTATCGCATTTAACCACTTTTGATATATTTACTTAACGGCCTTCTTTAACTTCTTTTTTTAAATTATATTTACTTTATATGTATATATGTATATATTTTCCTTTTTACTATTGTATTATAACGTTACTGTAAGTGGCATCTTGCTATACAAAATATTCATTATAAACCGCTCCCTTGTTAAATATCTTACCTTGCTTATTGGAGATATGCCCAACCGGGCAAGGTGCTCCGAAGATTACCCTTTATACGGAAAGATGATTTTTATGCTTTATTATCAGTATTATTATTATTGTTATTATTTCGGTGTCTTTAATAAAAGGTGTTTTGCGATCTGCGACTCTTTATTACGCTTAAAGAATTACAAAGATCAATTTTACAAAAACACCAAATGTTTTATTTTTGAATTTATGCTTATCCGGGAATGAAAATGTACAAAGTTTAAAGAGTGATTTTATGTATTGTATAGTAGAATATTCTTTTAAGTTAAATATATATAATGTCCATAAATACCATTTGACAAGAAACAAAATCATATGGCCATCTTAACTGTTTAGGCCATCTAAGAATATAAGGAAATATTTGTGATAAACACGAGAAAAATCATCAAAAGTCATGCAATTCCATTGTTTGTTTATTAGAGGAAAATCTTGCCTCGTTGTAAACAGACAAGTATTAAAAATTTTAACATTAATCACTAATCACGCACTCACAGTAAGCGAAAGCAGAAAGCAGCGTTCAACTTCTTGACAATTACTGAAGTATAATTAGTTATTGCAACGTAGCATTCCCGAACCGGAGTGAGGATAATAATAAAATTAAATGTTGAGAGTAACACGGCAGAACATAGTGTCTACTTAAATGGCACTGAACAACAGCTCTTTGTTCATTCGAAAGCTCTTGCTTTTAAGCTTTTCACGAAAATAGCGTTGAACATTATTATTCTGATTTCTGCAAATTTTCTAGGGGGTACGACAATAACTTAAAGCAAATTGTCTACAAGATAGAGTTTGAGAATAATTTCTTCACTTCTTATAAGGATTGGGATACGTCTTTGTTCCTTAGCAACAGTCAGGTAATATATTTATAAATATTTTGATAGCAATTGACTGTTCATTTATTAAAATAACAAATTCCTAGAATTAAGGACGATAACTTAAGAAACATCGCCATTATGCATGGGTTTGAATTTCATTGTTTACATGGAAGTTCGTAGAAGGCATTCGAATTTAGTTTAAACAGCATGGTTTAATTAGCTTCCCTCTAGCAAAAGGTTCAAAAGTAAAAAGGAAACAAATTAATAAGTTTTTCACTTTAATATCTCTTTAAAAACCTCCTCTCTCCCATTCTAATTCTTTAACATCTCTTTTAACAGCCACAAAAATGTCCTAAACTTAAAATTCTTCCAACACATTTCCCAAAGCTTGCTGTGCAATAGATATAAATTTTTTGTTCATTCAAAACATTTTCCAGCTTTCGTCGGCAAATGGCTCAGTTTTTCCCCTGATTTAATAGTTAAATTCTCTAACCAAGTAAATTATATCATTTGTTATTATCATTTAAGGGTAGCGTCACCTTTAAACTTTCCAAAATTTATGTTTTTATTTTTAAAATTTTAAAATTTCTTAACATTTCTGAATTCTAATTAGAACTGTACATTTAATTTTTTGCATTTAATATCACAGTTTTTAAGGAAAACAAAAATTTAAATAATTTTTTTCAACTTCAGTGCACTGTAAATTAAAACCGATTCCACATATTTATATCAAATTTTTACAATAAATACATTTTAGACCTACGATGGAACTCTACTTACTTTTTTCTTCGTTTATTTCCTTTAATAAAGATTGTATTGAAATAGAATTTTTAAATATTTTTTTAGTTTCTTTAATTCATTCCTTTGTGTAATATTTTGATATATTCTTTGATATATTCTTAAAATTAAAAAAATTAAATAGGTGGAAAATTATATCTAATAATTATTTACAAAAAAGCAAAAATTATTGATAACATGTTTATTATTATTATCAACAGAAGACAGTTGTAACACTTTATGTTGTTGTAAATTTGAGCAAAATGTGATAAATTATTCTGGTGATGTCAGAAAAATTTCAAAATTTGTGACAGAAGATCTCATTTTTTCCCTTTATACAAAATTTTCTTATTTTCTAGAAACATAGTAAATTCAGCAAGACTAACTTAAATAACAATAGAGAACAAATGCTGGAAATCCTATATATTTACGATAATAATTAAAAAAGATATGATAAGGCAAAAAGATAAAAAAAAAGATGTTCCATTTAAAATTGTCTAAAGGTGATGTGTCCCTCAACTGAGTTAGTTATTCATATCATTTAACTGAGCTAATTGTATGGAAATCTCTTCAGAAATCAATAAGATTTAAACTCCAGATTCTGACGTAACTTGAGAATAAGTATATTTGATTATATCTTCTATAAATCAGCAGAAACAGAAATACATATAGACTCAGAATCAACTAAATTCCCCAGTTCTGTCATGCATAACAAAAGAAGACCCAAATGTACTAAAACCAATCAAAGCCCTACCAAAACATTGTAAATGCACCCGCTCTCTGAAATCTGAGTAAAGTAATTTTGAAGAGGATGACATTTCTCCCGTGTGGCATATGGATTCCGCATCAAATCCATGGTACTTAATGAAAAGGGGGAGAGGCGGTTCTCTACACCAACAAGCAATGAAGAATCCAGAAAATATTTAGCTAAAATTGTAATTTTACACTGAACAGAAATGAGAAATGAGGCTTCAAAAGACTTCCACCCTCAGTGCTGTAGGATAGGATTATATATCATAATGAAATACTGAAATTATACCACCTCTAAATTTATCTTACATGCGCAGAGCATATTACGGTGAAACTCCTGGGAGATTAAGTAAAGATTGTGTAGACTTCATATAATGGGAAATCATTAAGGTCATTTTACGTCAGTGAAAAGCATTTGCATCGGCAGAATCACTAAACTGAGTGGGTTATAACAAGCATTCAGGTGTAGATTACTTGTACTTAAGAATTCATATCATGTTAAGCATTTGGAGATAGATCTTCCACAAGTGCTTTTAATATTTCCATACATTGCTATACATTTAAGGACTAATAAATTATCAGCAAGTTTAAGGAGAAATAAATTAGTATCAAAGCACATAAAAAGAAAACTTTTTAATTTGTTGAAAAGAAATATGTATATATATATATATTATAGTCATTGATATATATATATATATATATATATACAAATGTATATATATATATATAAACAGTCAAAGAAAGATAATTTTCTATATGCTTTATATATATATATATATGTCTTTAATTGGCTATATATAAATATATTGCTATTCTAATATATGAATTGTTACAAATCAAATAATTATATATATATATATATATATTTTATATGGTCAAAATAAATATATCATATATATATATAACTATAATATATATATATATATAGATATATATATATTGATATAACAAGATTTATATATATATATATATATATATATATATATATAGCTATATATGTATATATACTGTAAATAACTTTTGCTGTGAAAATTCAGTATGGACATAATTGTTAAAATAAATAATTTATTCATAACAGTTAAAATAAATGTACTTCATGATGATATTTTCAGCTAAAATTTGTAACTTATATCCATCCTCTGAATTTAAAAGTATAAAAAACTGTTACAGCTAATTTATTTGGAACATATGACCTTTTTAACTATCTACAGATTGAATAATAATTCTGGAAGCCTTTCTAGTGGCTTCATTTAATGTAGAATTTGTATCAATAGCATTTACATTGTATTATACAACTTCCTTTTTAGCATATAAGCATTAAAAATGCATGTATGAATTATTATTACTATAATAGTTTTAGGTAATCTTATTTTTTGTGAAACATTCATAGCAGAAAGTATTTGAAAAGCTTGTATGAAAGCATGACTTCAGTTAATACCGTGACTATCGAAATTTCCTTTGTTCTGTCAAGGTAACTCATTGTAAAATAAAGGTTATTTTCACTGTAATGCATAGTGTTGCATTTTGTCATGAATGCTTTGTTACATTTGTGTAGAATAATTTTTCTTACATTTTATAAGATAAGCAAATTAAAATATGCGTAAAAATTTCTGATAAATATGTCAAATCAGTCTGAAGTGTACTCTTTATTTCAAAAGTAGAGTAAATAATAATACATATAAAAACAGGATTTTTATCTCGCGATGATTTTATCATATTTATTCACACATATTATTTAAAATATGTGAACAATTTTATTAATTATGTATTACGCAACCAAATGTCGTTTTGGTGTCAATTAAATATAATATCTGAAACGGATGATCAGAACATTATGACTGGTTACTTTATAAAACAAATACTTCATATTGAGTTAATCAACGATGGATAACTTTTCTAGATAGATAAAAAAAATTTCTTTTATATTTGGCTTAAGTAATAGATTAGGTTCATATGAGATAATTTTAAATTTAATCAATGATTATATTCTGTTCCAATGAAACTTTTATCACTGGTATTAACAACAAATTATTTTCAGAAAAATCTAGGAATTTATTTCTCGGATTAATAAATATCTAGCGTTTAGGCTATACATCACTGAAAATTAAGTTTGTTCGTTGTGTTAGTTTTTTATTCATAACCACACGGTTTAACTAAATGAATTCAATTTGATTCTAAACTGCATTCACAGTATCGGGAGACTTTCGAAGAGTATGAAGATAAACAAATTAATGAGCTTGTACCAGATAATTCTCAGCCAAAAAATAAACCTGTCTCCTAGGGTGCTTTACAATTCTGGAATATTAAAAATTTTACTAATCCCGTCATATGACGGGCAATATGCTAGAAACTATATATTTTTCATCAAATTCTAAGCTTTGCTTAAACATATTAATCATTCAACTCGAAGAGTTACTCTGAGTTATATACACAGGTTAGAAAATTGATTTTTCTAGACACACTTTCGATAGCGTAAGCGACCGTAGCATTATTTTATGATAACATAAAGCCGAGAGATGTCAGATAAAGTTCTTAAACCTTCCCTATAAAATACAAATAAATAAAAAAAGAAAATCTTTCAATACGAAGCTTTCACATCAGCATTCAGTAAAAATCGATGTGCATTTTCTCATCGCGGAAATCCCTCTATCCCCCCCGTAACTTTGCCTGTTCGGTTTTTTTTTTTCAATAAAGGCTCCTTCGTCCATTGATGCCAGATTATCCTCCCAAACCTATTTTGTCCACTGCGTGGTAACAGCACGTTTTCAGCACAACACGATCTGTCATAATAAAAATATCCCCGGTCCGCCGTTGCTGACGCCGGATATGGATCTCTCAGAGCTGCGTTTACAGTTTTAGTGTCTTCATCTTGAAAGATGGATAAAGAGTGTTCATAAGAGTGATGGAGTGCCTTGTTTTTAAGAGAAATATCGCTGTCAAATTTATGCGGCTAAGAATTTTAAGTCTTTCTTTCCTAAATGCTAGATGGGAAATTTTTTTTATGCACTCATGCTTTTTTAGACACAGGGCTATATGAGGGGCGTAATGCTTTACAAACTTATCAAGACACTTTAATCGCTTCCCTTACATTTTTTAACCCTCCGAGTGGAACACATCTAGAAAAAAATTCTCCAAAATACGCTGATGTCAGTGGCCAAAGAGTTCTATGATTTTTACGTTCACCCTTTGTCGACTAGAATGGAATATGGAAAACCCACCCTTGTTATTCTCCCTTTACTTCAGGTTATATATATATATATATATATATATATATATATATATATATATATATATATATATATATATACATACATACATATAAAACTAGATTGTCAATCAGTGGACAATTAGTGGAAATCAGTGGAATTCGAACCCATGAACTCTGGTACCAAAGGTCAGCGTCCTAACCTTTCCGCCATCGTTAGGCAAGGGCAAGGAAAGAGAAACAGATAAATTAAAATATTACATGCTGAGAACAAGTAGGTTAAAATATAAAAATCACTTGGTTGTGTAATATGTGTTTTTTCAGTGGTTGATTCTACTGATTTGGCTGATGAAAGCTTGTTCTAAATAGGTGCAAACAAGAATGAATTTATTTATATCTCGAATTTCGGTATAGTCTGGTTCTTACATGTTAGATTATCAATTCACCTTATTTGTTAGCTTTCAAGAACCAGTTAACAGGTTTTGTAAGAATCTTTAGAGCTGTATGGAGTCGAAAAGTTGTTAACTGAGAATGAACAGCTTTCTGTAGGAGTAATAAAACTTTTCTCTTCTTTCAGACATAGGACCCGTAATATCACCCTGTTCAACACTAGGACAACGTAACATTATTTTTACACATATATCATATTTATTGGATGAACGATGGAGGAATAACAGTTTGCTTCTATTTCGCGGGTTTCAATACTGCAGTTTTCAAGAATGTTCTTAGACTCTCTTAGACAAGAGTGTTCTTAGATTTAGTGAAATCATATTTATACGGAATGTTAATTTAATGACATAGGAAAAAATAATCTTATTCCCCTTGTAATAACCGCCCCACTCCGGGGGCCACGTTCTAATAACAAACTGTTCTGGTGTGATATACTTGCGGGGGACCTACCCGCCTACTTTACTACTGCAGGTATGTTCGTAGACCATCGTTGGGATGTATAATTAAAATCATTCCTCCAAAAACTTAGACGGACAACACAAATTTTATTTACAAGATTTGTGAAACATTAGAGTAAAACAAAATGTTTATTTAGAAACTTG
The DNA here is from genome assembly GCA_032207245.1 of Pardosa pseudoannulata. Lineage (NCBI taxonomy): Eukaryota > Metazoa > Arthropoda > Arachnida > Araneae > Lycosidae > Pardosa > Pardosa pseudoannulata. Next base: position 166,887,831 of record CM063508.1, on the reverse strand, counting down.
GACCCTGCCTAAAATTAAAAAGGATTAACAGTGCATTTTCATATCCAAAAATTCAATTTTCTCACTGCAAAACAGAGATTTTGTCTCCAAGTCTCAGGCCAGAATCCCATAAGAAATAATGAATCCTAAACGTACAAATAAAATTATTCGTTGAGAGACTTATTTATATTTTTTTACGAAAGTCATCCAAGATATTTAAGGGGTGCAATTGGAGATACATCTGTTACTGCAAACGAAATACTTCAAAATAGAGATTTACAAAGCCATGAAAAGGTATCAGGGTATTTGTGCCTCAGGGTGTATTGTTGCATCCCTCAAGAAATGTCAGTGAAAGAGGGGTGCAGTTTCTAAACAATAGACCTGACCTTCCTACCTTAAAATTCCATGCAGGAAAGCACTGGCAAAAATGTACATTACATCCATTTTCGGAGCGTTTTTGGAGGTCGAAAATTGTACGTTTTGAAGTCATCATCAGTTTGGCGGAATTGTACTTGCGAACCGCTTAGAGGGTATTGAAAAAAAATCCTCACTTTTTTTATTTTATTATTAAATACAAGGAAATGAAACAATACAAAATATGTAGGTTTTAAGTTGATTATTTAATTTTTTACAGGTGTAAAAGAGTTTAGTTTTTATATTAGTTTATTATCCCGAGTTATCTCGGGCAAATGGAAAAAAGTTAAATATTAATCTTTGTATGGTAGTTTTTGAAACAAGGGCAACACAAAGAGATACCTGACATTATCTACACTATCTGATCTCTTTTCTTCCTGGCTTACCTTAGGGATTTGCTTCAAGGCAGCACAGAGTAGACTGTCGCGTTGGATTTGATTTTTTCAGTAGCAGGAAAAACATCTGGAAAATTGCCTTGATGTTAACTTGAGTGGTATAGAACTAATGCTGTGTCTTCCTGATGTGGCGGAAAACTCGTCACGATAATTTTCTGAAACTAGATTTTCAATCAGTGGACAATTAGTGGAAATCAGTGGAATTCGAACCCATGAACTCTGGCACCAAAGATCAGCGTCCTAACCTTTCCGCCATCGTTAGGCAAGGGCAAAAAAAGGAAAAACAGATAAAATATTACATGCTAAGAACAAGTTGGTTAAAATATAAAAATCACTTGGTTGTGTAATATGTTATGTGTTTTTTTTCATTTGTTGATTCTACTGATTTGGCTGAGGAAAACTTGTTCTAAATAGGTGAAAACAACAATGAATTTCTTTATATCTCGAATTTCGGTATAGTCTGGTTTTTACATGTTAGATTATCATTTCACCTTATTTGTTAGCTTTCAAGAACCAGTTAACAGGTTTTGTAAGAATCTTTAGAGCTGTATGGAGTCGAAAAGTTGTTAACTGAGAATGAACAGCTTTCTGTAGGAGTAATAAAACTTTTCTCTTCTTTCAGACATAGGACCCGTAATATCACCCTGTTCAACACTAGGACAACGTAACATTATTTTACACATATATCATATTTATTGGATGAACGATGGAGGAATAACAGTTTGCTTCTATTTCGCGGTTTCAATACTGCAGTTTTCAAGAATGTTCTTAGACTCTCTTAGACAAGAGTGTTCTTAGATTTAGTGAAATCTATATTTATACGGAATGTTAATTTAATGACATAGGAAAAAATAATCTTATTCCCCTTGTAATAACCGCCCCACTCCGGGGGCCACGTTCTAATAACAAACTGTTCTGGTGTGATATACTTGCGGGGGACCTACCCGCCTACTTTACTACTGCAGGTATGTTCGTAGACCATCGTTGGGATGTATAATTAAAATCATTCCTCCAAAAACTTAGACGGACAACACAAATTTTATTTACAAGATTTGTGAAACATTAGAGTAAAACAAAATGTTTATTTAGAAACTTGGACCCTGCCTAAAATTAAAAAGGATTAACAGTGCATTTTCATATCCAAAAATTCAATTTTCTCACTGCAAAACAGAGATTTTGTCTCCAAGTCTCAGGCCAGAATCCAACTGCTCTCTCTTACAGATCTTCTCTCCTTTTTTCGGGGGGGGGGGGGGTCAGCATTCTCGAAACTGGATTATTATTTAGGGATTATAGTTCCATTTTCCTTTTGTAAATAATTTATTTCTATGTTTTTCATTACTAATCAAGACATTCAATAAACCTTTCCAATTATATTTAGTATTAACTGTATTAAAGATTTAGAAATTTAGATTGAAATTTGGAAATTGCGTACTAAGATTTGGAATAAGGTAAAAAGAGCGATAGAGCAGCGAAAAGAAGTCTTTCCTTCCAGATGTACAAACAATCGCAAAAGCACCAACAAGCTCATCTCAAAAACCTTATCAGCCCCCTTTTACTGCCGGCTTCTTATTTCCCCTAAAGAACACCGGGTGGAAGGAGTCAATTGGGGCGATTTTGCCGATATCATGAAAAGGCACACATATGCGAAACACAAGTCGTGGGTGCAAATTCCTTATAGGACCGTATCCCATAGGTGAATGATACACACTAATAATTGTTTCTTTTCACCTGATATTTTTTTTCAATCAGATGAAAAAACGCTATCCCAAGTAGAATTTAACCTAACTACAGGTACAACAGAACACTGTTGTCAGTGAACATCACTGTCTACTGTAAAATGGAACTAAAATTTTTCTACAATTTTTTTTCTAAAATTTTGTAAAATGGATTGCAAAAAATGCAGCTGTGTTATCATATCCCTTACAAACTTTTTTTTACAAAATTTAAAATCTTAGTACATAATTTCTAAATATCAATCTAAATTTCAAAATCTTTAATTCATTTATTACTAAATATAATAGGAGAGGTGTAATGAATGTCTTCATTAGTAATGCAAAACACAAAAATAAATTACTTACAAAAGGAAAATGGAACTATAATCCCTAAATAATAATTTTAAAAACATCCAGAAGTGAAGAATACAATCCAAGATTTTAGATATTTGTACATTTTCAAATAAAAGATTCTGAGTAAATCAGTACCTAAAGAACAACCTTCACTACATTTTTCTTTCTACCTTTTTAGGAGAAACCCATCTCCTGGACGATACTTTTAAAAATTTAGGAGGACAAATTCTTGCTTCTAATGAATATTTAGGCTGATTAATATTCACTGCATAAAAGAAAAGTGGACACTTTAATAGCAAATCTTATCTAAGACCTGGTATTCCAATTTTGACGCAATATAAAACCAAATGTAAGATTAAATGTGATAGGTATTGTTTTTAATTATATACAAACAAAAACTATACTTAAATATCTTTAACTCTATTATATAGAAAGTCGATCTTATTTCTTAAAGTTACAGTATTTTAAATTAGACCGACATAAGCAAAATACTTAAGTTTCTGCTTTTTAATATACATAATTATCAGTATTGCTTCATTAGAAATGCCGATTAAATGCATTACAATTTCCAGCTGAATTATTTGGTGGAACAGCTTTGAGTTTTTACTGCACTTTCGGGAATAAAGTCGTTTCTTTTAAATGGGTGAATGTGAATATGAATATACCTCTTGTGCCTCACCTTTAAAAACGATGCATAGAACATAGCTACTTTCTACTTTCCTTCATGTGAGAATGAGATATGACTGACTCAGCCGAAATTGTAAAAATATAGATTCGGTTATTTCTATCTAGAAACATACATGATAATTTCCTTACATAGCAATTTTAACTATGTATTTTACCTTTTAGGCAATTTTGGTACTTTTATTCTTTAATTTGGACAGAAAAAACACGTTAAAAGAATGTGGGAGATGGTTAAAAGTATGCTCTATCATCAAAATATTTTTCAATTAATGATTTTCCAGTTAATAAATCATTCAATATCGAGTTCAAGTTTATTTTTTTTTTGTATTTACATTAAACTTTATGTTGTAATTTATGCAAATAGTCTCTAAATGACAAGTAGGATGTAAAAACTTTTAATCTCTTGAAATGGAAATCTGCAATTGAAATAAAATTAGTGATTTTTAAGAGCTTCTAAAGCATCCAATGATTTATTATATATATTTTTATGTGTGCATTTTATAAGCAAATGATACTATTGAACTGACACTACATTAAATTTAAACACATATTTGCAAAACAATGCGCAAGACATCTGTAAGACATATGTTTGCTCACACACACTTATGTGTGTGAGAGAGAGCTTGAAAGCATGTGTCATTTATAAAGTACAAATAAGTACGCTAAACGACACAGTATTCGGGCAATAGTAAATACACATAAGTGTTTTATTTTGTTGCAGCTAAATAATGAAGATAAAATAACTCATATATATATATATATATATATATATATATATATATATATATATATATATATATATATATATATATAGCTTGACTGAAGAACAGGGTGCCCTCGCCAACTTGGCGATAAAGCTCTGAGCATACTAGCCTAACATTTTCTACTGAACTCGCCGTGTCCAAACAATCTGTATCTATATTTTGATTTATATTATATTTATATCCATTTCTGCTTGTGGAATCCGTTTCTTATACGTTAAATGCACTTAATGCTTAAAAATATTAGATATAATGAACCATTAAAGGTTCACTATGACCAATTTTTAATCATTTAGAGGGCTTGACTAAAGAATTGGGTTCCCCCTCTAACTTGGCGATAATAGTTTAAGTATGGTCACCTAAAATTTTCTCCTCATCTCACCGTGTCCAAACAATCTGTATCTATATTATATCTTATATGATATTTACATCTAACTCTCCTTGTGTAACTCTTTTCTTATATATTAAAAGTGCGCAATGCTTAAAACAATTAGATATAAAAGCCATTAATGGTTCACTATGACTGATTTTTAATACTTTGGAGTGGGTTGACTTAACAATTGGGTTCCCCCGCCAACTTAGCGATAATGGTTTAAATATGATCGCCTAACATGTGCTCCTGATCTCACCGTGTCCAAACAATCTGTATCTATATTATAATATATGTAACATTTGCAATCAACTCTCCTTGTGGAATTCTTTTCTTATACAAGAAAAGTGCGCAATGCTTAAAAAATTAGATATAACAAACCATTAATGGTTCACAATGGCTGATTTTTAATAATTTGGAGCTGTCCCGTTTGTAAACCGTTAAAGGATTAATTGTCCCTAAATATAAATGGCTCGTTTTCAAGTAGTTTTCTTTAAATAAGAGATATAATTCTATTACGATGGTGCACTGTGCATTACTCAAAGTCACCAGGAGAAGCAAGAAATACAATGTTTAGATGGATTACCTTTGTGTTTTAGTAAATATCGCCAATATTTTGCCAAATTTGCTAAGGTTAACCCAATTCTTAAGTAGTCCCATATATATATATATATATATATATATATATATATATATATATATATATATATATATATATATGGATTTAATGTTTAATTTCTTCTTTGATTTTTTTTCAAGATGACATATTTCTTAGTGTAATATAAAAATTTGCTTCATGGAAATAATTTCTAAGTTCATATTACTAAATCTAAGTATAATTTATCTTAAATTCTTCCAAAATTTGTCAAATATCATTCCACTAATAAGGAATGCACTATAAAATGAGTTATAAGTATTGTTGTTCACTATACGAAGAACAAATGTAATGTATTATTTGTATAATCTGTATAATAATTAAAATATCTTTTAATGAAGACAGTCGATGTACAATATTTTAAATATAAAATCCACAGCGATTAAATGACAAAACATTCAGTTTCGAAAAGAAGAGAAAATGAAGTGACAAAACGCTTCTGTTTGTATAAACAGTCTCGCTTAGCTGACGATGATGAACGATTCTTCAATAAATCAGACCCAATTAAACGCTTCCATCAATAAACTTGCAGAAAAAGAACGCAGGTTTCCGGTTGTCGGAAGCAAGGGACTTAAACGCCTGGAATAGAGCCAAAAAGTTCTATGATTTTTAGGCAAGGGAGAATGATTTATTGAGGTGTCGGATTATTTACTTACAGTTTTGTTTATGTATGCTGAGAAAAGTTTTTGTGTTTTTCTCCTGGAACGCAAAAGCTTCGAGTCAAGTATCATTTTTCATAGACTTCTTGATTGAAATGAATGGCTTCGGATGTTGCCTCGTGAAATTTTGAAGAGTTACCTAGCGCCAAAAGTTGTGCTGGAAAGCAAAGATTTGGAGCAGAACTGAATAATATCTCAGGTGGAATAGGAGGGTTTTTTTTCTGTTTTAAATAGATTTGAGCAACGCTACTTAATCTCTGAAGCAGTACATTTGATCGATTGCTTATAAATTTTACGATCGATTGCCTGCTACACCGTAGCTAATTAGACAGAAACTTGTTGCATAAGTTTATTTCTAACAGCTGCAAATATCTTCCTTATGAATCAGACCTACGGATCTAGTAATGATAGCGCTCTACTAGGACCTTTCATAAAATATATTAAATAAGATAAATTATTCTTTTCTAGTTAACGTATAAAAGAAGGTAACACATATTTTGTGGGATTCAACACCGCATAACATCTACTATCATTCTGACAATGTTTTTATAAAAAAATACTAGATGGTTTGTAAAGGGTTCTAAAAAAGTTCATTTTTTTAAAAATCTTATAAATCGGATTTTTTAAACAGATTTTGAAATTAAACGAGAACTTTTTAATTTTTGAAATTGTATAAAGATTAACATTACATATGAAGTTATTTAAGTCAGGATTAAATTTATTATTATTAATGATTAAATTTCCTTTATTCCACTTCATTTATTAATGTGTGCAATACTAGCATTTATGTATGACAGATTATTTATTAAATATATTAAATATGATATTTTAAATCTCATTAACAAATAATTACAAACTGTTCATATTTTTTTCATTGTTTACACTCATAAAAACTTTTTATTTATCAAACCATATAAATCAGATTTTTTAAACAATTTTTGGAATTAAAAAAGAATTTTTTTATTTTTTGAAATTTTATACAAATTAACATTACATATGAAGTTATATAAGTTAGGTTTAAATTTATTGTTATTAACGATCAAATTTTCGTTATTCTGTGTAATTTATTTGTTTATGCAGTATAAATATTTATGTATGGCAGATTACTTATTAAATATAGGAAATATGATTTTTTAAATCTCATTAACAAACAATTACAAGCTGTTCATATATATTTTCATTGTTTACAAGCCTTAAAACATTTTATTTATCAAATTATATAAATAGGATTTTTTTTAAACAGATTTTGGAATTAAATGAGAACTTTTTTTATTTTTTTAAATTTTATATAAATTAACATTACATATGAAGTTATCTAAGTGAGGATTAAATTTATTATTAATATTAATGATCAAATTTTCGTTATTCTGTTTAATTTATTAATGTGTGCAGTATTAATATTTATATATTACAGATTATTTATTAAATACAGAAAATATGATATTTTAAATCTCATTAACAAACAATTACAAACTGTTCATATTTTTTTCATTGTTTACACTCATTAAAACGTTTTATTTATTAAATTATATAAATAGGATTTTTTAAACAGATTTTAGAATTAAATGAGAATTTTTTTTATTTTTTAAATTTTATACAAATTAACATTGCATATGAAATTATATAAGTCAGGATTAAATTTATTAATATTAATGATCAAATTTTCTTTATTCTGTTTAATTTATTATTGTGTGCAGTATTAATATTTTATATGACAGATTATTTATTAAATATATGAAATATGATTTTTTAAGTTTCATTAACAAACAATTACAAGCTGTTAATATTTTTTTCATTGTTTAAACTCATAAAAACTTTTTATTTATCAAATCATATAAAATGGATTTACTAAACAGATTTTGGAATTAAATGAGAACTTTTTTATTTTTTAAAATTTTATACAAATTAACATTGCATATGAAGTTCTATAAGTCAGAATTAAATTTATTAATATTAATGATCAAATTTTCTTTATTCTGTTTAATTTATTAATGTATGCAGTATTAAAATTTATATATGACAGATTATTTATTAAATATAGGAAATATGATTTTTTAAATCTTATTAACTAACAATTACAAACTGTTCATATATTTTCATTGTTTACACTCATAAAAACTTTTTATTTTGTCAAATCAGTTTTTTAAAGATCTAGTATTTTAAGAAGCACTAAAGCAAATATAAGTGAAAATATGTATTTGATGTCAGATTAAGTGAATATGCTGAAAGAAATTTGATTGAAAGGAATTTCTTTTCTAAGGGAAGTTTATTTAATCTCTCTTTCCATTTTAAATGTTAAGTTATGACTTAGTTGGGGACATTTTAATAGATGGCTTAAAAAGGCTTTCAAAAAATTAATATTTTGACTTCGACACACTCCCAGATTCCTTTCTGATTTTGTTTTATAGAATGCTGTTCTTCTTTTCAAGGCGACGGCTTCTGTCACACTGATGAACACCATGGATTTTGATAATAATCTCTAGTTTGAAATATATAGTTTTTAGAGGATACTATTTTATTCTTAAAATAAAACCTATTAAAGTTTGATTAATCAACTATGCAATTTAAATCGCTTTCAAGAAACTGTAAATTAACTGCTGTAACTTCAATGCGTTTTTGTGGTTTAGAGCCTGATTTTTTTTCTGAACTGTGTATAGAATTAAGTTATATTTTATTTCCACAGAGCTTTTTAATGCTGTTGGTGGAACCCTCTATTCATACAATAAAAAATCATGCTTAAAAAGCTCACAGTGTGGAAAACTTATTCTTCATTGGAATCAATGACTGTTTTGAAATCCAGTGATTAAAATTATTATTTAGATAATTGTTTGTATCATCAAGTTCATATTAATCAACCAATCCTAGATTAAAACTAGGCCTAAGTTCTAAAAATTTAAGCTTATCCAATAAAAGTTCTATTTATTTAAACGCTTAATATTAGTTTTTTTTTATTATAATACATATCTATCGTAACTCGTTTATTAGTAGAAAATAAACGGTAAGTAAATTTAAAAACTAATACTATTGTGTGCGATATATCGCAAAAAAGAATAGTAAAATACACATATTAAATGAAGTGAAGTGGGAAAATTTATGTTATGTAAAATAATTTACAAGCATTTGCTAAATCTAAATTTCTAGATTAATTTAAATTTCAGATAAATTTTAACTTATCTCAAAATGAGTAAATCATTATTTAAACATATTTCACATGGACTAATATTAAAATATTATATAGAATTACTAATAATGTAATATAATACTTACAAAATATAATCTTTTTAATTTATTTAAATTAGATGTTTTAATATTAAGATTGATGTTTTTGTTTAATTAGTAAAAAATATTTTTAGTAAGTAAATTTTAAAATTTATCAGAATCTTAATTCTATAGGATGCGTGATTATACACATCGCAAATTTGAAGTGAAGTGGGTAAAAAATTGAAAAAAATATTAAACATAATAATAACTGAAAAAAAATTTTATTTATCAAAATAAGATAGAATAAAATAAAATTTTATATTTCATTACAAATTACAAACCAAAATTATCTATATATATGGAAACAAGGTACTTAAAAGTGTAAATCACCGATTTAACACATATGCCTATTTAAATTATATTTGAGTTTAAATTTTAAAAGATGTTTTAATATTAACATGATTTCTTGATCAATTATTTTTATCTACCAAAAATTAAATTAAGTATGCTTAGCTCTTATTAAGTACCTTAGTAATTTACAGTTAGTTTGTTGTAAAATTATATTCTGAATTTTAATGCCACTTCAGGTGATTTTCATCTCGACGACATAATGTTATTTAGGTATGAATGGATATTTGATCATTTTAATCGGTGCTACATTCAAACGCTGTTGATATTCATTGCTCAAATTGCAGAATGTTGTTGCATTTTACCAAAACACGCGATGGAGTAATAGACTACGATTGAAGAGCAATACAAACCAAATTATCGTATTTATATGGAAACAAGGCTTGATATTAAAAGAAATCACCGATTTATAAAATTGGGGTGCCTTATTTAAATTATATTGAGTTCAAATTTTAAAAGATGCTTTAATATTAACATCATTTCTTGATCAATTATATTTTATCTACCAAAACTAAAAATTAAGTATGCTTAGCTCTTATTAAGTACCTTAGTAATTTACAGTTAGTTTGTTGTAAAATTATATTCTGAATTTTAATGCCACTTCAGGTGATTTTCATCTCGACGACATAATGTTATTTAGGTATGAATGGATATTTGATCATTTTAAACGGTGCTACATTCAAACGCTGTTGATATTCATCGTTGAAATTGTTGAAAGTTGTTGCATTTTACCAAAACACGGGAAGAAGTAATCGACTACGATTGAAGAGCTATAACAACATATTAAAAGATCCCATGCCTTTAAAAGGCATTTTGTCGCATCATTAGAGTGTATCGGCTTTAGTAGTTTAAAAATCTTTAAATGCTTATTAAAATTGCATAACAATTTAGAAAAAGTTTAAAATCTGTTTCAACTCCCATTAAATTGTGAAATTATTTGTCTTAATTGATAAAAATTATAAAAAATAAGAATTTAATATTAGATAAAACAACACAGATAAATTAATACTGAGAAATTGTTAATATTTTACAGGTTAAATTATTATATGAAGATAATTTGAAATTAATTAATCCACAGTTTAAATTTAAAGGATATCAAAACCGCATTCTATACAATAGGTTTGGTTAGCTGTTTGAAGTTTTATAGAGTTATATCCGTTTTATCCATTATATAAACTATACCAAACACGTGATATTATAATTAAAAATATTACTATTATAACTTATTTAATTGCAAAATTTATTGCAGTTGAATTTTAGAGGAAAATAATTATTAAAATTTATTTAGAGCTAATACTGATATTTCCACGAAGTTTATGCATTTTTATTACCAAACAGCATAAAGAATTAGAATATAAATTGACCTGTGTTAAAAAATACTCAGTTTTTTTCCAAGCAGTCGGAATATTTTAAAAAGAGAAAAGTGTCCGATCACGTTTGCAAGACACTAAATGTCGTTGTTTCCCTTTTTGTATTCTGTGAAATCTGTGCAAACATATCCAAACAGAAAAAAAATGTGTTCACTCCACCACTATCACTTTTTAAGTTACTTGCATTCTTCCTCAATCCACGTTTTTTTTATTGATACAATATCCGAAACTTTGAGAGCTTTAGTAACACTTTACAATGCGTGCTCAGCTTGCAGAAACCCTTTTTTCATAACTTTGAGCATAAAATATAAATGATATAAGAATACGAAATCAACACGTCAGCCGCATACAGATAAGTAAAGATATCGATTATTTTCCTCGTATGTGACTTTTATTGTTTTTCGTCAGAAAAAATAAAGAGTAGTGTGACGAAATCTCATTTTCTATTGAATATCATGCCTTAAATTTTTAAAGTGATAAAAAATTTCTTGAAATCTTTTAGATCAGTAGTTTTTAAAGAACGTGCCTTGGAGCCCTGGATCAGTGGCGTATACAGAAATTAATTTTCGAAGGTGCATAACATTATTGCCATGAAGAATGAAGTTTCTTTAGTTTAGAATTATTACTTAGTAAAAATAGAGAAGACGCTTTATCAATCTTATTTATCCTATTTAAATCTGTTCAAGGACTGAAATATTTTTTATAAAGTTATAAAATTTTATAAAGTCTTTTAGATCAGTGGTTTTTAAAGTACGTGCCTTGGAGCAACACCCCCAGACCATAAATCTACATCCGCCGAACTTGACTGTTGGCGCAATGCATTCTGGAAGAAGACGTTCTCCAGACCTAGACGCCAGACCCAGACTTCTAAGACTTCTAAAATTTATTAGAATTCTTACTTAATAAAAATAGAGAAGACGCTTTATCAATCTCATTTATCCTATTTAAATCTGTTCAAGGACTGAAATATTTTTTATAAAGTTATAAAATTTTATAAAGTTATAAAAGTTATAACCAAGGGTCCCAGTCCATACCAGGAGCAACACCCCCAGACCATAAATCTACATCCGCCGAACTTGACTGTTGGCGCAATGCATTCTGGAAGAAGACGTTCTCCAGACCTAGACGCCAGACCCAGACCTTGCCATCCGAACGGTAAAGGGTGAACCTTGACTCATCGCGCCAAAGAACTCGTTTCCACTGATCTACGGTGGAATTTCGATGTGCTTTGCACCACATTAACCGAGCAGCACGGTTGGACTTTGAGATTAAAGGCTTATGAGCAGCAGCACAATCATAAAAACCAAGCAGATGTGCTTCCTCATGTATGGTATTCATTGAAACAATACTCCCGGATGCCTGTTGAAACTCCTCGTTGATGAGGGCCATCGGTTGTGTTTTGAAATTGAGATTGAATTGATTTGATCCATAAGCCTTTGAACTGACTTTGAAATAAGAATTCTGATTGAATTGATCCATAATCCTTTGAACAAAATTGATCAAAGGCTTATGGGCAGCAGCACAACCATGAAAACCAAGCAGATGTGCTTCCTTACGGATGGTATTCATTGAAACAATACTCCCGGATGCCTGTTGAAATTCTCGTGGATGAAAGCCATCGGTTGGGTTTTGAAATTGAGACCATTAACGAAAAATAATAAGACATTATAACAAAAATTCCTATTTACAAAAATAAAATCATATTGAACGAACATCATTGCAAAATTGTATAAAATCATTGAATAGTTGAAAAAAAGAGTTATAAAGATGTGACAATATAAAAATGAACATTTTTATAAATTGTAGTTTTTTAAAAGTGATACTTTTTCTCTATTTTTGTTCGGGAAAATATTTAATATTTCTGAAGTTACAAATATATTGTGACGTCACTACACCCCATAGGCTTCACAAAGAAGTTTTGTTAAAACCAGGCCAAGGAGACATTCGGTCTAGAATTTTGACATTAAACCACAAAAGATTTTCGGTTAGACACGTTTTGAGATGTCTGAGGTGATCAGAAGGTCGGAAGCGATAAGACAGACTGTATTTAACGAAAATACAATCGGAGGTTAGCAGGCGATAGGGAAGGAAAAGCCAATGGGAAGAGCGAAGGTGATTCAGGCGGCTCGAGTTTTGGCAGAAAGATTGACTAGAGAAAAAGAGAACGAAGGCGGGTATTCGAGGTTGTTTTTTGGAGTGCCATATCAGTTGTTTGGGACTCAAGGAGTCCAAGTGAACCGCCTGGCACCGTATATCTGCTTCAAATTCGTATTTTTGCCTCGAATTGTTACTTTTGGGTACGTACCAGATCACCTGAGCCCTGTGATTTCCATTCGGAAAATTTGTAAATAGCTTTATATTTAGTCCAGAATAAAAGTTATTATTGTTATAAGCTATACTTCGTGTCACTACAACTTCAACACCTACAAGCTACCAGAGGATCCAGTGACGTTACAATATTTTAATATGTATATTTCCTTTAAAAGTCTTTCAAAGTAACTGTTAGTTAAGTATTGTCAATTGTTTCATAATTAAAAATTATCTTTCTTTTTATATCTTCATGGTGCAAATAATTAAGTATGAGGAGAAAAAATTAATTTTTAATTAGAACAATTAGAATAGCCCAATAAAAGGATTCAATTGAAATATTTCAAATTGAAATATTTCAAAAATTAGAAAAAATATCTTGATTAATTATTAAAGATTAGTCATTTTTAGGCATTTAAAACGAAATATAATTTTCTTATCTAATCATAAACTTTAATATTTTATACTAATTTAATATTTTATCTAAAATGAAAATAGACTAAAAAGTATTTTTTAAAGTGCCCAGATCGTAAGATGAGAGAGCAGTGACTAGTCAACAATAAATTTAATACTACTGTAGATATAAAAAATGATATAATAAATCTCCCTCAAAAAGAAAAACATCAAAAGTTTCAAATGAAAAACACAATATAATTTTATTTTATTTTTCAAAGAATTTTAAATATTTTTTACGAAGTCTTAATTAAAATCTTAAAGATTACAATATCCTTCTCCCACTGCTATCCCAAAAGTTATTTTCTGTGTAATTACCCCTTGAATAAACATACTTTTTCTCGGTCATTATGGAATGTTGATTATTCATCTTAAAGAATGTTTTCTTATTCCTGAAATGACAAAAAAAGTTAATTGGATAGATAAAAAAATCTTTTTAAATAAGTTTTAATTTTGTGCAAGGAATTGATCCCTTTAGATTGATAAATATTTAATAGGCAATGCCTCAACACCTGGAGCAGGTGAATTTGAAATTGAGGAAAAGATTTCATGACGCAAGAACCTAACACTACACTTACATTTACTCTATTATTTAGAAAAAAAGAGAGATTTATATGTCAGGGAATCATCTTTTTCTTTTGTAGTCAATTTTTCATGGTAGTGAAAGATTTTAATTTCGAGTTGGGTAATTTAGTTTGAATTTAATTATATTCCAATACAGAAAATTCACTTTCCAAAATATGTCTTAGGTAAGTACTAGCGAGGTAAGATAATGGAATTTAGATTTCAAAGAAATTGTTCTAAATCTCTACCAACTGCTATTGACAATAAGCATAACTAAAATAAACTGACAAAGAGTAAAACACACAAAATTTTAATTATTTTGTTTATGCGTATGTCATTATTATTTTTCGTCAAATGTACGATTATTAGAGATTATTTTGCTTAAGAATAATTCACTAAAGTTTTAAAATTTTACCTAAAAACTTTTTATTTAAGCGTTTTTTAATTTTAGTATGATCTTGAACAGATGGTTTTTATTTCATATTTTTTTTATTTGTGAGACACTAGTTCATGAACAGAGAAAAAAAAAGCAAGAATATGAAACAAGAGTGTAACGGCGTGCCTTAACGGTGTGCCTACATCAAAGACTTTACATTTAGAAATAGACGACACGCTTATGTAGAGACAAAGGTTTTGTTTTCCCCGGCACCACGATGGCTAGACTTTTGTGTCATACAGTAGCGAAACAATAGACCAGACTAGCGGGCGCCCAGACTGCAAGCCAGAAAGATACTCATTGGAACCACAAGGGAACGCCGCGACATTGGATCTTCGCAGACACGAAATTCCAGAGACTCCCGGGTTTGTGGCCGGGAATTGTCTAGCCCAGACCAATCCAGTTGGTTGAAGTTGAGATCATTATCAAATGATCCAATGATGAAATTGTGGTTGAGGTCTCGTCTCTTAGAAGCCCCTGGCCCAAAAAGAGATGAGAGGAGATTTTTTAAGGTAGTTAGCTAGTAACCAGATAATTCGGAGGTCGCCTTCAACTGCCTCTATCGGAGAGTTTCCTTAGCGATAATCCCTCCTTGGGATCACGTCTTTAAGAGTTAGCTAGCAGTCAGCTAACTCGGAGGTCATTTTAACTAGTCTTTCCTTCGGAGAGTTTTTCTTAACGAAAATCCCACCTTTGGATATATATCTCTGAGATTGATAACGATACCCTGTGGTTTGGGTTTACTTTTAATTCGATCTTCTTCAGGATTGAATGTGTATTCCTCTTAGGAACTCTGACTTTGTTATTATCTTCTTCGAAGATGCCAATAGCTACTTCAAACTCTCGTGTAATTGCGTGTACTGTCTACATAAATACTACCGAGAACTTTACGCGAAGCTACCGAATTGTTATCTTTCGTCGGTTACTAAACCATTCGGCATGGACCTTTTGTGTACCTCTCTATTTAGGCCTACTCTAGTGTTTCACATCCTTGTGAACTGTATCTGTATTGTGTATATAAAAATATGTATATAGCTGTGAAGTGTAAATAAATCAATTAATCAAGAAGCACCTGCTTCTTCATTGTGTCATCTAAAACAGGGACTGGATACGTTACAAGAGTAATAAACATTTTTATTTCAATAGATAATTGGAGGTTATGTTCCTATGTGTATCCTTGCCTTACAAATCAGAATGCCCTAATATTACATTGAAAGACTCCCCAAAAACGCACGTAACGTCCATAGGTTTTTCTTGTCCACAGCTTCTTCTACAAAGGACAGACAGCTTCAGCAATAACATAGATGCAGTTTAGATATGCAACGAGGTCGTACTGCTAGATAAGAGAAGCCACATTTTCCCGTTTTTGTTTACCTAAAATAAGAGTTTCCAATTGGTTTATTGATTGCTAGTCAGAGTCCAAAGAAATCTCTTAATTTTTACAGTGCATCGGTATATTGCCCGCTATCCTGATAAAATGTGCTCATCATTTCCATATAGACTGCAATAACCTCCACTGCATAATATTCAATTCAATGCTTCCGCAAACGTGAAAAGGGTAGAAACTTGCTTGTAGCTCACTTTTCTATCAGAGAACATTTCCCAGGACACACGACTCAGATATAGAACTTCGCAGCACTCTCAGTAAAGAAAAATACTTCCTTTTTAGGATCCATCTTCTATTCATCTTTAGCCTAACGATGGCCGAATGTTTAGGGTGCTGGCCTTCGGTACTGGGAGTTCGTGGGTTTGAATCCCACTATGGCAAGGATGTTCGTAACTGTGCGGAATCGGCTTTAAGCAGTAGGTCTCGGTCTCATTAGCCCTCGTGTTATAAAAAGTAGACCATAGCGCTCCAAACCAAAACCAAATCTATTCATCTTTAGTAAGTAAAAATTCCATAAATAGTTCGAAAATATACTTTAAAAATATCTGTATAAAATTTCAGGTATGTAACTTACATAGCTATATTTAAAACGCTATCAAGATTTTTCAATGAAACACCAAACATATGTGCTGGATTTTTTTTTCTCTTTTAGGTTTGCAGTGTTTACTACAATTGGAATGGTTGGGAGTACTATACTGCTACATCTTGTTTTAGAAACAACTACAAACTTCTTTACCTAAAGTGGAATTCGAACCCATTAACTATAATACCGAAAGGTAGTGTCCTACCCATAGAACCAAGATCTGTCCCATCATCTGTCCCACTGGCTGAGGAAAAGGTGAGATGTTCTCAAACCTAATCTTAAAAACAAGTAGAATAAATTCTAAGTACTATTAACATAGAAAAAGTAATGCTATACTCCTTTACAGCAGTAGGTTGTTCCTAATTATTTACTCATCTATTGAAAACTTGAATATTTACAAATACTTAATCCTTACAGTGGTTTGTAAAGCTCTTGCAACGTCATATAACAACTTATATGTTATACAATATGTTTATCTATACCAGAGCTACGAATAATAAATAATATTTTCATCTAAATAATATAATATCATCCCAATAAATATTAAATGAAACGTATTGTGTGTTATTATTTTCTTTCAAAATGTTGATTTTATTTAAACTTTTATTTATTTATAAATACAATGTTTTATTGTAGCATTCATTTTAGAAGTTTTCTTGTATAACATTTAAGAATCACTGAACATCAAGGCATATATCAGCATATATAATTATGTACTGTGTATTTGATAGTGTACAATTGTATGGAAGTACACGTGTTAGCGGTTTTGAAAATATTTTAATTACTATGATGGTATCTGATTTTCATGTGTATTTTCTGTACTGGATGATTAAGCAGGTCAATACATATTATTTGTGTATGTTTATACATACACAATGCCTGAGGATGGAGTGATGCTGTTTTTCGGAACCGGATATTATGGGTTATGGCAAGACTATTTGTAGCCTTTGGAATTGACTTTAAACAGTAGATCTTGGTCCCATTAGCCTTCATACAGCAAAAACATAGATCGTAGAGATCCCAAATTAACCAAACCATATATACATAAGCATATACTAACCATTTTGTATCCAGCCTTCGGTCTCGGCAATAAGATTCCCACGTGAAGAATACATTTATCTCAAAATTTATATTAGATTTTAAATTATATTAAACACTAGAAATATAAACATTTGCCAAAGTAAAACAACTCATTGCGTTAAAAAAAAGTTATTGGAATACAATTTTTTGACTTTGAAAATATAAATTGATTAAAATAATATTTAAAAAATAAGTTAATGGTAATTTCATTAACAATAAAAGCATTAGAAATAAGCTAAAAAAAATAGATCAGAAAGTGTAACTTTTTTTTTGGGGGGGGGCGTGGGATTTTTTTTTCTCGATATTTCAAAGGTGGCTGCTCAAAATCGAATTAAACATTCTAGGATATTTTATAAGGCATAACGCAAGTATGTTTCAAATTGAATACCTACTGGTGAAGATCTAGAATTCAGGACATATTCGTTTACCTAATGATAGATTCCCAACGGGGGCTGCATTGTGTTCCATTGGGCACTAGTATAGTGATTTTCAATGTGGCGGTAGAGAGGTCAGAGACAAATGGAGAAGGTCGTTAAAGGAGTTTTTGAGGAAAAAAACTGGCATAATTACCCCTTTAGGAAATTAATAAAAATATTTTCTGTTTAATAACTATTTATTAGCTACCTCAATTTCATGATGTTTACGCCTGTACTTGAGGCTGCGAACCTGTCTTGTGCTGCGAACCTGTTATTGAAAAGCGCCCTCTTTTGTATATATTTTCGGTCTTCAAAATAAACTTTTTAGTCTACTATGTGAGTTCGAGTGGTGTTTTATTTCGTGTGTGAAAGTGGGTGCAACCATTTTTTAGTCCGTCTCGTAGGAGCTTGTTAGTGACCTGTGGATTTTAAAAAATGCTTAAAGGTGAAACTGTGTTAGTTGTGGGTGGTTCATTTAAGTTAGATTCGTGATGTTTTCGTTTAATGTGGATTTCGTGTTTGATTTCGGTGAGTAAAATGTGAATTCTTTTGATTTTAATTGGTTTGAGTGTTGTTAAGGAAGTGTTTTAATTATTGCTTTTCTAAGTTATTTTCGGAATTATTTTGTGTTGCTTATAGTTTTGTAGTCTCGATTTAGTGTTAGGTGGAAGATGTGTGATGGTTGAGTAGTGGCAATTGTATTTAGGTTGTGATAATTTAGCTCAGTTTATTTGTTGTGTATTGTGAAGTGTATTTGCATTAATTACTTAGTATGGCTCTAAAATTAAACCTTAAGAAAGATGAGTTGATTAAGTTGGCAGACGAGACCAAAAGTGGCAGAGTTAAAGAATTTAATTGAGTCTAGTGATTTATATAAAAACGATACTGAGTTTGTCGGTACCCTTATTGATAATATTTTGGAGGAAAAGAGGGAAGAGGCAGAGAGAAAAAAACAAGAATATCAGATAGAATTGGAAAAACTAAAGTTAGCACGAATTGAGAAACAATTAGAAATTTCGAATTCTAAAAACAATCAGGTTAATACGTCAAAATATTCCGAAATGGTGGACACAGTTTCCACGTTTGATAAATTGGAAAATTTAATTCGAAGTGTAAAAACCTTAACAATCCCTGTACCTATCAAGTCAGAGTCATTTAATTTATTTTTTCATTCTTTAGAAAAAA
Source organism: Pardosa pseudoannulata (assembly GCA_032207245.1). Classification (NCBI taxonomy): domain Eukaryota; kingdom Metazoa; phylum Arthropoda; class Arachnida; order Araneae; family Lycosidae; genus Pardosa; species Pardosa pseudoannulata. The sequence continues at coordinate 166,868,458 of CM063508.1, read as the reverse complement.
CATTCCAAACCAAAAGTGTGCCTGACGAACTGAAAGCTGAAATTCTGTTAAATATTTTGGGTGAAAGGGCTAACAATTTACTAGTATATGTTAGTCAGGAAAAATTGAGTGATTATATAAAACTAAATTAATTAGTGTTAAACGAATTTGACGCCCAATGTCTAGATAACTTTAAAAAGGCCGTGAAGTTTCAATCTGAAAATTATGTGCAGTTTTCTTCTCGGCTCAGCGCTTCCTTTGATTATTACTGTCAGTTGCGTAAAGTTAGTGATTTCAAATCCTTGTGTGACCTTATAGTTTCCGATAGAATACTTGAATCTCTTGATCGGGAATTGATGACTCACACTGGAGTTAAACAGGGAGAGACTTTTTTCAATCATCAACAACTCGGTCGTGAGTGTGACATTTACTTGTCATCGAGGGGTAGGGGTACAACAGATTTAACAAATTGGAATTCTGTAAAAGAAATTAAGCGATTGAACAGTATTAATGGCAAAGGAATTCAAATTGGAAAAATGATAGAAATTTGTCCAGAGTGTTCGTTTCTGAAGTTAAAAGTTCTAATTGTGTAATGTGTAAAACTGTAGCCCACCCTCTTGCTACTTGTTCCCAATTTAAAAGATTGTCAGTCTGGGATAGAGCTGAAGTGGTAAAACGGAACCAGCTTTGTTTTCGTTGTTTTTCCCCCCATAAACTGAGAGAGTGCCGTTCTTCTAGAAACTGCTTTTGCCTTAAACCACATCATAAGATGATTCATTTCCCACATGAGAATTCTAACAGTTCTGTGTCTCAATTAAAAGTAGATGCTTCTCCTTTCGTCCAAAACAAAATAATGAAATTCCCGAAGTGAATCAACAATCCCAAGTTTTAACAAACTTTCAAAACAAAAACCGAGAAATGTGCTTTTGAGTACAATTTGTGCTTTAGTGAAAAATAAATTTTCAAATTGGGTTGAAGCTAGGTGTCTTCTTGACGTTGGATCTCAATCGTGTTTGTGTACTAAAGCGTGTGCAGATAGGTTACAATTAAACATGAGGAAAACTAATATTGAGGTTTCGTGGGTGAACGGTGCAAGCATGGTTGTAAATAGTTGCATTAGCACTTCCATTGCAAATAATGATAAAAGTTATGTTAGAGATTTATCCATGTTGGTGGTTAATAAAATTACTGATCTTATACCAAACAAAACGGTTAATGTAGATGTTGATTTATCACAGTTTGTGTCGCTAGCTGATTATAGTTTCAATGTTCCGGGTACTATTGATATGTTGCTAGGTGCTGAGATATTTTATGAACTGTTGAGACCTGGACAAATATCGGTCCAAAACTCGCAGTTGTTGCTGCAAAATACGGTGTTTGGTTATGTAGTAGGTGGGAGTGTTGATAAAGTAGCAAATGATAGAAAACATTGTGGATTAATTATTGATGACGATCTAAATAAAACTATGAGAAAATTTTGGGAAATTGAAAGTGTAGACGTAGAATGTACTAACGATAATTTGTGTGAGGATCATTTTGTGCGTACTTTTCAGAGAAACCAGGAGGGTAGATATGTAGTATCAATGACTTTTAGCAAAGATATTTCGTGCTTGGGGAAATTCTAAAGACATTGCGGTGAGGCGACTTAATTCATTGTGGAAACAATTATCTAGGGATTCAGAGTATTTGTTGTTGTATAAGGATTTTTTGAGGGAGTATGAGGAGTTGGGTCACTTAGAAAAGGTTGTAGAGTCAGATGAACCACCCACGTGCTATTACATTCCTCATCATGGGGTTCTACGCTCTGATAAAGTGACAACTAAATTGAGAGTTGTATTCAACGCTTCATCTCCCACTACTACTGGCATAAGCTTGAATGATAATTTATTAAAGGGAGAGGTTGTTGAAGATGTTTTTGAGACTGTCTCGCGATTTAGAAGGCATAAGTTTGCCTTTACAACCGATACCCCAAAAATGTATCGGCAGATTCTCATAAATCCACATCAAAGAGACTTACAGCGTATCGTGTGGAAAACTGGACCAAACTCAGAAATTTCAACTTACCGTTTAAAAACGGTTACTTATGGCATGTCCAATGCTCCATTCCTTGCTATACGAACCATTAAGCAATTGGCTAAGGATGAGAAAGTGCGATTTCCATTGGTCTCTGAAGCTTTAATGCATGATACCTACATGGATGATATAATCAGTGGAGCTTCTAATCTAGAAACTGCTCGAGAATTACAATCTCAATTGCGAGATGCTTTATTATCACGTGGCATGACCCTTCATAAATGGTCCTCCAATTCTATAGAATTATTGAACAGTTCGATGTCATCAGATGCTGAGCATTCGTTCACAGTTGACACTGAGCTGTGTGAAAACCTTGGGCATGCGTTGGAAGCCTCTCCAGGATTATTTTGTGTTCAAAGAGGCCATTGTTTGTAAGCCATCCTATACCAAGCGTGAAGTTCTGAGCTTAATCGCCAGACTGTACGACCCTTTGGGTTTTCTCGGACCGGTGCTGACTAGAGCTAAGATCATTTTACAGCGTTTGTGGCAGCTGGAGTTGGACTGTTATGAGGTATTACCTAATTCAATCGCCGATGAGTGGCAAGACTTTGTGTTGAATATAAAGTGCATTGAGAGAGTGGAAGTGAATAGGTTTATTCTGGCCGATAATTGCTTGAAAATCGTCCTCCAGTGAATCGCCGATGCCTCGAGAGCTTATGGAGCTATTGTTTATTTACAATGCTTCACTTCCAAAAATAGTGCAAAAGTGTCCATTTTTGCAAGTAAATCCCGTGTTGCCGCAATTAGAGTGATTTCGATTCCTCGACTGGAGCTTTGTGCATGTGTTCTTCTAGCTCAACTTGTGCAGAAATTGCGTGTTACTCTCAAGCTGGAAATCTGTGATATTGTGCTTCATACCGATTCGACCATTGCCCTGGCATGGATGAATACACCAGCAAACCATCTGAAGACATTCATTGCTAACCGAGTTTCGACAATCCAGGGATTAACTGAAAACTGCTCATGGAACCATGTGCCATCAGTTCTAAATCCTGCGGATCTTGTTTCCCGCGGAATAAGTCCTTGTGATTTACCTGATTCATCCTTGTGGTGGAATGGCCCACCATTCCTTGTACAGGGTGAGTTATTCAGCTGTCAGTTGAGTTCAACTTCAATGGATGATCCAGAGTATTCTCGTGAACTCAAGTCCAGTATAGACACTGAAATGATTGTATCATGTGTATGTGTATCCTTAAATTGTGAAACCTCGTTTTTATCTGATTTACTATGTATGAGTAATGATTATGTAAAAATTTCTCGTATATTTAGTTATGTATCAAGGTTTGTAAATGTAAAACATTGTAATGTACGTGTTTCTGCCCCCCTTAGTGCTTCAGAATTAGGTGAAGCTGAAATAAGGTTGATCAGGATGGTTCAAAAAGAAGTATTTTTATCCGAAATTCGGAACCTCAAGTACGAAAAGTGTATAATGCCTAACAGAAAATTGAAAAGCTTGAACCCCTTTTTAGATAGTGATGAAATTTTGAGAGTTGGTGGGTGCCTAAGCAATTCAGACTTGCCTTATGTTTCTAAACATCCTGCAATTTTACCTAATAAACATAAATTATCAATCCAAATAATTGAGCATTTCCATAGAAAAAACCTTCACGTTGGAGCATCTTCCCTTTTGCATCTTGTAAGAGAACTTTTGGCCTTTGAGTGGTCGTTCTTTATGCAGAAAAATAGTTCATGAATGTATTTCGTGTTTTAAAGCTAAACCTACAGTTACATCTCAGTTAATGGGTAATCTGTCCCGAGACCGAGTAGTTCCCAATTATCCTTTTAATGTCTCTGGTGTAGATTTCTGTGGCCTCTTCATGATTAAATATCGTAACCAGAGAAAAGGTGTCCTTCATAAAATTTATATATGTATCTTTATTTGTTTCGTAACTAAAGCTATTCATATAGAAATTGTGTCAGATCTGACATCTGAAGCGTTCATTGCTACACTGAAAAGATTCTTTGCCCGCCGAGGTAAGTGTGCTAAATTGTATTCTGACAATGGAAGAAATTTCGTTGGTGCAAATCAGGAAATCAAGAGACTTTTAGAATTGGTTAAAGAACCAGATAGAGAAGTTTCAAGGTTCTTGTCTTTTGAGGGAATCGAATGGAAATTCATTCCACCGCGAGCTCCATCTTTTGGTGGTATTTGGGAATCAGCAGTTAAATCAGTTAAATACCATCTTAAAAGAGTTGTTGGAAGGTCAAATCTTACATATGAAGAATTCTTAACTATATGTATCCAAATTGAGGGAATCTTAAATTCTAGACCCTTGTGTCCTTTATCGAGTAATGTGGATGATTTACATGTCTTAACCCCAGCTCATTTTTTGATTGGCAGGTCCATGAACTCAATTGCTGAACCTAACTTGACAGACTTGAAGGCTCTCTTAAAAGATGGCAGCGTGTCACTCGGCTGCTGCAGCTCATTTGGAATAAATGGCATCGAAGCTACTTAAGCGAGCTGCAGCAGAGAAACAAATGGCAGATTAAAAAGAATAACATTAAATTTGGGGACTTAGTTCTCATCGAGGATAATATACCTCCCTTTAAGTGACCTCTAGGCCGAATAATAGATATTTACCATGGGGATGATAAATTGGTTAGAGTTATAAAGGTGAAAACGCAAACCGGTGAATATAAGCTTTCAATTTCAAAGGTGTGTCTATTACCTACGCTACCTTAAATTTTATGTTTTTTGTTTTGTTCATATTAAACTGTGTTTTAACTTTTGTGTGAATCCTTTTCAATTTTAATAGCCTTTCAGAATATCTTGTTTTTTATCATATGTATTGATGTAAAAAAATTGTTTATCTACTTATTGAAGCTGTTGAATGTATTACATGTCAACGGGGGGAGAATGTTTACGCCTGTACTTGAGGTTGCGAGCCTGTCTTGTGCTGCGAGCCTGTTATTGAAAAACGCCCTCTTTTGTATATATTTTCGGTGTTCAAAATAAACTTTTTAGTCCACTATGTGAGTTGGAGTGGTGTTTTATTTCGTGTGTGAAAGTGGATGCAACCACATGATATTAACGAACTTCGAAACAGACATTAATAAATTAGTAAAATACACTAGCATTAATCATATCATTATTTCCATCGCATTTCTCATTATTTTACTTAGTTATTTCATATTTTATGGATTTGTACTTTTAAAATTTTAATAGGTAATATTTTACTACATTTGAGATCGTATTAATAAATTTCTAAACAATTATATATTAACAGTCAAAAACATAATGCATAAAATGTAATCTTATAATATTTGGTTTATTTTAATATTAATTATTATGAAAGAAGATCAGTTAGAATTTTTTATTGAAAAATGGAGAGAAGGAAATTGTAAAAACCTCTGACCAAAACAGATATATTTTAAAGATAATGTATGATGAGCTCCTGGCGCCCTCTATTGTCAGAAAAATAAGGCAAGGTGTTAAACTGCTACAAATTAAAAAAGATAGTTGTTAAAGCTATTGTTAATATAATTGACAAGTCAGAAACGTCAACTGTAACTGCAAAACATGTGCATGACGAATGTCTGTCATCAGATGTACTTAACATTTCAACGTATTGAATTCTCTGAATTCATTATTTCAAAATGTGGTTTATTAAGGCTACAAATATTTTTTTATCTATAAGGGTGCATTAAAAAATTAGAATATCTTCTGACGTAAGCAAGTAATTATTTTGAAAAAGTATATAAAAAGTACTGAAAAGTTATTATTCGAAATATTTTCTATTAACGTGTTAACGTCTAGAAAATGATCTGTGCAGCATCCAGTTTAATAAGCAAAATATTAAAAGAGTTATTCCTAAAATGCATTTTACAGCATTTTTGCCTTTTTATTTTTATCTCCACGGGGAGGATTTGTATTCGCAATAAAGTTTCTATTTTGGGACTAACAACTGGCAAACAGGGGGGAAAAAAGCAAGAAAAGGAATTTTTAACCTTTATTTTCCCTAATGTCCTCCGAAAATTGAAAGTTCTGATGAGTGTCCTCCTTATTATTATGGATGAATACAAACATATGAAAGAAATTTTCTTTTCATCCTAGTGAGTCATAAATATTTAATGTGAAATGAACGAGCATCTGTGGCACTGGTGAATATCAAGAAAAAATATTATGACGCGAAATAAAAAAAAAAGAAGAAAAACTGCTTTCCTTGGAAGAAAGTGCTCCTATTTCTATTCTTTTCCACAAACAAAAGCTTACTTTTCTTTATTCTTTTGTGTAAATATTTTGTTTTTTTAACGTAATTGTTTGCGTTAAAATATTTTCTATGCAGAAAAATTTCGCGCATATGTAAATGGATATATATAAAATTTATACTGCATGTTTCTGCATTCCCATATATAAATAAATAAGATCCTTGAATAAATGAGTATTTGTATTTATTTTCTTTCAAAAAATGCAGATATTTTGCAGAATATTCGACTTAAAGTGCAGAAGGTGTTCAGTAAAAAGAAAACTTATCGGTTCCACACCAATTTCCGGAATAAAATGTTTTGAATATGTTATGCTTACGCTCATTGAGATATTATATGCTTACCAAAATATGCTGAAGCTGTTTAGAGATTGTAGGCGTCTACAGATTTTTTTAGAGAAACTTTTTCAGACAAAATACATAAATTCTTATTTCAAAAAATATACCAATCTTTTTAACTTCTCTGCTTAAACATATGTATATCTTAATTAGTATTTACATATATATATATATATATATATATATATATATATATATATATATATATATATATATATATATATATATATATATATATATATGAGTGTGAGGTTTGAAATTTTAAAATTAGAGATTAAAACATTGATTATGGAAAAAAGTAAACTCTTTGTGAACTGTAAGAATATAGGTTTAAACAACAGCACTTAAGAACAGAGCCGAGTTCAGGAAGAGAACAAATAACTCTTATGGACTCATGGCATAGTGTCGGATTGAATCTTGTCGAAATCAAATTGGCTAATGTGGCTTTTTGAATTAAACTCCTGGAATGGATGTATTTCTTATTTTTTATCAATTTCTGAGCCTCAGTATATATATATATATATATATATATATATATATATATATATATATATATATACACATATATATATATATATATATATATATATATATATATATATATATATAAATATATATATATACATATATACATATACACATATATATACATATAAATATATATATATATATATATATATATATACATATACACATATATACATATATACATATATACATATATACATATATACATATATACATATATACATACACACACACACACACAAGTGTATGCATAAAAGGTTTTCAACAATTCTAATAAAATTAAACTTTTATTTTATCAAAAATCAACTTTATAAAATTAGTTCTTTTCGTATGTGTATATATATGTGCATGTCTGTGTATGTACACACACACACACATATATATATATATATAGTTTGTATGCATATATATGTATACATATATATACATATATATAAACATATACATATATATACATATATATATATACACATATACATATATATATACATATATGTACATATATATATACATATATACATATATATATACATATATACATACATACATATATATATACATATATACATACATACATATATATATATACATATATACATATATATATATATATATATATATATATATATATATATATATGTATGTATATATATATGTGTATGTATGTATATAATATTGATTTCAACAGTTAGTGATTTTATCTTCAGCAAATGGAATAGTTTATTTTGAAACATAGATTCTCGCATTCAGAACAACAATGAAAACCAATAATTCTTTTTAAAGTAACAATCCATTTGATAAATTATATAAATATATATTGAAGCTGACTGAATTTATATGCTGAGCAAAAAACAGCATGTATAGGAAAAGGCAAATTTTTGTCAGACACAGGTGATTGGAATTCTAGTTTTTGAACTTATTGAATTGATTATAATTGATTCAAACTAACGACTTTTGCAAACTACAAGTTTTAATTTTGCCAAAGTATTACTAATCGTGATACACCAGGGTAATTGATTTCAGTCTGATACATGTTACTTCTCTGCATACCAGTGCAGTTCAAACACAAGTATTTGCTACAAATCAGTTAGAAAGTACACAGAATGATACTGTTGTATCATATGGTTTCCGATATGGAGTAATCATTTGCAGTTATGAGGAAAACTGTCTTATATGTAAACTGTTAACACTATATGTTAGTTCAGTTGTCAAATAGTTGACTACCTAAACTCCAAACTATACATAACGAGAAATGTATTCGGCTTATTACCTACAAATATTTGTCTTTAGTATACACTAAAGAAATAGTCCCCAAGTTATGAATCGCGTATAAGGTCCCCACGTATGATATATTTATCCCATCACCTGGCTTGGGCATTACTTATGCGGATAAATGACCAGCCCTTTTTACAGATTTTGAAATAGGTGTAATGAATTCTAGATACTACTGGTTCCACAGCTATCCCGATATTCCTTTGGTATATAATAATATTGTCAAAGTCAAAATTAATTTGCGAAATGGGGAGTCACTTGCTAACTCTTTGTCACGTTTTTTACCATTTTTATTGGTCATGCTAAAATATTTTTTATGCATTACTGTTAAATTTAACCTTTGCATTTATGTGTCATAATGTTATGTATCACTCCAGAAAAATTTATAAAATTATATTTCATACTTTTAAAGAAGTCCGTGAAAAATAATTTTGGTTATGAGTTTATAGTATAAATCTTAATTAGAATCGTTTAAAACATTGGAGAGTAAGTGTTTAAAATACTTAATTAACTGATTATTCATTTTGAAATAGAATAATTTCAAAGCGATTTTGCTTTTATATATATAAAAGCAACAATTTTTACAAATGTTTAATCTTAAAGGGATGTGAAGATTCAAAATAAGCATAAAAGTTTTCCAATATTTACAAAAAAAAATAAAAAATAAAAAAAATAAAAAAAATAAAAATTCTAAAATGCTTTTAAAATTTTTATTTCTTTCTTAATTTATATTGAACTGTCTAAAACCATCTGTATATATGTATGTTCACAAGGCATTCTTTATAGGCAATATCAGTCACGATAAAATTTTGCGCAGTATCTAAGTTAGATCCAGAGAAAGTTTAGGCAGCTCAAATTAATACTAGGACAAAATTAATATTAGATATCTTATATTGTCAATTTTTATTCACTACATTTATTTTTCTTTTAATTTCTATTTCCTTATAATTCCACACTAATCTATTTCTTTTCTAGGCGTAACAGGGTTATCTTTAAAAAAGTATTTAGTATTTTATCAACGTCACATACTCCATATTTCTACTTTACACTCACCTTTGTTCTCTTTGCTTAATCTCTCAAAAAATCTAGATATGTTACCGTGAATCAAGTGAAGAGAAAAATTGCTTACTTATATTTTTTAATAAGCACCTAACTCATCACATTTACCAGCAAAAGTATTTGTAAAAGACTGAATAATTACTAGTTATGTAGAATCACGTTCACTCATAATTTTACACTCATACGTTTCACCGAAAGCTGTTAGGACAGCGACTAGTTAGTAACGACTAGTAACTGAATTATAAGCTGCAATAATAATAAAATTCAGGAGAGGATGATGTGTGATTTATAATTGACTAGCTTCTCATTCTTGGCTTATTTATAAGAATCTTTATACATAAAATAAAGCTTTATAAATTCAATAACAGTGAAATATCAGAATTTCCTTCAAATTTCACCCGATGAAATGGCAGAGTTATCTTTACAATTTCACTACAATTTGAAATTCACATATCCACATATTTCTAAAAGTTTTACCGATTTCAATCGTTCATCTTAAAAATCATTATCGAGAAGATTAATTATACCGAATCTGTGGAAATAAAAGAAAATAATTTTATACTAAGCAAAAGGGATTTGCCGGAATTAATATACTTCTGATTTATGGCTCACGATGTTCTTTTTTTTTCCTGTTTTAAGCTTAATCTTTGAACACCTCCGCGAAGAGAAATGAAACTCTGCGATCACGCATACTTCGATCTCGCGAGAAAATTTTTCTCCTAAACGTCTTAAGCGAAGACGCTGTGGGTGGATGTTGGGCTGAAACGTGTAAACGAATTTCAGCCACTTCCATTAATTCTATCACGTAAACTGCGTTTTATGGTAATATTTGCCCATTAAAAGAATCTGGAAATTGAAATTGATTTTTTTCCTTCCAGTTTATAATAAGATTTAATAAAAATGGTTGGATTCCTTTTGAAATCTTTGGTGTGTCTAGGAATTTATAGTGCATTTCTTCTGTTACTTCTTCAGATAGTATTTGTCTGTCAGTAGTTTATATTAAATAATGTTGACACAGAAATTTTAAGGTTTGGGATAAAAAACAGTTATGAAATATGGATTAACAGTATTGAATTAATTTTACTAGTAATACTTTACCAGATTTAATGTTATGAGTAGTATTACTATATGTTTTCATCTACCTTGGTTTTTAAATGAAGTTGGTGTGTCTAGGAATTTACAATGCATTTCTGTTACTTCTTTCAGATAGTATTTGACTGTCAGTAGTTTATATTAAATAAATAATGCTGAAACAGAAATTTTAAGGTTATGTAATATGGATTAACAGTACTGAATTAATTTTACTAGTATAACTTTATCAGATTTAATGTTATAAGTAGTATTACTATATGTTTTCAACTACCTTGGCTTTTAAATAATTTCAAATAAACATTTTAATGCATAACGCTTTGCAAATATCAAATTAACGCATCAGGCCTAAACCAGTTTTACAGTTTTATTTTAATATATAATGCTTTGCAAATATAGGTCAATTTCACCCAGCAGTGCACATCTCAAATTATGACGACTCTGGTTTTAATTTCAAGCGAAAGGACAGCTTATTGGTTGCCTATTGGCTATCTTACACATGATGACGAATGGGAAGAGTATTAAAACCGTTCATGAAGTTGTATGACATCACTCTATTAAATTAACTCCTCAGGCCTAAAAGAGTTTTACTTTTGTTTTGGCAAGTTTTGTCATAGAAAAACAATTGATTATCTTTGCTTTCCGTCAAAGATATTCGGTAAATTTTCCTAATGAGCACAGCTAAAGGCGGCGAAGTGTGTAGCAACTTTGACTTTTCCAAATAATCCAGAGGGACATGTGGAAAATATTTTCGTAAAAGTTTACGCAGTTAGTAATAAGGAAAATAAGATAATTTGCTTAGAGATTTTTTAAAAAAGAAAAAGACTTCTTCTGTAAAGCCGTCTCATTTCCCATTTTTCTAGCAGCAGAACTATAGAATTCTAAAAATACCAATTTTTGTCACTAGGTCGATAATATACATTCGTCACAGTAGGTTTCGTAAATTCACAACAGTGAATTGATAGATGAAGGCTTAAGAAGACTTAAATCTGCTCTGTGATACGAAATATAAGAAGTCTCAGATAGACTTTAACTGTACTGGCATGCAGTCAAATCTTTAGAACACAGAATACAGAATAAAACTTTTTTAATAACACTTGTTATTAAAAACTTTCCTGTTAATCATTAACTAATACAACCCCTCTAAATTTGTAAGAAATTTTATTATGGGAGCATCATATGGATGGTCAAAATTACTCTCTAGGACAACACAAACAAATAAATTGGGTCCTCATAATTTAGAAGCAGGTAACCAAGCAGAAGATCCCAAGCTATCTCAAGGTTCCCAAACGATACCTTTGGATATTGCTTGGGAACTTGAAAGACATTACAACCACGAAACCTTCTTTACGTGCCACAAGCGCCATTAGAAAAGAGCGGATCTTTCATCCAGCTAGATCCTCGAGCCTGCAATTCTCTGGTTATGACATCGACACTTTTTCCAACTAAGTGACTGTGGCTAAAAAAGTAAGAACCCTTTTTATTTTTTATGGAGGGTTTCTCAAATGTCCAATGATATTCAAGCAGAATCTCATCTTTTCTTTTTTTCTTATCTATTTTCAAATAAATATATTCACACTTTAGATAAATATACAATATAAATATATAAATATATAAATATATGAAGAATATAAAATAATATAATTAATAGATAATAAATAATTTAAAAATATAAAAATATTTAATAATTTTAAAATTTTATTTAATAATTTTTTAAATATTTAATAATTTAAAATAATAAATATAATTATAAATATATAAATATATAATAAATCTATAATAAATATATAATAAATATATTCACACTTTACCGCTATTCTTAGCAGAGGTAGCTCAGTCGGCAAAGGCAACTGTATAGTAACTGTAGGGTTGGGGTTTCGGGAACTAAGGGAACTACAGACCTGCTGTGTTCATTAAAAGTGGTTGGGACAAGTAAATTTGTGGTCACAAATTCCTTCAAGTAGAACGATACCTTTGGAGGTGGCAAGGTAAGGCTGAGGGTCTTCTGCTTGGTTGTTGCTGCTTCTAAATTACGAGGACCCATTTTGTTTGTTTGTTGTTTCTTAACGAGTATTGTTGGCCCCCTATAGGGTGCTCCCATAATAAAATGTTCAAAAAAATCCACGGCGTTGTGTGGAAGAATGCGTCTCCGCTTTAAAAAACATTTTTGCTATTAATCAGTTCAAAAGGTGAATACTTTTAAACACAACTAAAAAGAGAAATAACGCAAACAAAGAAGTGTTTTTAATACTCTTCGTCGCTTTCCATAATTCAACAGAAGCTTTATTTTATTTTTTTTCTCGCCAGGAGATCTTATGCATGCGAAAGAAATAAAAATACTACGGTCAAAGATTATCTCAGTTTTTTGACTCATTGAGATTTTAGATATTTTCATTAAGGATTATTTGATTAAAGGATGTTCTTTTTTAACTGATTTTTCAAGTTGCCAAGTGAAAAGTGCATTGCAGGAAAGGGAAAAAATCACAATGAGAAAGAAATCCTTTAAGAAATAGTGGTTTTCATGCGTAATATTTGCATAATTAAGTTAATACGACACCGTTTCTTTCCCTTTTCCTGCTTTTTTTAGAAAAATATGGTGGAAGTTTACTTCGTTTATCTCCTCTTACAACCTCTTCCCATCTCCCCTCTGGTAAAAAACTGTGATCCCATCGTCTTTTTATCAAATGTCTTCAAGATTATTAAACTTCAAAATGATTAATGATCCGCGCTCCGTAATGACCACATTGAACCTGCCGAAGTGGAAAAAGTTTTCCTTTCAGCGAACAATTTCTCGACAGTATGGTGAGTGAAGTTACGTCAAAAATCTAATGATTTACTACCTTTTGATAGTACAACATCGCACCTGCTTTAATAAAAATTCAGAAATACGCAGTGAAACAAAATTATGTCGTTGTGTGTGTATGTATAGAACAAGTAGAAGGTGATTGAATATGAATATGCAAAAAGAACTTGGTTTTTGAACTTTCAGTTCACTTTCAGCTCTTTGTACTTTTAGTTAATAGAATTATGTCCTTGCTCCCTTAAGAATTCTATAGTGATTGGTATGTGATGGTTGGTTGTAAGTATTAGGATCAATATTTCGTTGTTGAAAGGATAATAAGAGGATTACTTACTACTTAAAGTGACTTATTATTCTGATAACAGCTTAGAAATATAAGGAGTTATATCAATAACTTAACACTAGGTTTACAGGACACATAACAGCTTAAAAATATAATAAGTTAGATCAGTAACTTAACACTAGGTTTACGGGACACATAACAGCTTAAAAATATAAAGAGTTAGATCAATAACTTAACATTAGGTTTCCGGGACACGTAATAGCTTAGAAATATAAGGAGTTAGATCAATAACTTAACAATAGGTTTACGGGACACATAACAGCTTAAAAATATAATTAGTTAGATCAATAAATTAACACTAGGTTTACGGGACACGTAACAACTTAAAATTATTAGGAGTTATATCAGTAACTTAACACTATGCTTTACGGGATGCTTCATTTTGACGCATTTTCAATTTTATAAGGAAAATTACAAAAACCTTTTGCAATTTTGTATTATTTTTTGTATTGACGTTTATGCATTGAGCAAGGTTAATATATATATTAGTTTATTTTCAATATCAAGTGTTAAAATATTGAAACTTTTTATGTGGTATACCTATCTCTACGGATATGAGGAAATTTGACGCAATCGTAATGTAGACAAAATTTTTAGTAAATTAGTTCTACTCATTGCAAACATTACATCAGTAATAAAAAGGAATGTACCAACAATACTTCGATCCGTTATCCGATATTGTTATTTCAAATGAAACAAGCAATAAGCTACAGTAGAAAGAACGAACGCAGAATGTCAATTGAAGTCAGAGTATGAAGCGATTTTGAAGGTTTTAGTTCCTTGGTTCGAATATTGAAAAGTAAAATACTAAAATATTTTTGGAATTAGTAATATTATTGTTAACCTCAATATTATCTCATACTTTCATTTTTACTTATAGTTTATAATTACATTGCTTTCTGGGTGTTGTTATATGTATTCGTTCATCCGTCAAATTGACACATATTCGTAGAGATAGGTATATTAGAAATGTCCTTAAATCTAGTGTTAATACAGTGAGATAATGAGAGCATTGTTTGCTACTAAGTTGACTATTTATTTAAATAACACTTGAAAAAGTTATATAATTTCTGTTAAATCCCATAACGAAAATGTGACAGTTTGCATTATCCATGAAAACCAATAATAACCATTTCTGTTTAGAACTTCAAAAAATAAATATTCCAAAATGTTTTTTTTCATTGATATAAATTTGTGTATACATCACATACCTATAAAATGTGATAGCACAGCAATAATGTATTCTAATAGCTTGAACATTTTCTACTGATCTAATACTCACATGCTGAAAATGAAGTAAGTCTATGAAACATATTTTTTTCATTTCAAAAACAATTCTAACGAATATATGAATTCAAAATTATTTTCTCTCCACTACAAAATAAATAAATTAAAGAGTTAGTTTTTTGCTTTGTTGTGAAAAATTGTGGAAAAAACCAATTTATTATGGGAGCACCATAGAGGAGGCAACATTAGTTCTTAGGAACAGCACAGACAAAGTGGGTTCTCGTAATTTAGACCAAGAAGAAGACCAATTAAAGATTAGAAGAAAATCCGGAATGCCACTTCCAGAGGTATCGTTTAGAAACTTGGAGGACATTGTGGACTCTAACCTGCTTTACGTGCCCCAAAAGCTAAGAAGGGACAAGGTAAATCTTTGGTCTGTCAGAGTTTGAACCTACAACTTTTCAATTATCAGATCACTGCTTTACCGACTGAGCCAAAGGGGAGAGTAAAATGTATTTGTATATTTTGAATTCACTTCAAAGTTAATGAAAAAGTACGTTTACATTTATGTTTTATGCAAGGCAGGTTCTTTAATTTGGTTTTCTTCTTCTGCTTCTGTAGCACTACACCTTTCCATAGGCCAAGGCTGTCTCTAAAAGTTTCTTCCACCTGGAACCATCTTCCGCCACAGTTTTCCACTGGTTGTCTCCAATTTCATGGAGGGTTTTCTCAACCATGTCAATCCACCCTGATGTTTGGTCTATCTCTTTTCCTTTTTCCATCAACTTTTTGAAATGTAACTTTTTTTGTTGGGTTTAAGTCATTGTATCTATAAATGTGTCCCAACCACCTTAATTGATAGATCTTTATAGTTTTCACAATATTTGGTTGTCCGAATTCAGACTATAGTTCATGATTATGACGGATTCTCCAGCCACAAAAGATAAAAACACTGTAAAATATGGAATTATAAAAGCTTTAAAATAATTCTGGTTTTGATAAAGATTTTTTTTAATCTTTGTGATTTTATGTAACATAATTAGTTTAAGAATTTTTCAATAGCAACATCTGTTCAAACCTAAAATAAGGGAATAAATCTAATTATAATCCATTTCCCTAAAATTCAGTCACGTGTCATTTAATAAAGAGGTACAAAAGGTTCCTCGAATTAATTTAAAACTGAAAATGTCAATGTTTTATTTTGTGGGAAAAGCTTTCAAATAAATTAAATACAAAGTTCGTTGCATATGAATTTTATTTGTAGCAACTATATTTCTGTTATAAAATTACCCTTTGTTATGTCCCACAATGATATCACTGGATGCTATGTTGCAAAGAGCGATGTGTTTAAACGCGAAATGAATTTATTAAATATCAAAAATTCTACTGCGCGAACAACGTGTTTCGAAAATAAAACTGTTCCTAAAACGATAGTTAGTGGATATTCAATACAACCAGCATGTAAATTAACTTTAGAATAAATTATTTTTCCGGCCATTTCTAAAGGAACGATTTAAAGCGCTTCATGTATAATGAATTCTTTCCGAATTCAAAAGCTTTGTGCATATTTAATTAAGTCTTGAATACTCGCACATTTCAAAGCGATCATTTCAATATGTAAATCAAACTTTCGGATGGAACATACAACCATTTTACCATTCAGATATTTTGTGGCGTATATAAGTAAATTTACCTTTTATAAAAATATCTTTGCATCATTTTGTGCAAGTTTTACGAATGATGTGTGCTATTATTCGAGATATCTAAATCTGTTTTATTCTGCAAGATGGAATTGCTGGCTCATTTCATAAACAGCCTATGAAGGTTTAAGGGTAAATAGCGTTTTCATATTACCAAAATATACAACCGAATTTTAAATTGCGTACAGTTAATTCAGTTCATCCAAAAATTTGCTTATTAAGGTTATAATCCAATATGTATTTAGGAAAGATGTAAAATAGATAATTTTATTATAATCATCGAAGTTTTCATAAAGGTTCTCTGCTATGGAGTAAATATTTTTAAGAGTAAATCAAAGATTATATGCATTTCAATATCATTTTATACTTTGAACTCATTATGTGCTTTTTTAGTACAGAAGATATTAATAGAAATTTCATTAAAGTTTTTACAAACTATAAAATTTGTTACATATTATCAGTTGTTTTACATTTCCTGTCTTTTATACAGCAATATACAGTAATTATTTTGCACAAATATTTTAATACTATAAAGTGGTTTATGTTCTATTAAACTATGTAATATATATTAAGGAATTAATATTGTATTCAATACAGTATTTTATTCAACTTTCAATATTCCCCTCTTTAAAGACTTCGTTTGTAAATATCAATGCAATTGAAAAAATTAGTTGTTATTAAAGATAATGCAAGAAATTTTGTTCAATATCATTATCAGCAAGAGATTCATAATTTCAAACTATTATTGTAAAAGATTAAAAATTGTGTTACTTATGTAAATTTTAAATTCTTTTATAAATATACAATAAAAATATACAATAAATTAAATTAGTAAATCAAATTGAGACTTTCATGAATAACTAAAATAAAATCAGTCTTAAAACATGTGAAAAGGTGTGGCCAACTTTAGAGTGGTATCTCTTCATTAACGTGCTTAATATCCGATATTCCTCATGCATCATCAGTATCTCTGATCTAGAGGGCTAGGTCCAGACAGATCAGAGTCCAACCCTCCTGTGCGACTGAGATACTTTATACCACTTTATAGTAATTAGTAAATCAATGGGAGACTTTTATGAATACTACAATAAAATCAGTCTTAAAACATGTGAAAAGGTGTGACCAACTTTACAGTAGGAATCTCCTCATTATCGTGCTTAATATCCGATATTCCTCATCCATCATCAGTATCTCTGATCTAGAGGGCTAGATCCAGACAGATCAGAGTCCAACCCTCCTGTGAGACTGAGATACTTTATACCACTTTATAGTAATTAGTAAATCAAAGGGAGACTTTCATGAATAACTATAATAAGATCAGTCTTAAAACATGTGAAAAGGTGTGGCCAACTTTAGAGTAGGAATCTCCTCATTATCGTGCTTAATATCCGATATTCCTCATGCATCATCAGTATCTCTGATCTAGAGGGCTAGGTCCAGACAAATCAGAGTCCAACCCTCCTGTGCGACTGAGAGTAAGAATGGGACGTGAATGCCTGGTGAAACACCTCACCAAGAATAGACATTGTAAATTCTAGCATATGTATTTCATGTAATACAGGAAAAAATGAATAAAGTTCACCTAAATATCTGCTCGGAACTAGACTCTTAAGTTATAACAGAATGTAATAACAGCAATTTTAGTACCCTTTATTGAAAGGTCTAAGAACGTATGACTTGTTTACACGGTATTTTTTATCTCTGGGGAAAGATTTTTAAATTTTTAGTGTTGCATATTAACGTTTTTTTAAATCATTTTAAGGCCTCTTTGGTTGTTCTTATAAAAAGTATATTGTAGTCTGGTTTAAATCGGTTTGATAATTTTATGTTTTGTGTTTATGAACACAATTTATTGGGTGAGTGACCTACTTTGTACGAGACGTATTTTTTAAGTAAGAACCATTTTGAAATAAATAAAAAACAGAGATTTTTTTCACTATTTTATTTTTATGTGAAAGACTGTCTATTAATCTACTTTTCTACATAATTGCTACTAATATTGAGACACTTATCACATAATACAACGAATGTTTGCATACCATCGTCATAGAACTCTGCCTCCTGATTTTTCAGCTATTGCAACAGGGACATTTTGACATTGGGAACAAGTAGTTGTCACTAGGCGGTAAAACAGAACTATATGGATGGTGATCGAGTTTTTCTTCTCTTGTAACAATGAGGCTAAAAATTATCCTCAACTTCGTGGTCAACAATGGGGTGTAGCGACGTCACAGTATTGTTTGGAAACTTGGAGAACATTGCGACTGCATTGCCCCTACCACAATTAATGAACATAACAAAACTTTGGGCACTTTCAATCCCAAACCCACAACAATAAGGATCGCTGCCATTTAAAAAGTTATAAAATTGGTGCAAACATATTATTTTTTTAATGTGATTAAATTTGATTTTTAAAAAGTTAAAATTATAATTCTCAAAATGAATCCAACAAAGTGTTTATTTACCTAATTTAATATAAATGTTTTTTCTTAATAAAATTGGCATTATTTCCTGCTAAGGTAAATTCCACTTTATTTGTTTAGCCATTTTATAATGAAAGTAATGAAAGATATCGTGGTCACTTGATGTAATATGGTACGAAATCTTTTTTTCAATATCTCGAAAATATTTAGCACTAAAAAAGTAACTCACATACATCTAAAATTTCCCTCTTGACATAAATTTTTCCCTTACGTTTCTGTGACGACATCCTTTTTGGTGGTACATAAGATAATATCTTGTTTTATCACTTCCATTTATAAAGTATAGGGAATATTCTCGAGAAAATTTTGTTTCTCTACGCTTCAGCAAAACTCCCTTTGGAATTGTTTTTTGCATACATAGGTAGACGTTTGAAAAAGAAGCGCGAGGTTTCAGAGATTTTATTTTACAATTGTGAATATTTAACAAGATTTTAAATAAATGATATGTATAGGAGAGGAATAAACATTTTAGAAAGATAAAAAAAAATGAACATACAGACACACATATAATAATATAAGGTTATTATTAAAAACAACCATACAACAAAACATTGAAATGTGGTTTTTGAAACATAAATAATTATTATTACCAAAATATAAATAACTATTCTAGGTCTGACCTTCGAATTTCAGTTTTTAATATAAAAACTAGTATTACATTATCTTAAACTATGCATAAACAATTTGAATTTATTCGACAAGTTTTATACAATTTAAATTTATGTCTTAAATGTTCGTTTTAAATATTCTATTTTAATCAATTTATTACATATTTTTCTTTGCAATAATTTAGAAGATTTTAATTTCTTCAACGTTGACAAAGGTTATTCTGACACATCATACCAGAGCTATTTCATTAAACATCATGTCATGTTAGTTTTTCTACTTCTTTAACACTTCTAAACATCATTTATTTATAACACATAAGGTATATCTAATTGACTGCTTCGCAGAACTGATTCTGAAAATCACTCTAAACGTCAAAAATGATTAAAAACACTGCTTTGATACGAATATTTATCATTTTCTCTAACAGATTAACAGCGAAATATATATCTATGTCTGTCTCCTTAATTATAATGAACTGGCACTAATGTACTATAACGGTAAAGAAATATTATTTTCATATTTGTATATTGGAAACAAAATATTGTTTTGATGATATGAGGAGTAACTCCAAAATTTTTTTTGACTTTTTCTATTTCATTTTCTTAATTACATAAGAAATTTTACATATACCAAAAGTTCACAGTAAAAGGTTTTACATATCTTGTCTTCCTTTTACACAAGTAAATTGCTTTTATTCGTAGGTGAAAATTAATTTCACAGATACATCATCTGCAGCTGCAATATTAAAGTTTCCCACACAAAAATTCAGAAATTTCTCTCTGTTTTTATGGTACGGTACATATTAGAAAAATTTGATAAGGACTGTATATTTTAGTTTAAAGTATGAAATCCAATTGCTGCTTATTATTTTTAGAGTTGAAGTTGAATTTTTTTGGAACTGCGTAAAAACTTTTCAAGTTGTAATCAACCAAATTAACTATGAAGCATTTGAAAAGATTAGCTTCAAAAGACTTATGTTTATGTATTTCAAATTCTTTTGTGGTTGATTGCAAAAACTTGCTAATATAATGTTGATTAAACTACTTACTGTCATAAAAACTTTACTTTTCTTACTTTTACTTTTTACTTTACTTTTTTTTTCTTTTCTGTCATAAAATTCATGACTATTGCAGCTTTTATTGAAAAATAAAATATAAAGCGTTTTCTTGGAAATAAAATAAACATTACTTCCATCGTATAAAATGTTTATTAGAGTGAATTTGTAATTATAGAAAACTTTCGAGAACTAATCGAGAAGTTATATTACGATATTAGCATATAGCCCGTCATATGACCGTATCAATTAAATATTTAATTTTCCAGAATTGTCAATTAACCTATGAGGCAAGTAAAGAAAATTGTTGTTTTTTGGCTGAGAATTATCTGGTACACGCTCAATAATTTGTTTATCTTTACTGACCGCATGTTAGTTGCCAACTTTAATTTATCTTGTCATATTACTTGATAGGATGGACAGCAGAGGTTTTAATATTGACAGTGATTATTTGGCGGTATATATGAATGATGTCCGAAATTGAGCGAATCGATTGCAAAACTTGTGGTTATGTATAAAAGACAAACACACAAACGAACAAAATTGTTAGTTTTCAAAGATATATAACTTAAAAGTTAGATATTTTTTAGTATGTGAAATAGAATCATAGACTTTTATGAAAAGAATTTGTTGTTAATAACGGGAATAAAATTTAGTAATGGTGATTAAATTTAAAATTATCACATATGTACTTAAAATATTGTTTAAGCAAAATATAAAACATAATTATTTACATAATATCTAAGTTCAGTGATAAAACGTATGAAAATAATGCAGACGATATTTAAATAATTTAAAATAAGAAATGATTAAATGAGATGGTTAAAGAAATGACTTCATATGCTAGAAAAATTTTTATTTTCATCTATTTATAACGTGATAAATTGATGAATGTAATCATCACTTGCTCTTAACGGAGGAAAATAGGTCTTGAAATAATGGCATGAAACGATCGCAAAAGGGGGAAGGGGTGGATTTCAAACATTTTCGAACTCGCTTTGAATTTTGCTAACCTTAACTCATCAAGAATCCAATATGGATTCCTCTATCAATTCCAGGTCCAACCACTTCATAAATTCGAGGACAGACGAATAGATAAATTAGACTATTATTATATAGGGGATAATTAATGATTGTTTTCAAAATAAATTTTATTTTAAACTAATTTAGTTTTACATGTGTAACTAAATTTATCTTACTACCTTTCGTATAGCATCTATGCTATTTGACTAAATTAAAAAATTTGGCATAAACCGTTCCATTAAAGACTTACTGGATATAATCTAAGAGCATTCCGCCCCATAAAAAAGAAGATAAATAAAACAAAATGAGAGAAGATACCACAACGACCATTTATTTTTTATTCAATCAAAAAAAAGTTATTTTTTTGGTATAATGCAGTTATAAAAAAGGGAAACTAATACCCTCAGCTACTAGTTCCGTAAGCCGATTAAATCAGGCTGAAGAATGCCAAATTCACCTTGATTTAATTAAAAGTTATTTCGAGAAATGGTACGAGATTAAAAAAGATATTATAAATTGGTTACATGGGTAGCATTTTTATTTAAATTTTGGCTAGATAAAACAAATACTTTACTTTTTAATATAAAGTTATTTATTCGTGTCTTAAAATTTTATGTTTGTTTAATGCCTTGTAAATATCAAAAATTATTAATTTAAATAAACTAAATTTTAAGAATTATCTAACAGGATAAAAGTTTATTTGATTACGTAATCCTAAATATTTAATAGGGTCTGAAGGGGTAAAATGGGTAGAAAAAGCTCGATTTCTCATTCTGCACTCTTTTACACTTAAAAAAACTGTAAACAAGCAATTGTTTGATTGTATTCATGCAATGGGTTCATTACCATTGTTGTTAAAATAGTTTTAAACATTTTCTTAAATTGTAAATTTGTAACTTTTTACTTCTTTTTTATACTCATTTTACTCCAGAGGTGGGGTTAAAATGGGTATTGGTCATAAATGCTATTAATTACGTAAAATTTAATTAAAACTTTATTTTTTAGCTACAAACACATTTGTATGGGATATAATTACAATTTATATTGCAAAACTGCAATGACCACGGTTGTTAAGTTGAGCTACGTTCTGCTACATCAGAAACAGTCATCACTTCTCCGGCCTTAGTTTGTACCAGCTTTCTTTCTCATCTAAGACTTTTTTTTCTTGCAGCTGCAGTGGGGAAATTGTTGTAAGGATGCCCTTTTTTTAATTCCTTATATTGAAAAGAAATTTCAATATTCGAAGTGGTTGAACAGGATGTTTGCTTAGAAAGAGCTATCATAGATGTTGAAGTCTGTGCAACACTGTTTAATGTTATTTCTCTCTCTTTTTCAGTTAACTATATTTTGTGTTTAACAACCTTTTTCCTTCACAGTGTTAAATAGCTGTTTCAGCAGGTTAGATAATGTCGCTTTGGACACTTCATAAAGAAGGTCTCCGTGCACCACATCTTTAGGACTTTTCTCCAGGCATAGGGGCAAATACTTCGACATCCAAAGATTGCAGGACATAGTTTGAGTTGATAGGAGGCAGTGAATGATGATTCTATTGTCCATGGCTTGTTTTGCTGTCTTATATGTCAAGTGTCCATCCAATATCAAAAGAATGGGTTTTTCCAGATGTTCCACTTGTTTGAGAAAATGTCCCATCCAAGATTCAAACATTGTATCACGCATCATACATCCACCCTGACTCTGTGCAGCCATATAAAGCATCAGATGGTCCATCCTTAGTCCAAGTTTCATATAAATTTAGACTTTGTACAAAGTGAAAGGTGGAAAAAATTTTCAGTCGATGTATAAAACAGCTTTATAAACGCATGTAGTTTTAGGCTACAAGCTCAATTTTACTCTTATTTTATTGATTTATTCTGTACCACAGCAAATACATTTTAAAAAATACTATGTTACATTATTTACACTAAAATTGTAGGTCTGGTTTAAATTATTACATGCAAAAATTTAGAATTTTGTAATAAAATGTTAAAAGCTTAACTAATACCCATTTTCCCCCATCATACAAAAATAATAATTAAACATAAAATATTTAAAATATTTCTTGCCTGCTTTTGAAAAACTGTGGTTCACAAACCCTCTCAGTTGATTATTGAAAAAATATTGAATTTAAAGAAATAAAATATTACTTTTTTGAAAGTTTTTAAGACCTTAGTAAAAATGAATATATTCCTGACTTGCAAACAAGTCAATCTATGTTGACAGATGTAAAATATAAAACTCCTTAAGGAAAATAAATGTGTCCAATGATGTCTAAAAACATATTACAAAGCTAAAATATAATTGTTAAAAGTTATGATGCGTCTTTTAAATAAATTATAAAAAATTTAACCCCATTTTACTCCACTACCCATTTTTCCCCACCAGACCCTATACAGCTTCTACTGACAATTAAAATACATATTAAATTTAGAAGTTGATATTTTTATTCGTAATCGAAATCCATTTCTAAGAAATGTACTTATATATGTCTCCTTAAAATTTTAATTCATATTAATCTAGGATAATTTGGAATATACATTCCAGAAATATAAATTATCTCAATTATGTTACATTAATGTAATTATACGATCCCAGGTTCAAGGCATGAATAACTGTGTTTAAGGGTGAATAATTCTCTATAGTGGCTAGCAGTTTGAGCTCTATGCTTGCTTTCTCTCACGGGTTTTTTCCTTATATAACGAGTTTTTTGCTTCACTGAACCAAAGAAGATAACCAAGTTAAATTTGTCTAGTACTCTTCATTACATATGATACTAGAGAATGAAATTTGTATCGCAATCAAAAACTTTTAAAGCATTGTCTTTAAAAAATTTTTGGTTAAGTATGTCATTTAGTTTTGTGGAAAAAGATTAGCTTTGAAAAACAATTATTCATCCGATAATATTAATAATATAAATTAGCATTCAAAAGGAATTTATTGATACTCAAAACATCGATTCTCCTTACAACAATTTTAGACAAGATGCATAGTTATTTAATAAATTCTGTTTAAAATTTAAAACCTTTAACAAAAATCTAGCCATAATAAATAAAATTTGAATATTGAAATTTACTTTGGCAATATCCCATTCCACCAACTTGGTATTTTCGACTCTGACTATAAAAATATGGAATTAGGGAGCAAATGATGAATTTGGGGAGAATATATAAAGGACTTCTTTCTCTTCTATAATAACAAAACTTAATATCAAATAAGAGTCAAAGCAGGGTTCCTAGGGAAGCTAGTCATAAAGTGACTAGCTTTACTTAGTTAAAGTTAACTAGCTTCACTATTTTATATTTACTAAGGGAATTATCCTAGTATTAGAGTGCTTATGTAATTTTTGTCTAACACTTTTAAAACTTTAACAAAAATGTAGCCATAATAAATAAAACCCAGAATACTGAAATTTACTTTGGCAATATCCCAT
>CM063508.1:166810745-166838245 GCA_032207245.1 Pardosa pseudoannulata | reverse complement strand
TAAATATGATTCATTCGAACATATTTGGATATTATTTTGAGGCACTACAGGACTTAACAGGACTCAACGAAAAAGACTGGTTAATCTCACAGACGTATTTCAGGGAATTGGGAGTTGGGAATTACAGATGTGTACTCAGTCACACTTTTACTAGAGGAGGTGCAGGGAATTTTTTTTCAACCATCTGGTAGTTAAACCAAACTCATAATTTCCACTGGACAAATAGCCTCAAACTTTACCAGTGCTCTTTTTCCAGTGGAAATTATTAGTTTGGTTTAACTACCAGATGGTTGAATAAAAAATTTCCCTGCATGCCTCTAGTAAAAGTGTGAATTGATTACACATATGTAATTCCCAATTCCCAATAATTCCTGTAATTCCCAATTCCCTGAAATACGTCGGAGAGATTAACCAGTCTTTTTCGTTGAGTCCTGTTAATACTGAGAAAGGTAAAAAGAAAGAGATTCTTAATATCAATTAATTCACTGGTAAAGTTTGAGGCTATTTGTTCAGCGGAAATTGTGAGTTTCGTTTAACTGCCAGAGGGTTGAATAAAAAATGTCCCTGCACCGCCCCTAGTAAAAGTGTGATCTGAGTACCCATCTGTAAAAACAATTATGCTGTTATTTTTGGCAAGTGAACAAATTTGTGTAATTAACCTTCTGTCATAATATCTCTGTTGGTTGTTGTGGTATAGCCACATTCTATGTAAAAGGGAATGCCAGGAATTGCCGGCTGACCATGTCCAAGTCACCTTGAATCTTCCCTCGCTGACCATCCGTGGGTTGCTGTTTTGCTCTCCCCATCTTTCACCTTTTGTCCAGCTTGAGCGTTGCTTGGCGTCATAAGATTCCTAGGCTGTTCTTCCTACTCACACTACGTTTGGCGATCGTCTTGGGTTCCCGCTGGCGGGATTTTTCCACTGACCTCGCCATGTGCAGTGTTGAGTGGACATCATTTTGGCCGAAATTGGGGAAGAGATCACCCGCATCATTTAATAAAAAAAAATATTTTTTGAGCCATTTTGCTCCTTTTTTGATTTTTGTGTCATGTTGAGGGACATGTATTTTTCTGACAAAGTCAGCAAGGAATAGTCAATAATAAAAACTCCCTTCAGCTATTCAATTAATAGGACTTTTTTATTTTCGTGAATTTGCATTTTCCTCTGTTATAAAGTTCTGGAGCATTCTATATGAAGATAGTGAGTTGTGTCTGCCGCCATATAGTTCCACCAAAGAACCGGTGAAAGGTTATTGCGGACTATGGGGAAAATGGAATACTCAACAACATCAATAATTCTACAACAACAATAATTATTCTACAGTTGTTTGAGCACAATTTTAAGAGTTTTAGGTTGATTTCAAATACTGTTCAGTAAATGCCTAATCTGTTTATTTGAATTTATAATTCAAAATCGATTAAAATAAATAATGTACACTATTCCAGTAATTTTCTATATTTTGTTGTATATAGTTTATTAATTTCGTATATGAAACATTCATTTCATAATTCAACGGCCGAACACTGGCCGATTGGTTAGGGCCATAATCGTCGATACCGGAGTTCGTGGGTTCGAATCCCACTATAGCGTAGAAATTCGTAGCCATTCGGAATCGGCTTTAAGCAGTAGGCTCCGGTCTCATTAGCCCTCGTGTGCAAAACAGTAGACCGTAGCAAACCAAATCACAATTCAATGATGTAGAAATATTGAACCTTCCTGTAAATTTTGACCGACTGAATGTATACTGTTGCTTTAAAACAAATAAAATAGGAAGTATAATATTTTGTACTAACCCTACCAAAATACATTTAAAAATATATCTTGAGTTTTTACCATTTTATAGCATAGCGCATTAAAATGATTTCATACCAAAAAGTCATATTCCTTGGCCTATACGTGCTATTCGACATACGTCATAACAAGATTGACGAATAAATCGATGCACGCGATAATGACTTTGCCATTTTCCTATGTTTCTTTTTTTTCAACTGAAATACGCGCGAAGTATCGATCTAAACAATATTCAGAAATAGTAAATCGAAATATCGTGAGAAAAAAAAATTGAGAATAAGAAAATAATTTTGAAACTTTCCTGCGCGAGAAATATATTTCTTACAAATCTCATTTCACATCGGAGGAGGGAAAACAAAATATTACCCCTTACCCAAGTCTCGACTAGCATAATTTTCGAATCCATTTATTTTACATCAGTCTCTCCTTTTAGAAGCAACAAAACATTTTCAAGAGTAATGACTGCGTTCCGAGAGAAAATTGTGGATTTGAGGAAGTTTTTATGCCCATTGACTTTGCGAAAGTGTGAGGGATATACGTTATCGCATCTTTAAACACAAACTTGCCGCCATTTGCTTCTAATAGGAATAGTAGAGGAAAAAGTTTATAAATAGTTCTTATATCGGAAATCTAGGTTCTGATTTCAAGTCGTGACCAGCTGGTAAAGGGTTTCTTGATTTGACTTTTTTTTCTTTGATTGCACTTGTAATGGATGTTTCGAAAGAAAAAAAAAATTCGATATTTAGCGTTCTTGCGATTTGTACTTAAGAAGTATTTTTGAGTAAAACTGTACTAATGTACTCAAAATAAATCCAATAAATGTTAGTTGTAAAGCAATAAGGGAAGGTATCGTTGAACTACTTTCTAAAAAATTAGAAAAACATAACACACTAAATTTTTATATACGCATAAATTAACATACATTAAACCTACCCGAAAGAAAAATATGAAATTAAATAAGATTGAAAGTATTTATATATATTCTACTCTTAATGTAACATTTTTATAAAGTAACATCGTCTCCTTCAAATAATTAACTAATTTTTAATATAGCATAAGAACGATCGAAGAAATTTTATATACACTTTAAGCTCATATTCTATTAAAATATAGATCATTTAAAAACAAAATGCAAAAAATGATCTGTGACATTATTTTAATAAAACTAAACAGTATTATTCTTAAAGTATACAGTCTAACAAATAAAACCTTACCGAATTAACCGGGAAATTTAAAAATTCTTGGAATAAGTTTTCTTTTTCATCGAAGGTAGGTGGCGATCCAATAAAATTTTACTAAATTTACTGTTTGATTGTCTGCAGTAATTTAATTTTTTAGTTGATATTTTATGGGTTTTTAGCTCTGCACATGAATTTACTTTTTCGGAAAATACATCGACTGAAGTCGTTACAAATAGCTTTATATGCTATAAAGTTTTGCATTAAAGTACTATTGTTATATGTGATACAGTCTGCCAAAAGATTAACGAATCATTGAGTTCATTTTAAAAAATATTGTTTAGAAAACATTCAGAATAAATGTTTATTAACCCTCCGAGTGGAACACACCGACTAAAAAAAGTCTCCAAAAATACTCTAAAGTTTTATTGTGTCAATGATTTTTTACTTCACCCGTTGCCAACTAGAATGGAATATGGGAAACCCACCCTCGATATTGTCCCTTTACTTCCGGTTATAAATAGATATATAAATAGTTATTATAGATTGTTAATTTGTAATACACATAAAGTTCACCAAGTCTCGAAGATCATCCCATAGGAAATAATGGATTCTAAAAGTAAAAATAAAAATATTTTTTAAGAGAATTATTTATATTTTTTTAGAAAAGTTATCCAAGAGATTTAAGTAATGCAATTAGAGATACATCTGTTACCGCAAACGAAATACTTCGAAATAGAGATTGACAAAGCCATGAGAAGATATCATTGTTTTTGTGCCTCAGGAAGTAGGGGTGCATCCCTCAATAAATATCAGTCAAAGAGGGATGCAGTTTTTAAACAATCGACCTGACCCTCCTACCTCAAACACTGGCAGAAATGTACATTACATCCATTTCGGAACGTTTTCGGAGGTCGAAAATTGTACGTGACAACCGCTTTGAAGACATCATTGGTTTGGCGGAATTGTACGTGCGAACCGCTTAGAGGGTTAATTTAGTTCATTTATTTCACTTTAAAAGAATATTTGAAATTTTATAATTTTCATGACTTTAAATTCTAACTTTAATCAGGTTTGTATTACTTAAATTGAAAAATTTTAATTCATATATATAGTTAAAAAGACAGGTAAACATTCTAAATTTTAACAACATATGACTAGAGGAAATTATTTTCAAATTTAGAAAAATATCAAATTTCGAATTTAAGTATCGGTTTGGTTTGGTTTGGTGTGCTACGGGTCTACTATTTTACAATACGAGGGCTAATGAGACCGAGACCTACAGCTTAAAGCCAATTCCGAACGGCTACGAACATCCTTGTCGCAGTGGGATTCGAACCAACTAACTCCGGTACTTAAGGCCAGCATCCTAACCAATTGACCATCGCTCGGCAGAATTTAACTATCATCAAAATTATAAAATTTCAAATAATTTTCAAAAATGAAATTAACATACTAAATTTATGAAAATTTTCTACAATTAAAAAAAGAAATTTTAAATTAACTTGATAATTCGCTTTTTTTTTATTTAGATGACTGCTTACAATAGCTTGATGAACTTGAAAAAAAAGTAATATTTACTTATAATAGATCATCAATGACTCATTCTTGCATCCATCTAGTCATACATAGTTTAGAAGTTTCTTATAGCAATATCTGTCTCTTAGTTTTATTAATCTTTTTCACTACACATTGAAAAATTCGAGTTTTCTTGATAAATGTAATTCTGTAAAAATTTTATTTGCTATTACATGCATGTATATATCCTATATTGAAGTCTATATAAAGGTATGTTTTGTAAAAATATCTAATGAATTACAGAAATTTTTCCAAGAGATCTTTCATTTTACAGAGGTATTCTTTGGTGTTTTAATATACTATAATCAGACTATTAATTTAAAAAAATTAAAAGAATATTAAAAATAACTCGTTTAAAGTGGTTGTAAAATAAAGAAACTATTGTTGTTGGTGTGGGTTCGAAATGTTTGTTACCTCAGCAGAGTCAAAAACTTGAAGATATATATTTACAGAAAATAGTCCACACTTTGATAAGTTTTCATCGTATGTACAACTTATCTCAGTATTACTCAAGTAGTTTACACTACTAAGGATTAACAACACAAGTCCACACTTCAATCGCACAAAGGGGAATTAATTTCGAGACCTTCAGAATAGTCAGTTAAGTGGATTCTCTAATCTTAATACTCTAAATTCTGAGAATTATGTAAATTAACACAATTGTATCAATATTATATCGTTCTATCCGTTCTATCAATGAGGAAGTTTGAGGATCTGAACTAACTGGTGGGTTCTTTGACACTTGGAGAGACTATAAATAAGTCTCGTCATCTTGTAAGAACGACGAGAAGCCTTAAGAATTTCTAGAGATTAACAAATTTTAGTAGCTTTTGGTGAGATATAGTCAATTTGAAGACAAAATTTAAGTGTCTTAAAGAAACACTAACTTGGTGATATGTCACCAAAAAATATAATTTACCATTGCCTACTCTATTAAAATCAAGCTTTGCCTGTACTTCGTATTTCACTACATGGTGACAATGAATGCTAGAAAACAACGTTTACAGATACTTACCCTTTGAAGATTATGATTACAAATTATTTGGTATTTAATGGAATTAGGTTATAAATTTTATCTATGAGCCTTATAGATTTGAAATACATGAAATAAATATTTTCACATTCTTTTTTTTAGGGGGGAGGCGAGATTTAGAGAGGTAGATTTAACTGTGAAACGCTCCCCTTTTGCAGCAGGAAAATATTTCTTTATTAAAACTTTAAATAAATTTGGAGAGCAATGAATAGTTACCCTTAAATTAAGGTAATTAATAAATAGGTAAATAATGTATAAGTAATGTTTTGGGTAAGTATTTTCATATGAGACCATGATGAAAATCGAACTCTTGATTCTTCCATGTAAAGCAAATTCAAAAATATATATTTCAAAGAGTAATAAATTAATTGTAATGATATCCTCTATTTATAGTTTAAAGTGTCCAAAACAAAGAAAACAATTAATGTTTTTAAAACAGGAAAAAAGTATTACCAGGTGGTTTCGCCACTGGTAATACCACTGCCCTGGTAATACCACTGGTAATAACACTGGTTAAACCACTGTCCTTAAAAGGGTTAAGTCGCATTTAATATGTATTTTTCAATATTTACAATATAAACACGCATTAATGGTACAAAATATTTGTATTTGTACATAGCCGTACACAATTTTTTGGTTAGAATATCTTACCTATTATTTTAATACTACAGTAATAAATTCAATTTTAATACATTTATGGATTGATTAACACAATATTTCAAAATTGTTAAAGTGTTAATCTAAACTGTTACGAATATTAAAATTAGTTATTATAAGCTTTATTTAATTATTAGTGAGGTCTTAAGATTTTATCATAAACGCTAAATATTAAAATAATCAAATACTAACTGTTAACATATTGTAAAATTTAAAATTTTCCAAATTTTGTTCAAAAAGAATTTAAAGGTTTTGTTAAAAATTAATGAAATATTTCGGGGATTTTATTTGATGTTCTCATTTTATGTGATTTTATTTCTTTGATAAGAGTTTTTGAAAGAAAATATATATTTATTAAGGAAAGAAGTATAGTACTTCATCATGGAGGAATTCGAGGCAAAAAGGCAAAATATAATGACAACTAGTCTCTCCCTTACTCATTATTAAATACTAAACTGTTAACATACGGTAAAATTTAAAATTTTCCAAATTCTGTTAAAAAAGAATTCAAAAATTTTGTTAAAAATTAATGAAATATTTTAGATTTTGTTAGGATTACTTGGACTTAACCAGCGGTTAAGTATTGGTCTGATTATATCCAATTTTCGACACTTTAAGATTGTAAACGGTTTCAAATGTACTAGTCATCATTTGTAATTATATTTTCTTTATTTAGTTACTGTGTGTGTATTTTAAGTTTTGTATATTTTTTATTTTAAAACTTTATGCAAATTTACACGTGTATGTGGACAGCCCAGTTGTATTTAAACAATTGTAGTTTTATGTGTGCTGACTCTGACGGTTGTTCTTTAGATTCCCTGTGTGGGTTTCACGCTAGTCTTATTTTTATTGCTCGTGGAGCAATGTGTAATGTTATTAATTTTTGATTCATTTAAATAAACGGCATGTTTTTTTTAATGGTTTCACTCTTCACTCACCATACTTGCTACTCTGCATTAAATGTCGTATGAGACTGACATTTTGGTTATGGGCCAGCTGCCTATAGTAAGGTGTGTGGTAGAGTTGAATTACGATAGAAATTCGTCAATTATATATTCTGCTGGAGTTGTTTAGATGTCTTTCACTGTTGCTTTAAAAGTGAATTATCCTTTCTCTACTGGGTGTCTGGACAGATGAAGAAAGCCCTCGGAATATATCATCTATCAGGATTGATGAAGGATGCTTTTGGATTTATATCATGTGATGGAATTCGACTGTGTTTTTTCTACGGCGTTGCTGTAAAAGTTGAGTCCTGATATGTGTGGTGTTATGAAAAACTTTTCTCCTTTTTCGACGGGTGTTGAGTGAAGTATTTGAATTTACTTCGTTGGCGAGCCTACTTGAATCTTGCATTTTCTTCGACGGCGGGCCAAAAACAACCTTTTCGTAAGTACTGTATACTATATTATAACTATGGATCAAATTCCCCTTGTTGCTGACAATTATGCCACTTGGGCAAACGACGTAAAGGTCCTTTTAATGAATAAAAATTGTTGGAATATCGTAAATAAAAGTGAAGTGAAACCTGTAATTTTGAAAGATATAGTACCTGATCCCAAGGAAGTAAAGAATTATGAAGTCAGGAAAGCTTAGTATCATATACTTAAACTTATCTAAACCGTATAGAACACTTTTAACTGGAATAGATGATGCTTGTATTGCATGGGATAGGTTACAAACTCATTTTAGGCCTGATTCCCGTGCCCGCATTATCGGGTTGACCGATAAGTTTTTTAAATGCAAACCTAATGAGGATGAAAGTATAGGACTTTTTGCTGCTCGTTTAACAGATATTGTTAACGAACTGAAAGATGCAGGTAAACCTATCGATGACTGGTTTGTTGCTTTTCAACTTATTAGACACCTTCCGAGTGATTTTGCAAGCATTGTTCAGTCTATCTATCGATATCCCGACTCCGAATTTAAATCTGATAAAGTTCGAAATGAACTTTTAGCTGAGGAGTCTAGACTTTTGCAGGTTAGGGGTGACCAAGAAACAGTTGCTTTACAAACAACCCAAACTGTTAGTTCTAAAAGTTATGAAAATCGCAAGTGTTTCCGGTGTGGTAAAAAGGGTCATCTAATAGCAAACTGTAGGGTTAAAATTTTAAACAAACCGTTGAACCCACCAGATGAACGAGAAATAGCACCGAAGATCAAACCCCATCGAAAAATTTCTAAAAAGAAAGTACAGGGTAGTTTTGTCGTAGAAGCTTCTTCTTTGAGTAATAGTAATGATCGAAAGACTGCCTGGGTGTTTGATACAGCGGCAAGTTCCCACTTTTGTTGTAATAAGTCACTTTTTATTGATTTTAAGAAAATCTCTGGAACATCAATGGCTGTAGCCATAGATGGGATTGATTGCCCAATTGAGGGGATGGGTAAAGTCAGAATGATTTTTGAGCACAAAAATAGGGAAGAGGAGGTTACTCTTAAAAACGTTTTGTATTCGTCAAGACTTAGACGAAATTTAATAGCTGGTCATTTAATTGATAGCAACGGGGCTAGCTTTGAGGGCAAAAATGGCCAAATAAGAGTTTTTGGAAAGGACAATCGCGTAATTTTTAGAGCTAAGAAATGTCAAGGATTGTATTATGTTTACCCTAAGTACCCAAAGGTCAAAACCCCCGAAGTTTTGAGTACTACTGATAACTCTCTTAGTAGTTGGCATTGTAAGTTTAATCATGTTAATGGGAAGTATATTATTAAAACTAGTAATGAAAATTGCGTTCGTGGTTTACCAAGTTTTAAAAACAAGGAAGAAATTAAATGCGAGTCTTGCCGACTGAGTAAATCTAAACGAGTGTCGTTTAAACCTATAGCAAAGGTTAGATCTGATAGACCCTTAGAGCTTGTGCACATGGATTTATGTGCAATGCCAGTAAGGTCAAAGGATGGACATAATTATTTCTTGAGTATTATTGATGATTACTCAAGGAAAGTGTCGGTTTTCCCTCTTAAGGAAAAGACTGACGTTTTTGATGTCTTTAAAAAATGGCAGAAAAGGGCCGAAAGGTTCACTGGTAACAAAGTACTAAATGTTAGAACCGATCAAGGGCTAGAATTTTGTCACAAACGATTTGAAGATTACTTAGAAGATCAGGGTCTGAGCGAACAAATACTTATTCCCCTGAACAAAATGGAGTTAGTGAAAGGTTCAATTTCACAGCCGTAGACGGAGTGCGAACCTTACTAGAACATAGTTCTTTAAAGAAATCTTTTTGGGATGAGGCCGTATTATGTTTTACCTATACCTGGAATAGACTTTGCCAACACAACCAGGTAAAAACCCCCTTTGAACTTTTTGGAGGTAAAACTCCTTCAGTAAAACATCTAAAGTGTTTTGGTAACCCTGTATATGTAGGGATCCCTAGACAACTTCGTAAGAAGTTAGACTCCCGTGCCAAGAAGGGCATTATGGTTGGTTATGCAATGCGTACTAAAGGGTACCGTATCTGGATCCCAGAAGAACGTAGGGTTATTGAGACTATTAATGTAAAGTTTGTAGAGCCCAGTGGTCGCGTACTGGACCCTGTTGTACCGAAACCTTGTTACGTTGATGCTGACAATGAGTCGGATAGTGATGGATCTGATACTGAACATATGATTAGGGAAGATGTTACTAGTGATGGTCAAACTGAGATCGAAAGTTCATCTAAAGAACCTTACTCAGATTTTGAACCTCACTTAAAAACCACCACATGGACTAGACGGGCCGTTCCCCGTATTATGGGAGGCAGGCATGATATATATTATCCTGATAATAGTAAGGCACGCTTAAGGTCGCTAAATGATGTTGACAAATACTGTCGTGCAAATAATATAAAGTATGATAAATCCCTCTTTAATTTTAGTACAAAAAACACTTACTCTGGACCAGCAGAGAAGATTAATGAATATGTAGAATTAAGTAATAATGAATCCTGTAATTTTTCAGCATGACTAGGTGACAATGATATTCCATTAAGTTTTAATGCTGCTCTAAGAACCCCCCAAGCAGATGAATGGTATAAGGCTATGGAAGAGGAAAACAAAGTATTACATGATCGTCATGTATGGGATCTCGTAGTTAAACCTCAGAACGCCAAAGTTATAGGGAACCGGTGGGTATTTAATGTAAAAAGAAATGCTGAAGGAAAAGCTGTTCGATATAAAGCGCGCTTAGTTGCACAAGGTTTTCTTCAGAGAAGAGGAGAAACTTACGATGAGACTTTCAGCCCTGTCGTAAACTTTTCCCTCATTCGTCTATTCTTTGCTGTTTTAGTTGGTTTCCTTGGGTGGCGACATAGGCAGTTGGATATCAAAAGTGCTTATCTGTATGCCCCAATATCTGAAACTATTTACATGAGGCAACCTCAAGGTTTTGTTGATTCTGAGAAGCCCCATTTGGTATGTCTCTTAAAGAAAGCGTTGTACGGACTTCATCAGAGCGGTCGTGAATGGTTTCACGAAATTAGTAATAAACTTGAGGAAAAAGGCTTCTGTAAATTATCATGGGCGAACTGTGTTTTTACCTACGAAAATAGTGTAGTGCTGTTGTTATATGTTGACGACTTGCTAGTTTTTGCTAAAACTAGTAAGCAAATTGACTTAGTGATAGGTATTTTGAGTGTCGAATTTGATATAAAAGATTTAGGGAGCACTAAAAATTTGCTGGGAGTAGAATTTGAAGAAACTAATGGAAAATTATACATACACCAGAGAGGATATATTAAAAAAATACGTAATATGTTTAGCAGTTTTAAACTCCCAATAACATCACTTCCCATCGTGAAAAGTATAATACTGTCTAAAACCCAATGTCCAAGTACTGAGGTAGAACAGAAAGAAATGAAAGCAATTCCTTATAGGAGTGCGATAGGCTGCTTGTCATTTTTAGCTTCACGAACTAGGCCAGACATATCATACGCCACTAATATTCTTTCCCAGTTCCAATCAAATCCAGGCATGGTGCATTGGGATGCAGTTCTAAAGTTACTGGGATATGTATGTCACAGTGATAATTATAAGCTTGAACTATCAGGTACAAGAAATTTAATCTTTAACTGCTTCAGCGATGCTGATTTTGCATCCAACAGGGATGACAGAACATCTATGGGTGGTATGATATTCCTTGTTGATAAAACCCCAATTTCATGGAGGACTTTCAAGCAAAAATGTGTTTCTTTATCAACTATGGAAAGTGAATATGTCTCACTGGTAGAAGCAGCTAAAGAACTTATTTGGTTTACTCGAATTTTTGATGAGTGTGCTGAAAATGGAATATTAAGTTCAAAGCCTTTAGAAATTAATTTATACTGTGATAATCAAGCTGCTATTAGTTTCTGTAAATCTCCCATAGAAAACCACAAAACGAAACATATATCGGTTAAATTGCATTTTATCAGAAATTTGATAAATGATAAACTTTTTGTTTTAAAATATGTTAATACAAAGGAAAATCTTGCTGATTATTTCACGAAAGCAGTAACTAAACTGCAACTAAAGAAATTTATGAGCTGTGTGTTCGGTATTTAAACATGGAACTTTTGCTATGTTAAATTTTATAAAAAATGTTTCTTTTACTTTGTATTTAAGATTTATAAACATGTGTAAGGTGATTTTTGTTAATGTACTGTGTGTATATATACTTGTTATCTTGTTTTACTTAGAATAAGAAATGTAATTTCATTTTCTTGATGTGTTATAAAGATTGTATAATGTTTATAAAGTTTTGTCATTCGTGTTCAAGAAACTTTTTTTGGATTAGATCAGGTTTTTCTCCACATTCTGATAGAATAAGTTATACTGTGTTTTTATAACGTACTGTAAATTTGTGAATTAGTTTTTTTTTAACTTAAACTTTCAGTACAGTTTTGTCTTGCATGTTAATGTTTTTTTGAAATGTTATTATGGTTACTTTGATGTCTTGACCAGGATTGAGTATCTGAATACAACTTGTTTTTGAGTGAATTCAAGACTGTTTACCTTTACTATTATGGCTTTAATTGTTTTTATGTCTAAAATTGTATAGGCGGGCCACTTGTTAGGATTACTTGGACTTAACCAGCGGTTAAGTATTGGTCTGATTATATCCAATTTTCGACACTTTAAGATTGTAAACGGTTTCAAATGTACTAGTCATCATTTGTAATTATATTTTCTTTATTTAGTTACTCTTTGTGTATTTTAAGTTTTGTATATTTTTTATTTTAAAACTTTATGCAAATTTACACGTGTATGTTGTCAGCCCAGTTGTATTTAAACAATTGTAGTTTTCTGTGTAATGACTCTGACGGTTGTTCTTTTGATTACCTGTGTGGGTTTCACGATAGTCTTATTTTTATTGCTCGTGGAGCAATGCATAATGTTATTAATTTTTGATTCATTTAAATAAACGGCATGTTTTTTTTAATGGTTTCACTCTTCCCTCACCATACTTGCCACTCTGCATTAAATGTCGTATGAGACTGATAGATTTTTTTAGATTTTGTTTTAAGTTCTTGTTTTATGTGATTTTATTTCTTTGATATGAGTTTTTGAGAGAAAATATATATTTATTAAAGGAAGTATAGTACTTCATCACGGAGGAATTAAAGGCAAAACGGCAAAATATAATGACAGTCTCTCCCTTGCTCATTATTTCCTACTGATAATTTGATTTCAATTACGAGAATCGAAATCATTTCGTCTGAACAAAATACAGCAGTGATAATCCCCAGTTTTTATTATTGTTGTGTGCGTAAGGGTAAGAAAGTATTAAGCGGAAAATTGGATCCCAATTAGTTTGAATTTTCGATCACTGTGTTTTTAATTTGCTGCGGTAAATTCTCAAGTGTGCTAAAATAGTCAGACTAGATTCAATTACTAGATTTTAATAGTTCTCCTAAATGTACTCCTACGGAGTTACTTAGGGTAAAGAAGAGTTCTTGGTGTTGGATTAATTTAACCCGTTGCCTTATGAATCGAGAGACGATTGTGTGTGATACTTTCGATGAAAGCTTTTCTCATGTATCTTGACCAGAAGCAGTTTCATCACGGGCTACATTGTAAGCAAACCAGTGGACATATTAGTACTGCATTTACTATTTAATAAAACCACAGAATTTGATAATCATATTGCATTTCATTTTGTTTAAAAAAAATTTTTTATTTCACATAGTATTATTTCTATGTTTTTGGTTATATAAAAAAAGTAAAAATTTTCAGTCGCTTAAATAGTTTCTATATAGAATTTATTGCTTGAATAACCTATAAGTGAATATGTATAATATTAATCAAAATTTTGTAAGGGGTATTGTTTTATTACTAACATTTTAAACCAATGACAGGAAATTAAAAATTTTCCATGCGTGATATTTCTCGAAACAATGAGGAACATTTAGGGCAATTATACACTTTTTTGCATTCCCACGTTGTTTCGCTGCGCTTCTTATGCTTTGCGCAAACTTTTCAAGTTGTGGCTCGTTTTTGTTTTGAGGGTATGGGATTAATATTTTTATGTTTTCAGTTTCTAAAATGTAATCGGAACACTTTCCAGCACCGTTATTGGTATCAATTTTCCTTTTTGCCATTGGGTTAAATTTTTAGATTTTTTTTAAGAATTTTTGAAGCACCAATAGTTAATTATTTATTGCATATAATATAATACTCTATGGCAATTACATCTAAGAATAAACGACCAACTCTTATATTGCAACTGTAATAAACAATAACGCAAAAACAAAAACTTTATCGCCTAAAAACAAGAACATGTCTGATACGAGCTTTTCACTTTTGGCCAGACAGAATCATCCCGTGTGTGATACGAGGTTCTCATTTTAGGCACAGCAGTACGATCACGTCTCCCATACGTTGTTTTAAGGCAAAGGATCAAATTGTAATAATGACATATGTCGCAGTGAAAATCTTATCTATATGAGATAGAAACAATCTAGTAATTGACTTCGAGTTTGAGTTAGTAAATATTCAGAGAAAGGCATTTTATAGTACAGGAAGTGTATATGCTAGACAACATATCTGTAGAATCAAAAGTCCTCTCACTAGGAAACCGGCAGATGGGAGAGGAGTACATAGTGGTGAAAAAAACAACCCTCTTCTGAGATTGGTCACCATACGTTGTTTTAAGGCAAAGGGTTAAACCGTAATAATAACATGCGTCGCAGTGAAAATCTTATTTATATGAGATAGAGACAATCTAGTAATTGACTTCGAGTTTGAGTTAGTAAATATTCAGAGAAAGGCATTTTATAGTACAGGAAGTGTATATGCTAGACAACATATCTGTAGACTCAAAAGTCCTCTCACTAGGAAACCGGCAGATGGGAGAGGAGTACATAGTGGTGAAAAAAACAACCCTCTTCTGAGATTGGTCACCATACGTTGTTTTAAGGCAAAGGGTTAAACCGTAATAATAACATGCGTCGCAGTGAAAATCTTATATGAGATAGAGACAATCTAGTAATTGACTTCGAGTTTGAGTTAGTAAATATTCATAGCAATACATTTCACAGTACAGGAAGTGTATGTGCTAGACAACATATCTGTAGACTCAAAAGTCCTCTCACTGGGAAGCAGGCAGATGGGAGAGGAGTATATAGTGATAAAAAAAAAACAACCCTCTTCTGAGATTGGTCAGTTACGTCGATCTTTTACGCTTGAAGCAACTCGGGTTTTTGCGCTAAATAAAAATCACCCCCATCACCTCATAATCCGTAGGAATATGAGATTATGGTTCTCAATGTGTTTCTGTGATTTATTGACCCACAGAAATGCATACATTATTCTATTAAATAATTAACGAATGACTAATATCATGGATCTTGAAGTATACTTGTAGATAAGAAGACTTCAAATAAACTGGATAATGCACTTATATCTACAGTGATATAAAAACATAAAAATATATAGTATTTGCTTTTTGAGATTTTTCTTTTTTTCCCTCGAAATCCTTGAATGTAACTAAATATACCCGATTTTACATATTTAAATTATATGAACAATTTAATTAAAACCTACAATATCTTATTTAATAATATTTTGAATACTTTCTATTTTTTTGTAGCAAGGAACAACTATGGTCATACCTCTTACTTCGAAATATGCTTACACTGAAAATAAAAGTTCTAATACTTAATAATATAGTAGGATGTAGTTACAGTACTTATATAATATGTTACTTATAGTACGATGCAGTTTTTGATGTTAGACAAATAGTCAGCAGTATTTTTAAATGTGATATTTAAAGTAAATTACTTATGATATCGATTTTCTAATCAAGATTACCTTCTTTAATATTTTTTTTATTTTTTACAATTGTTTAATTCTTATGTTACAATAAATATATTCGATTATATTTAAGTACATACTTATAGATATAATAGTATGTACTTACCGTACTATCATAATATGTTACTTACAGTACGATGCAGTTTTAGATGTTAGACAAATAGTATTTTTGGATGTGATATTTAAAGTAAATTACTTATGATATCGATTTTCTAATCAAGATTACCTTCTTTAATATTTTTATTTTTTACAATTGTTTAATTATTACGTTACAATAAATATATTCGATTATATTTAAGTACATACTTATAGATATAATAGAATGTACTTACAGTACTTATATAATATGTTACTTACAGTACGATGCAGTTTTAGATGTTAGACAAATAGTCAGCTGTATTTTTGAATGTGATATTTGAAGTATATAACTTATGATATCGATTTTCTAATCAAGATTACATTCTTTAATATTTTTTTTATTTTTTATAATTGTTTAATTCTTATATCACAATAAATATATGCGATTAGATTTAAGTTGGAGAGAAATAGGAATTAAAATTTTTTATTTGTGATTCTGTCATGTAGAATCAGATATTATGAAACTTACAAAAAGACAAATGAGGAATAACCCAGTTAAAGCTCCAGATACTGATATTCAAAATATTTAAATAAATTGAATATTTGGTTCTTTAAAAAAAGAGAGAAAATATCAAGGAAATAAAAATATATATTGAGTTTTAAACAGATAAAACAAATAAAACGTACTATGCAGTATTTATAATGGGTTTTTAAACAATGTAAATAAATATAACTTTACTTGAAATTTAAATGTGAAGATATTTAAAAAAATTTAAACAATAGCTCTAATTAACAAAAACTGTTTATATTTATAACAAAATGTATTTTATTTAATGTATTATTATTTTCTTTTTGTAGTCTAATTTTAATTCTAAAAATGCATCTGATCTTGTCGACCACTTCGTAAATGGTAATTTCTTTGACGCATAAAATCCTTTATCTAATTACGGTACTTGTGCTTTGTTTGTAGGTGAATAAGTATCAATATTCGATCATTTATACAATGCCTAATTGTAATTATAACTACACTAGAAAAATGTAAAAGTTACTGGTTTTGCGAAGACCTAGAAGCCTTGGGCATTGAATTTTCTTTGCTACTTAACTACGTAATTATAAAACGACTGTAATCTCAGTTCCACTCTAAATAAGATATCATATATTGCTAAAGAAATATAGCTAACAAATATATATAACAAGTTAAAATGACTATTTCGGCCCTGTCAACAGGAACGATATACAATTGTGTGTAACCTTTTTCAGGGAAAGTAGAAGAGATAAATTTGGTGGATTTAGAGCATGGAAAAAAA
The DNA here is from genome assembly GCA_032207245.1 of Pardosa pseudoannulata. Lineage (NCBI taxonomy): Eukaryota > Metazoa > Arthropoda > Arachnida > Araneae > Lycosidae > Pardosa > Pardosa pseudoannulata. The sequence goes on along the minus strand of CM063508.1, from coordinate 166,821,355 downwards.
ACTAAAATGTCGTGTGATACGGCACTCAAAGATATCTTCAACACAATAACACTAATTCAATTTTGGGTGTCTTGCTGTCAGAACTTAGTTTTAGTGAGAAAAGTTATAAAACTTCTAATACTTTTTGTCACGACCTATGATTGCGAAAGAGACCTTTTCCTCTTTTTTCTGTACTAAAACATACAGTAACCAATTGAAAGTCTTTGTGGATTTCCAAATAAATATTTTTCTCTTAGATTTAAATTTATAACAACAAAATGGTTAATGATTTACCCCTATCAGTAATTAATTTAATTTATTATTTTCATTTTAACCCATATTTTACCAAATTAACGAGTAATTTTTTACGTATAATTAATATATAGCCAGAACTAGCATAAACCCCGTCATATGACGGTTACAGTAAAATTTTTAATTTTCCATAATTGTAAAGTACCCTATCAGGCAGACAAAAAAATGGTTTGTTTTTTGGCTAAGGATAATCTGGTACACGCTCAATAATTTGTTTATCTGCATACTCCTCTAAAATCTCCCGATACTATGAATGCAGTTTAGAATCACGTTAAATTCATTTAGAAAGATAATTTAAAGTTTTCTTACCTACGTCGAAGTTACCGTTAAATTCTTCCTTTTTTCCACAGTAGTTATCACATATGTACCTAATGTTAAGCCAAATACAAAAGAAAATTATTTACCTAATATATTTCAGTGATAAAACGTACGAAAATAATACAAATGATATTTAAACAATTTAAAGTAAGAAATGATTAAATGAGATGGTTAGAGGAAGGACGTCATAATGATAGAAAAAAATGTTTTTTTTTTACCTATTTATTACGTGACAAATTGATAAATTTAATCACCTGCTCTTAACCGGGAAAAATATCGCTTAAAATAATAATTACATTAAATGCTATAAAAGGGGGGAAGGGGCGATTTCCAACGTTGTTAACCCTAGTTCATCAAGAATCCAATTTGGCTGCCTCTATCCATTCAGGTACAACCGCGTCATAAATTCGAGGACAGACGGGCAGATAGCTTAGTCTATTATTATGTAGGGGATAATGAGATAGCAAGTTTTAATCAGTAGTAATATTTAAGGCCTGTATCTATTAAACTGGAAAAGGAATTAAGCACATATTTTGCACAAATATTTAAATTAAGAAAATAAATTATGGCAAATAAAATAATAAAAATTAGCCCAATACAAAATCTTATTTAACTCAACACTTACGTTAACTATATAGCAAAAAGAAAAAAAAGTTATTATTTGTAAAAATATAATATAGATCAAATGTCCTATATATAGGACTATAGTATAATATGGGTTGATTTCATTATGACGTATGCGTAATTGTTATCATAACAGCAAATTTTTATAAACCTTTAAGTTTGTTTACGTTTTATCCCAAAGTATAAAACACATCAATGAAGGAAAAGGGTAACTTTAGTTGCAGAACCAATGGTAAAAGTTTGGAGTAACGCTTGGTTATATGATGAAATTTATAGTAAACATGTAGGTGTACACATTGAAAAATTGGGATACCACTATTTTCCAATACCTCCAGCCAAAGTTAAAACTAAAATTAAAAAATAAGTAGACTGTGATATAATGCGAACTTACGCAATAATTTTTTGATCTTACATCCATTTATAACTTACATTCGCAGTATTGTTACTTAAAAGCATCTTAAAGATTCTTAACTTTACTTTTAATATCAATTAAACTTAACTGGTTTTTTAAACATGAATTACAATCATTTTAAAATCATCGTTCCAAAGAATAGATAAATTCATATAACAAGAAATAATATATGTGTGTGTAAGGTCTGATAGATGGGTAGTTGTAAATTACCTAAGTTATAAACGATTTTAAAATGGGAACTCTTTTATAATAATAAAATAAATGAAAAAGACCCACGCTTGCTTAAGCTTTTAGGATAATTCGGTCAGGGGGAAGCATTTTTGATCTATTTGATGAGCTTGCAAACAGATAAGTTTCAGTCAGCGTGTGGACATGGAACTGTGAACACACTCTACGCATGTCTCTGCCACGAACAATGAAAATGGCGAAAGTTTTGCTTTTAGAAGAAACGATGATTTATAAACTTATTATTATCAAGAAAGACTGTTTTCCATTCGCCTTAATACTAGACCACGATCGATATATATATATATATATATATATATATATATATATATATTGACCTAAGAATTAATAATTTGTACAAGATAGTAAATGTTTATAGACAGGAAATGTGTGGTCAGTGTATTGGTATTGGGGGGGTAGACCTAAGATCTACTTTAAAATATAAGTAGGTATAAAATAATTGTAAACATATATTCTTACACTTTGAACCCTGCATATTAGCTATGGAATCCGTTAGAACAAGTTAGTGATGAATTAGACAAACTGAATTATTTATAAACTTTCTGTTAATATTATCAAAAGGGCATATAATTAGAAAAAATGATAAATTTATTTTTTTATGGGAGTGCATATACATGAGTTGCTTAGTACTCACTAAAGTATATTTTTAGGTATGTCAAATTATTTAATCATGTTTCCTTAAACTATTTTTAGTTAAACACTCGTGACGTATGATGTGCACTTTGCAATAAACTTTATTTTGAAAGAAAATTCTTACAGTTTTTTGGCAGACAGATAATGTCTTCTACAGAGAGTAAAACTATGCAGTAACAAAAAGGGATTAACCTCCCATACTCAGTGCAATCGAACTCTAATTCGTAGCCTGGTTTCAATTACTGGAAATGAGATTGGTATTATTCCGTCTTTAGAGAATGAACCTGCAACGACTGATCTCCTATTTGCTCTGATTATTTTGGTGCAATAAGATTTGATAGTAAATTAACTTCACTTCAATTTGGTATAATTTTCTCAGATTCTCATTTGATTTCTCAGATTGCAATTGATTTTAATAATTCCCCCAAAAGTAAAACAAAAGTTGCAAAGAAATTGTTGTCTTATTAATTCAAATAACGCATAGTTTTTTAATACCTTTTTCCATAAAACGTGGAAGGAAAATAACGAAGTTTCTTTTATAGCACTTTTTTGGTGAATGAACATTCCAACAACTTTAAAGGTTTTAAATATTTATCTGCAAAAATACTTATTTAGTGTGTTAGGTCTATAATTCGGTTTGTTTTCGTGTATATCGCATGGTTTTTATAACGAGATTTCTATGTAACGTGGAACAAAAATTGTAAGGTCTATTTATAACAGGTTTTTCCTGCAGGAACGTTTCAATAATTCAAATGGATTGAAAGATTTATCTATAGCAGTACTTATCAGGTGCGTTGAACATTTATATTTGGCATATATGAGGTATTCCGAATTCCAATTATCAGGGAATTTCCCTAAAAATGAGAGCATTGCTCTATATCTATCTATACAATAAAATAATATGAATTATGTATTATATTCAATAAACTTAATAATTCCAATATGTGTCCGAATTAAAGGGCACTGTTCCCATTTTTTAAATTGAGTATTTTTATATTTACGTATAATTTGTTCTTCACTATTATGTGGTAAACGCATTACCTGAATTTCCTAAAATTGATTCATTCAGCAAAATGGTAAAGGTACTATGAACCTTAAATATTTCGACCATAATTTGAACGTAAAATAACTTCATACTTCCACTATATTTGTATGTTTACAAGTAATGTCTTTATTTTACCCCAAGAATATTTATAAAAATTTTTACTAATAGTGGTTCAACTTAAACAAATCCATAAAATATCTTTCATACGCTCGCTTCTAAATTTAGAAATTTGTATTATAGTCCCCTACACTTTTTTATCCATATATACGGAAAAACGTACACATTCATTGCAATTTTTATACAAATATTTTATTAACCGTATCATCCACAATTTAATGCTTTGAGAATGTACTTTTTCCATAGGTCAAATAAAATCTGATTAACATACAATTTTTTTTTCTCAAAATCCATGTAACTCTATATAAATTCGTTTAAATTTGAAATGATTGGTTGTTTGTAATGAGAATTCCATAAAACGTGATATAAAAATATTGTTTGTCTTTCAGTTTCTCAAATTAATGTAATCATATACCTCATTTTCTGATTCTAGTTAATTCAAAGTTTCATAAAACACGAATTCCATATAATACGTTACAAATTGATCCCATTATAGTACACTTGATTGTATAGTTTTATGGTAACCTTAATTTGAATAATGTTTAAAGTTATTAGTAAAGATATTTTAAGAGTAAAGATGTTTAAACTGATATAGTAAAATCCAACATCTAACTGAGGTCTTCCTCTTTCCTTTTTCTATATTGCGTGCCATGGTATGCAAATTTAATTGCACTTTCATTGATATTTGTGTGTTACTTCATCAAGAATTAGTTTCAAAGGGTTTATATGCTTCTATCTTAGTACATTCAAATGTATATGTGCTTACAAATTATCCAAGTGCCAGAAAGTAAGCTAAATTGATTTCAGCTTACACTGGTGTGAATTTTATGATATATTTTGATAGAATATTGTACATATAATTTACTTAACCATTTAAACTAACTCCCACTAGTATCCATAAGAACTAAATTATTAAAACATTTTGAAAACAAATTTTACTTTCCTTAATATATATATATATATATAATATATATATATATATATATATATATAATATATATATATATATATATATAAATATACATATATATATATATGTATATATATGTATATGTATATGTATGTATATGTATATGTATATATATATGTATATGTATAATGTATCTATATGTATATGTATATATATGTATATGTATATTATGTATATGTATATATGTATAGTATATATGTATATGTATGTATATAATATATATAATAAATATATATATATATATATGTTATATATATATAAATATTATTATAATAATATATATATAGATATATATATATATAATATAATATATATATATATATATATATATATATATAAATATATATATATAAATATAATATCAATATATATATAATATATATATGTATATATGTATATGTATATATATATTATATATATATATATTTATATATATATATATATATATATATATATATGTATAGTATATGTATATGTAAATGTATATGTATATATATATATGTGTATGTATATATGTATATGTGTATATGTATATGTGTATATATATATGTGTATATCTATGTATATATATATATATATATATATATATATATGTATATATATATATATGTGTGTATATATATGAGTGTATATATGTGTATATATATATATGAGTGTATATATATGTGTGTGTATATATCTGTATATATATGTGTATATATATATATATATAATATATATATATATATATATATATATATATATATATATTATAGGTATATATATATATATATATGTATATATATATTATATATATATTATATGTATATGGTATATGTATATGTTATATATAATGTATATGTATATGTATATATATATGTATATTATATGTATATATATATATGTATATGTATATGTATATATATATATATGTATATGTATATGTATTTGTATATGTATATATAAATGTATATATATATATGTATATATATGTATATGTATATATATATAGAATGTATATGTATATATATATAATGTGTATATGTATATATATATATGTATATGTATATATATATGTATATGTATATATATATATATATATGTATATGTATATATATATATATATGTATATGTATTATATGTATATATATGTATATGTATATATATATAGATATATATATATATATATATATATATATATATAAATATATGTATTTATAAATATATATTTGCATATATAAAATATATACACATACACAGATAGTATATACATATATGTGTACTCTCTCTCTCTCTTTAATATATATATATATATATATAGATATATATTTATATATATATAAATATATATATATATATATATATATATATATATGTATATATTAATATATATATATATATATATATATATAATACATATATACAGAGAGAGACAGAGAGGGGGAGAGGGAGAAAAAGAGAAAGAGATGGATGGAGGGACAGACGGATGAGATAATAACTTTCAAAAAGCATTTTTTTTTAAACTTTTATGGTTGTGAATATAAATCTATCTTTAATCATTAATATAACTCCATGCGCAATCAGACATGATAAAAATGCAAGAATCGTTTAGGTGTGGAAAAATTTTATCTTTAGGTTGACCTAAAAATTAGCATAGTAGATTCATAACAGTTAGTCTCTCTGTTTGTAAAAAACACTAAAGTAGGCTGATTCATTTAAAAAATTGAATCAGCCTATTTAAACAACAATATATATAAAATTGTTAATTTATCTTCTGAATTCTATTGATGTACAATAAAACAAATACAACAAGTGATGCAAAATGAATAAATTTCGTCAGATAATTTGTTTTTATTGTCCATTCGACTAAAGTTTTTCTTAAAGAGTTTGGCAAAAAGCTGTAATTGACATGTAGTGGTAGATATAATTAACTTTTAACCCGATATTTAAACCCTCAAGTGATATGCAATGTTTATTCTACATGAAATACCATTGTTTATACTACTTACTCAATGACTTTGCAAATTCAAGTAAGGAAGAATTTATTCTCCCTCAGAGATTTTTTCCTTTTAAGATTCTTTTCCCAGACGAGTAATCTCAGTTGAATCGAAATGTTAACATTTGCTATTTGATTCTTTTATGCATATCCCCTCTTCTATTCTCTTTGTCCTTACTTTACTTATATCAAGGATGATAGAAGGATTTTATTATTAAATTACTAGCTTATAGCCCGTCATATGACGGGATCAGTAAAATTTTCAATTTTCCAGAATTGTAAAGTACCCTATGAGGCAGGTAAAAAATGGTTTGTGTTTTGGCTGAGAATTATCTGGTACATGCTTAATAATTTGTTTATCTTCATACTCATCTAAAGTTTACCGATACTGTGAATGCAGTTTAGAATCAAGTTGAATTCACTTAGTCAAACTGTGTGGTTATGTATAAAAAACACGCACACAAACGAACAAACTTCTTAGTTTTCAAAGATTAAACTTAAACGCTAGATATTTATTAGTCTATGAAATAGACTCCTAGACTTTTGTGGAAAGAATTTGTTGATAATATTGGTGGTAAAATTTTCATTGCAGCAAAAAATAATTGATGATTAAATTTAAAATTATCACATATGTACCTAATGCCAAATATAAAAGATAAAAGTATTTACGTAATATCTAAGTTTAGTGATAAAACGTATGAAAATAAAACAGACGATATGTAAACAATTTCAAATAAGAAACGATTAAATGGCATAGTTAAAGAAATGACTTCATAATGCTAGAAAAATATGTTATTTTTACATATTTATTATGAGATAAACTTAATAGCCTGCTCTTAACCAGGAAAAATAGGTCTTGAAATAATGGCATTAAACTTTCGAAAAGAAGGGGAAGGAGTGGATTTCGAACATTTTAAAGACTTACTTTGAATTTTGCTAACCCTAACTCATCAAGAATCCAATATGGATGCTCCTATCCATTCCAGATCCAACCGCTTCATAAATTCGAGAACACACGGACAGATAACTTAGGCTATTATTATATAGGGGATATTCTATATTTTGTATTTATATCATTTGAAACTAGCCTCGTTCTCTCAATATTTTCAAATTTATAATTAAGATAAAATAACATTTTCATGAATAAAAATTCTGTTGTAATTTAAGCCCATAAAAATATTCCTCTTATCAGAATACCGTAATATTTTTATTTAGTGAAATTTTGTCTCATTTATAAGAAAGCTTTCCTATAATTGATTTACAAAATAACTTTATCCTTGAAGTTAAAACTAAAAAAAATTAACGAGCCTACTGTTATCGCGCCGAGCGGTTTGCGATGTTTGTACTTCCGATTGTTAGTCATACCTTATTCATTTGGATATGATTTCGCATGGGTCTCGTATAAGGAGCGGGTATGGAGGCGAAATAATCAGCCGTAGATTATTGAAACTTAACAACTGTTCTATAATTTAACAAAAAAAAAGGAAACGTTTTAAATAAAACAAATCAACTCAATGTGGATGCAATCTATTGTCCAGAGAGGAGGTCACTCTAGACAACCTGCTCATCTCAAAGTTCAGCCGGGAATTTCCTCCCGTCTCTTCTTTTAGAAACAAGAAACCTCGGTTTTAGGGGATATCGACAACCCCTTTCTTTGACCTTTATCCTTGGAGTAGCCGAAACGCCCTTTGGTGCCAAGCTGATGCGGTCACACAAATCACAATGTCTTTTCTCTGTCGGTGCGTTGACAAAGACGGCACACTTAACACCTCTAATCGTCTGTGGTTCAAAAGGACCATTACTGGTGCAATACTGCCGTTTTTCAATTGTTCAAAAGAATAAAAGTTCGCCCGACCACCGACAGAGATGGACGCGACTCTTACACCTACAAACTTTTGTTAATTTCTAGACATAATCTCCTTAAATGTTGACATATATTTCCATCATCGTGATCGTGATATTCCATCGTGATATTCCATAGTAGATCAAGCATCTCTTCATGATATTGCTGTTTGTCAAATTACTTAAAGTATTCCAGAATGGTGTTCTTCAAATCCTCCTGATCTGCGTGCTGTTTCCTAGCTAAATATTTCGTATAATGTTCATTAAAGAGATAAAAATCCAAGGGGTGAATATTTTGACTGGTAGGGTGGACATTGCAAGGAATCCTAGTGTTCCGTTCTGCCAACTATTGTTGGTTATGATATATAGGAGTTTACCTTTAAATTTTTGGCATCTTCCATTAAGTTAAAACATTTTTCAATAGATGCCTTGCAATCTCCAATGAATTTCACTGTGAATAATTTCTTCGTATGGCAAAAATACAAAAATATTAACTGCGTGTACATCAAACTTTGTATAATCTGCTGTTTGACACACCAGGACTTGTTGCTTTCCGGAAACTGACACTTCAGTATAACATGCCTAGTGATGTAAATTTCGGCAATATAGTGATATCTGCTTTGAATATATAGCATCTGTATTATTGGTCTACATTAGTGTAATTTCTAATTCAGTGGTCATTTCTCAACTTTATATTTTCATTTATTTTATTAGACTTCTAGAAAACCCCAAAGTTAAGTAGAGAATATTTTCAAAGGGAAAATAGGTATTACATAATCAAAAATAACATAGTTAAAATAATTTTGACACACACTAAAGGATGACATTATAAAATAACTACCCAATTGTGTATAAAGATAATCGAACAGAATTTGTTTTACCCTATAATATTAAGAATAAGTGAAAATGCAAGTATTCCTACAAATTACAAATAAAATTATTTATTATTACAATGGGCGATATCATAACAGTTCAGCTAGTATGGTTTATTTTCTTAATACTCTTCAACGTAATATGCCGAGGTGTTGTGCATATTTCAGAATTTAAAAATTTATTTAAAAAACATCCTTTATATTGTTCAACTAGTATATAAAGTAATTAAACCATTATATATCGTTTTAATGCGATATTTTAAATTTGCATAGTATTTAATGCATATATCATTTGTTTTTATCGAAATATCAAGCATGCAATTTTAGAGAGCATGACAAATTTTCCAATGAAGGAAAAAGATATAGTTTAATTTGTCACAGTGTTCTTTCAAGTTAAGAATTTTATAATATAAAAAGATATTTCATTCAGTAATACCACGATTAAATCAAACATCTTCTGAATAAAAAGCTAAATTATAATTACACTGGAACCTCGATCTATTGTTTTTTAATAAGACAGAAATGAAAACCAATGAATGCAGGAAATGGATGTAGAAATTCGATAAAATCTGACCAATATGAATAATATTTTTACAATATTTACTAAAAGTACTTAACAATTTATAGTAAAATATTTAATATATAAAATAGCTTATATTTAGAAATATACCTTGTAATGACCTCAAATGATATGCGTTCATTAACTGAACTTCAGCAAACAGCACACTAGTAATGTGTGTGTATGAGTGATAAAAAAACTTCGTGCTTTTTCTGAAAAACTCACTCTGATTTATCTTCGTCTTCTTATTCCCTTTTTGTCATGATCTTGCTTCTGGTCTGTTGTGAGTGTCCGTTGTTGTCCCGCTAGTTGTTTGGGTAAAATTGAGACATAATTATTAAAATTTGTCAATAAAATTAACTCAGTCGTCCCATACTTATATGCAGACTCAAATATCTCGTTCCCACTTAAGAACAAAGCAGAGAATGTAAAGGAAATTGGTTGTATTTACTGTGTAGTTGTTATTTTGTTTAGGTATGCCATCAAAGTAATGACTGTTCGTACCCAAATGACTATCACCATTTCAGAAAATAGCTTTGTTGATGTAAAACTTCCTGATGATCCAGGAAACCATTTTTGCTGTCCATATGACATTGAAACATTCTTATCAACACAACAGATTCATGTCCTCCGTTTTTCAAAATTCCACACAATCTACTCATAAAATATTGCAGTGATGTCGAGTTTTTTAGATGATATATTTGGA
>CM063508.1:166733245-166803245 GCA_032207245.1 Pardosa pseudoannulata | reverse complement strand
GACTATAAATCTTTGTAGAAAGCATCCTTACATCCTTGTGATTATGTCCCGACGATATTTGATAACTTTTATTTTCGACATTAATTTGAGAACATTATTTACTTATTTTCAAGATATTTTGTACTGAGTTTTTTGCAAGCATCAGTTGATTTACTGTTTGATGCTATTAATCTTTGTAGAAAGCATCCTAGCATCATTGTGATTATGTCCTGATAATATTTGAGAACTTTTAATTTAAATATTAATTTGAGAACATTATTTATTTATTTTCAAAATATTTGTCCTGACTTATTTGCAAACATCAGTTGATCTACTATTTGAGGCTATAAATCTTTGTAGAAAGCATCCTTGTATCATTATGATTATGTCCCGACGATATTTGAGAACTTTTAATTTGAATATTAATTTGAGAACATTATTTATTTATTTTCAAGATATTTTGTCCTGAGTTATTTGCAAGCATATGTTGATTTACTGTTTGAGACTATAAATCTTTGTAGAAAGCATTCTTGTATCCTTGTGATTATGTCCTGACGATATTTGAGAACTTTTAATTTGAGGACATTATTTATTTATTTTCAAGATATTTTGTACTGAGTTATTTGCAAGCATCAGTTGATTTACTGTTTGAGGCTATTAATCTTTGTAGAAAGCCTCCTTGCATCATTGTGATTATGTCCCGACGATATTTGAGAACGTTTAATTTGAATATTAATTTGAGAAAAAATTTATTTATTTTCAAGATATTTCGTCCTGAGTTATATGCAAGCATCAGTTGATTTACTGTTTGAGGCTTTAAATCTTTATAGAAAGCATCCTTGTATCATTGTGATTATGTCCCAATGATATTTGAGAACTTTAAATTTGAACATTAATTTAAGAACATTATTGATTTATTTTCAAGATATTTTGTCCTGAGTTATTTGCAAGCATAAGTTGATTTATTGTTTGAGGCTATAAATTTTTCTAGAATATATCCTTGCATCCTTGTAATTATGTCCCGACGATATTTGAGAAATTTTAATTTTACGAGATTATAAAGAAATCTACATAGTATATTAAATTCGAGAATACTTTTAGTGTATTATACGGGAAATTGCATAGTTCAAATATCAATCCCCTATATAGTAATAACCTAAGTTGTCTGTCCGTCAGTACTTGAATTTATGAAGCGGTTGGACCTGGAATGGATAGAGGCATCCATATTGTATTCTCGATAAGTTAGGGTTAGCAAAATTCAAAGCGAGTAAAGTTTATCATCTCATAAACTATCCATCCGATTCTAAAATAAATGGTATACATATGCTTTATGTCACAGCAAAAAAGACTGTCATCTTTAAAACGTTCGAAATCCACCACTTTTAGAGTGTTTAAGGCCATTATATCAAACCTCATTTTAAGAGAAGACTATTAAATTTGTCACATAATAAATAGGTAAAAATAATATTTTTTCTAGCATTATGACGTCATTCCTTTAACAATCTCATTTAATCATTTCTTATTTTAAATTATTTAAATATCGTCTGCATTATTTTCATACGTTTTATCACTTTACTTAGATATTACGTAAATAATTTTCTTTTATATTTGGCTTAAATAACAGATCAGGTACATATGTGATAATTTTAAATTTAATTATAGATTATTTTTTGTTGCAAGATAATTCTCAGCCAAAAAAAAAAAAAACATTTTTTACCTGCCTCTTAGGGTACTTTATAATTATGTAAAATTAAAAAAATTAATGATCACGTCTGTATGCTAGTCAATTAATATTTGCTGTGTGAAAATGTGCGAAATATAAAAAATACATTTTTCTTTAACTTCATACACTGCAGAATTCAAAATTTCTTGGAATTTGAATACTAGAACTTGAAATTTTATATTTAGGACTGAAGAGACAAACAGTCGCTGACAACTACAAAGTTTTTAGCAGTCAAAAAGTAATAAATAAGTAAGTTTTAAAAAGTTAAAACGAATTAGAAATAAATAAAAAATGAGAAAAGATAAAAAATAAAAATAGCATTTACGACTGTGGCAACATATAGTTGAGTACCACATTTTCACTTGTAATCTGCACCCAACATAACGTTAAATTTGTATAAAACATATATCAACGCTGCCAAGTACAACTCAAAAACCAATAGTCGTATAAAATTTTAATTTTGTATTTAAGACTTCCAAATCATCTAGCTGTACACCTCTATTTTAGTTTGCAATCTACAAATTACATATTGATAAATATAAATATAGCAGATAATAGTCTTGCCTGTGTTCACCAAATAGCAGCATGTGATCTATACTCATTCTTGAAGTAATATATACTCTCATTGTTGAATGGAAATCTAATTATTGTTGAATTAATATTGTATTATTGTATAAATGTTTCCTGTTATTAAAACCAATATTTTAGAAATTGTTTAGTTGTTCACTTTAATAAATATAAATCCCTAAATAGGTACTGATATTGAGTAAAGACCAAGAAAAGTTTTGCAATACTCTTCCTTTTAAAGAAAAAATCAGTATTTTTATATTATTTTTTGACTTAAATTACTTATATTATTAAGAGTTTTGTCACTGTTAGGTAAATTCCTCTATTCATTCTTGAACTAATATTTACTCACATTATTGAATTGAAATCTGATTATATAAATGTTTCCTGTTATTAAAACCAATATTTTAGTAATTGTGTAGTTGTTCACTTTAATAAATATAAATACGTAATTAGGTACTGATATTGAGTAAAGACCAAGAAAAGTTTTTCAGTACTCTTCCTTTCAAAGAAAAAACTCAGTATTTTTATATTATTTTTTAAGTTATATTACTTATTAAGATTTTTGTCACTATTAGTTAAATTTCTCTACTCATTCTTGAACTAATATATACTCACATTGTTGAATGGAAATCTAATAATTGTTGAATTAATATTGTATAAATGTTTCCTGTTATTAAAACCAATATTTTACCAATTGTGTAGTTGTTCATTTTAATAAATATAAATCCCTAAATAGGTACTGATATTGAGTAAAGACCAAGAAAAGTTTTTCAGTACTCTTCCTTTCAAAGAAAAGAGTCAGTATTTTTATATTATTTTTTATATTATTTTTTTTTACTTATATTACTTATATTATTAAGGTTTTTGTCAATATTAAATAAATTCCAATTGTATAAAATTTATTTCAATTATATTTTTAATATCTTAATCTCGTGTCTGAAGAGTTTATTACACAAAAACATTTTAGGATTCTAAATATCTCATTTAAAAAAATTAAAAAATAATTTCTGTTATGCACATATATATATATTAATCACGATGTTTTAAGAAAAAATTTTATATAGCATATTTAGCAACAGTTATAAATATTTTAGCTGAGATTTCATTGAAATAAATCTTCTTTTAATTGACTGTAAATAAACATCTTATCATAAAGTTTTCCTTTAATTTAATGGCATCTTATAATGTTTAAAAAGTCAGATCATCAATAGTAAAGAATTTCTGTGATATTTAAAGTTATTTAAATTTTCTTCTTTTAATTTCAGGCATCCATAGCTATTTTTGTGTTAGATATTTACCAATAAGTTTTTATTATTTATTCTAAATGTAAACCTGCTGAGCCATAACAATGTATATTTATGATTACCGGTAATGGTAAATTTTCTAACGCGTGTCATTTTTATATTAACTGTTTTTCAAAGGAAAATAAATATAAATCAGCCATGCTTGTCACAAAGGAGATAGTTATACTTAATTAAATAATTACTATAACAAAATGATTGAAATCGTATCGCTTACGTAAAGATAATATAAAGAGATGTAAAAGAGTATCTCTTTTCATCTTTTTAAATTATTAAATGCTTTAGTTTGTAAACTCGATTGGTATTAACCCTCCAAGTGGAACACATCGAGGAAAAAATAAGCTAAAGGTTTACTGTGTCAGCGGCCAAAGTGTTCTATGATTTTTTACTTCACCCTTAGTCGATTAGAATGGAATACGCGAAACCCAACCCTCGTTATTGTAACTTTACTTCCGGTTATAGATATATATATTATAAATTGTTAATTTTTAATACATATAAAGCTCGTAAAGTCTCGATGACCACCCCAAAAGAAATAATGGATTCGAAAAGTATAAATAAAAATATTGAGAGACTTATTTATATTTTTTACGAAAGATATTTAAGTGGTGCAATTACAGATACCTCTGCTACCGCAAACGAAATACTTCGAAATAGAGATTTACAAAGCAATGAAAATCTATCAATGTCTTTGTGCTTCAAGGAGTAGGGGTGCATCCCTCAATAAATGTTAGTCAAAGAGGGGTGCAGTTCCTAAACAATCGACCTGACCCTCCTACCGCAAAATTGAATGGGGAAAAGCACTGGCAGAAATGTATATTACATCCCTTTTTCCCTTTTCGGAACGTTTTTGGAGGTCGAAAATTGTACGTGACAACTGCTTTGAAGACATCATCGATTTGGTGGAATTGTACGTGCAAACCGCTTAGAGGGTTAAAAGCGAAACTTTTGATATATTTTTTTTTCATAAATAGCAATTAAAACTGTCACTAAATATTTTCATGCAAAGAAATTTAAGTCTTACACAATATTTGGTTTGGTTTGGTTTTGGAGCGCTATGGTCTACTTTTTGCAACATGAGGGCTAACGAGACCGGGACCTACTGCTTAAAGCCGATTCCGAACGGCCACGAACATCCATGCCACAGTGAGATTCGAACACACGAACTCCTGTTCCAAAGGCCAGCACCCTAACCGTTCGGCTATAGTTCGGCTTTGCCCAATATTTAAACAATATAACGGTTACTTAGATGAATGTGGAAAAAGCAGAGTCAAAGTATGGTATACAAATTTCTCAATTTTAGAAAACTTTAAAAAATATTATATTTTCAGTTTAGTATATTTTCGGTATAATTTACGTCTTTTAACTAGTTACTGTTCTACTTCTCCCCTTTAAAATTTCAAATTGATCAGAAAACACACAGCACGAAATTCATTTTGGGTAACTGTAGTAAAATTTTAATATCTGGTTCTCTTCTTTTACAAAGACTTAAACGTTAAAAATATACAGTAGTTGGGCGTACTCCTGTGTTATTGAGTGACGTTCATTTTCTGGCTTAGGTTAATAAAAAGCTTAAAGAATTCTATAGGGCGTATACCCCGCTACCTATTCACTGCTATGTAAATACCCAAAATATTTTTAATTTAATCTACAGTTGCTGAAGCTTATTTTTTTCAGCATAGTTAATTGGAAAGAAAAATGGAACTTTTTAGTAAGTCTGAAATTTTACACGCAAAGTTCCACTAATTCAACCAAAATTACCTTAAAAAATATTTACCCCTCATTGTGTGCTAAACCTAATTTAACTTGACGTAATTAAACCTCTAGTGAATAGTATTTTTAAAATGAAATTACATGCTATTTGCGTCTTACACCCAGTTGCTTTGCATGTCAGAATCATTCCCATTTTTGATTAACCATCATATGTAATTCCTGACTGACTATTCGACCATTAGTCGAATCACGAATGGCTCATGAAGTATTGTAATTAAGCTCTCAACCCTCATAGTGTCTCTGATATACGATCTCAATAAAAGAAATCTCAAAAGAGCCATTTACTAGGATATAATTGTCACCGCTGAGCCCTCGTTCTGAATGCTGAGAGCGTTGCAACTCACGGAAACTTATCAACTCCTGAATGGCTGCAACAATTTTATCGCGAGCAAACAATTTGTGTGAAGTGATGAACCATACTGATACGTGCTGTTGCCACGGCTGAAGAAACTTGAGAATGAAATCGATAGAAGGTGTGGGAGTCACAACACTGTTGAGTGTGACAAGTTTATGGTGCGAAACAGGTCTCGTAAAAATGAGCGGAGAAGCAAACAAATCTGAAGCCTTGACAATGCAGGCCGGATATATCGTGGATTGTGACCTGGGAAATAAAAGGCTTTCCGTCACTAATTTCACTGTAATACTCTGCATTTTATAAATATTCATATATGCATACTGTCCCAGTCATACATTCGTACACAAGAGAATTTGTAAGGTAATTTCTAAATAATGCATAATTTTATAATCTTCATTCTTAAGAAAGATTATAAATCGTTCTGAATAAATTGTGTCATAAACAGGAATGAATATTTATTGCTGTACCATACAAACATTTTTCTTAAAAATTTAAGAACTTTTTTAAAAATACATAATGATGAGCATTCTTTCAACTCCTCTTCTTAGCCCTCGCTCCTGTTTCTAATCATGGATCTTGTTGGTGCGTCAACCACATTTGGCGAAATTGGCGTGCTTGCAGCTTGCGTGCGTGGCGTGCTTGCAGCGTGGCGTTTGAAATCTGGCGAGGGGATCGTAACTCAACAAATTGATACATAAACAAAAACAACATTTTGAGGAAAAATTTTACAAAAATTGAATATTTAAAATCTAATTGAATTAACAAAGAAAACACAAAGGAAACACATAACATTCATACTAAATAGACTGAAACATTCACTTAATCACAAATTAAATAAACTGAGTGTGATTTTCATCACAAATTTGTGATTTAGTGTAAATTGTAAAATTAATTTAAAGGGATGAGGGAGGGTAGGCGGGATCTCATCCAGCAAAAAACTCTTTGACTTAAAAGAAACTGTATTTTGAGTGGAGGTTGAAGAGGAGTTGTAAAATTGAAAATTTTTTTCAAATCTCTTATGTGATTATTTTCTGATGATCATTCATTTCAATCTAACGGGAACAAGAGACGAACATAATGACAAAACGCCGTTAAAAATAAGAGATGGTTTTTGTCCTGCTAAAGACAAACTAGGAATATACCTTTCCTAATCAAATATATCTTTTCAAATCGAATAATTATTTTACTTCACATAAACCTTTTTTTTCCTATAACCTTATTTTTAAACTTAAAAACCGTACTTTTCAAGCTGATGTTTCATACATCGCATGTGTGACTTTCAAATTTTCCAGAAGAAGTTTATTTTTTTTTCCAGTCGCATTAATATTATTTGTTGTTGAATAATAATGTCTTTGTTATAAAACTGAGTATGCTTTTTTAAAAGAGTAAACTATTTTTTTACAGCTACAGAGTATTGCAAGAAGAATTCTTGCTGTTGATTGAAATTAAGTTAATCAAGTAATACTTAGTATAAAATCAATACAGGTACTTTACGGCAGAGGTTTGTTACGGTGACAATGTCTTTAAGCTAAGAGGTTAAGTCGGGAAGAAAAATTTTGCCACAAACTTCAAATTTATTCATAAAATTAAGAATATATATATTATGATTCATTTAATTGGTTATCTAGTAACACAGTGGGTCCAAGTAACAGAAATCATAGCGATCTAACAGAAGTTAAACAATTGAAATCGTCTAATGTACCAACTTCTAGTTAAGTATTATTTCTTTGATTTTTTATCAGTTTTATAGATTTGTATGATTTTTTTTTATCGTTTAATAATTTATCTAGTTGATGCCATTTTTTTATTTTTCTTTGATATTTATAGTATTTGTAAGGTTACAAAAAAGTACAAATAATTTATAAATTTTTAAAAAAATGAGGTTACACAATATGTGCTTGTCAGCCTGAAACTGACTGAAAAAAAGCACGTGCTGGTATTTACCACTCACCTTTTCATTTTCGATCTGCATTGTGGAGAACAAAGCTCGTATTGCAGAACAAAGCTCGTAAAACGCTGTAAGCGAGTAGTCATTAAGTAGGTATGTAGTTAATGTATGATTTATCTCGATTGTTGTGACCTGTACATATGCAAAAAAAATAAGGAACATTATCTACAATTTCATTAGAAATTCTCGATCTTTTCTAAGAATATGTTCTATTATGATAGAAAATCTATCTTTTCTACACAATCCTCTTCCACCCGATTTTGTGGGTTGTCTTAGTTTTTTATTAGTCTAAGAGTTCTGACTAGTAAGTTCTCATGTTGTCGTTATTCTAAACAACACCGCCTAGAAGGACGTAATCAGGTCAAAATAATTGTAAAAGATTTATGCTCCTCTTTCATTTTTTCTCTTTGTTTGCTAAAAAATTACCATTAATTATCCAATAGTTGGAAATTTAATGGTAATTTAGTTACCAAGTGAATCTGTAGAAAATTTCCTGCAAAAAATCTATACATATTTTGAATAATTTAAAGGTTTATTTTAGCTTGGGAAAAAGTCATGAAAAATTTAAAAAGCATATAAAATCTTTTTAAAAATTTCAAGGTGCTTTATTAGAAGAAATTATCTCTATTTATACCAAAACTTTCTTTTCATTCAGATATGAATAAAAACGAAATTTTGCTATTTTCTCTACATTTGCAAATTCTGTACCTTAATTCTTGTTTGAATATTTCATACTTTTTTTATAATCTGCTACTTTTCAAAACAATTTTATAATGAGGAATGATTCCCTTGCTTTTTATAAAATTCTCAACATTTTGAAACCGTGTAATATCGTAGGTGTTTTATTAAAAGAAATTATCTACACTTATACAAAAACATTCTTTTCTTTCAGATAAGAATATAAACGATATTTTATCTATAATATGCTACTTTTCAAAAGAATCATAATGAGGAATGATTCCCTTGCTTTCTATAAAATTCTCAACAGTTTGAAACCGTGTAATCTCGTTTGTAAACTCGTTGGTGTTTTATTTAAAGAAATTATCTATACTTATACCAAAACATTCTTTTCTTTCAGATAAGAATAAAAACGAAATTTTACCATTTTCTCTACATTTGCAAATTTTGTACCTTAATTCTTGTTTGAATATTTCCTACTTTTTTTATAATATGCTACATTTCAAAAGAATTATATAATGAGGAATGATTCCCTTGCTTTTTATAAAATTCTCAACAGTTTGAAACCGTGTAATCTCGTTTGTAATCTCGTGTTTTATTTAAAGAAATTATCTATACTTATACCAAAACATTCTTTTCTTTCAGATAAGAATAAAAACGAAATTTTACCATTTTCTCTACATTTGCAAATTTTGTACCTTAATTCTTGTTTGAATATTTCATACTTTTTTTATAATATGCTACATTTCAAAAGAATTATATAATGAGGAATGATTCCCTTGCTTTTTATAAAATTCTCAACAGTTTGAAACCATGTAATCTCGTTGGTGTTTTATGTAAAGAAATTATCTATACTTATACCAAAACATTCTTTTCTTTCAGATAAGAATAAAAACTAAATTTTACTATTTTCTCTACATTTGCAAATTTTGTACCTTAACTCTTGTTTGAATATTTCATTCTTCTTTTATAATCTGCTACTTTTTAAAAGAATGATGATGGGGAATGATTCCCTTGCTTTCTATAAAATTCTGAACATTTTGAAACCGTGTAATCTCGTAGTTTTCAAAATACGATTTGAAAATATCGTGTTCTTTCAGGGGTAATATTAAAAAGAGGAAAAAACTTAAATTTAACGTTATCTCCCCAGTATTTATGTTACTTCAGCTGCTGTTTTCGTCCAACCACATCAAATGATACGAATGTAGCGTATTTATGTTGCACTTGCGGAAGACAATTTTTTTCACTAACTGTAGAGAAGAAACAAGCATTTTTTTTTTCATTTTTGTTTGATGTTTTCCCATGTATGCTTTGTAGTTGTAATATTCCTCGCTATTTTATTATGCTTTCACGGCAAATAAATTCAAAATAATTTTCCTTTTTCGCTACGTTATTTGGAGGTTATTTTGCATTCTTTTCAACACAGTGAAATTAATGGGTTTTCTTTTACACTGTGACAATATTATTTTCTAAAAGGTTGTCCGTACAAACATAAAAAGTAAATATTTATTGTTTTTCTAACTCATAAGCAATTTTCGCATTCTCTCCCAAAATTGTTCGCTGAAACGGCAAAAATTCTTTTTCTGCGTTTTGTTAATGTTACCTCTAAGACAAACAAACATATACGTTCAATTACGTTTAGTTTTTATTTGTCAGTGTTATGTATTTTATTTCAAACTAAATTTTAAAGTGTTGCTTTTTTAACTATATAATGGAAATAATTTTAATACTTTCAGTTCTAGAAATGAGTAGTAGTCAGTTTATACGGAACCAGCGGTATATTGTAATGCATACTATAATTTTAGTACATTTTTAGATATCAATATTATTTGAATTCACTTATTAATTAAAAAAAAATATTAGAAACGAAAAATGAAAAAATAGAATATCATATATGTTGTACACTACCTTTTTAAAAGTATACACTATTTTTTAAACAGTACATTCTACACAACCTTTTAGCAATACTTTTTTCTCTACCTTTCTAGCACTATAAATGGACATATTTTTAATATATTGAAATTAATACATTTGAAGACAATTGATATTCAATTTATATCGAAAAAAGGTTGTAAAATACTAAAATTGCAAAAACTAGAATCATCAAATATATAGTCAATGTACTATAGATACCTTTAGTAAAGTCCTAATCAATTTTAATAAATGATGTGTCAAAAGAAAGAAAATTTCTGAAGCTGTGACAAATTGTATTTTTAGTCTCTAGAGGAATTTTTATTTAAAAATTTAAAAAAAAATTATATATCAACAAACTACTGTTATCCCACTTAATTCTATAACCATTTACAAGGGCGTTGTTAGCACAAAGAATTAAGGCAAGGGTCCACGCTTTCTGAGAAAATTTTCTTGAATAAATTTTTGTCATTGATTTTTAATTTATACTTTGATAAGCACCTAATTTTTATCTATAAATTTAGATTACACTTTTGATGTTTTAATTATATGAATAAAAGTAACTCAGTTTATAAATTAAAAAAATATTTAATATGGTTTGAAAATTAAGGAGAAACTAAATGTCATAATTTAAATATTTTATAGGAAAAATTAATTCTTTATATGGATTTTTCATATTTAAATTAATTATTTAAAAATATATATTGTATTTGACTTTTAATTCGTATTCTATAATTGTATTTCTATTCAGTTTTTATAATATTTTTTAAAAATAAAAACATTTCAAAATTACGTTACCAAACATAAAGTTGTGGGGCGAATAATATGTGTAGAAATTTTATCCGCTGAGAGAGATCTTTCACGGGTATGGCAATTTACGGTACGATAATTTCAAATAAATAATTTGAGAAATTAATTTAATCTGTTCATTAAACCCAATGTAACTTATTGTTAGAATACAAAAAACAAATTTCAAAGATACCTTATTTTTCGAGGGGAGGGGTTCTTTTCAGTTTTTCAAAACAAAACGCTGTTAACGCAACAGTGGAATGTTAAAATAGTAAATTCTGCCTTAAATTGGAATGTCTTTCATGTTATTCCTAATAAGTACTGAAATGTTTCTGAAATATTAGATTCCTGAAAACAATAGACTAAAACATATTCATTATTATGTAAAAATACATAACCATTAGTCCCTATCAGTTATATTTTATTAGACTTTAAATTTAACATTCTAACTAAATTTTTAATTAAATTTTATATATCAATTAACCACTGTTATCCAACTGAATCCATTAACTATATACAACTGCATTGCTGGCACAACGGTATTAAGCCAAGGGTTCCACGCTGCCTAAAAACTTTTTCTTCAATTCTTTTTTGCCATTGATTTTAATTTATGCTTTGATAAGCACCTATTTTTGATCATTAAATTTATATTAAGCTTTTATGCTTGATGTTTTAATTATATAAATAAAAGTAATTCAGTTTATAAATAAACATTTTTTGATTTGGTTTGAAAATTAAGGAGAAATTAAATGTCATAATTTAAATATTTTATAGGGAAAATTAATTCTTTATATTAATTTTCCCCATATAAATTAATTATTTTTAAATATATATTGTATTTGGCTTTTAGTTCATATTCTTCAATTGTATTTCTATTCAGTTTTTCTAGTATTTTTTTAAAAAAAGACCATTTTACAATCAGATTATCACAGATAAAGATGTGGCTCGAATGATATGAGAAAAACTTTTATATGCTAAGAGAGTTCTTGCACGGGTACGGCAATTTATGGTAAAGTATTTTTAAATAAATAATTTGAAAAAGTAATTTATTCTGTTATGAAGTTTGATAAAAAAAATTTTCAAAAATACCTTATTTTTCCGTTTTTTTCTTTCTCGGTTTTTTAAAACAAAACGCTGTTAACGCAACAGTGAAATGTTAAAATAGTAAATTGTGCTTGAAATTCGAATATCTTTCATATTATCCCTAATAAGTACTGAAATGTTTAGGAAATATTAGATTCCTGAAAACAATAGACTAAAACTTATTCATTATTATGTAAAAATACATAACCATTAGTCCCTATCAGTTACATTTTATAAGACTTTAAATTTAACATTCTAATTAAATTTTTAATTAAATTTTATATATCAATTAACCACTGTTATCCCACTGAATGCATTAACCATTTACAACGGCATTGTTGGCACGAATGATTAAGGCAAGGGTTTCAAGCTGCCTGAGAAAATTTTTTTTAATTCGTTTTTGCCATTGATTTTAATTTATGCTTTGATAAGCACCTATTTTTGATCAATAAATTCAGATTAAGCTTTTATGCTTGATATTTTAATTATATAAATAAAAGTAACTCAGTTTATAAATAAACATTTTTTGATTTGGTTTGAAAATTAAGGAGAAACTAAATTTCATAATTTAAATATTTTATAAGGAATATTAATACTTTATATCAATTTTCTCCACTTAAATTAATTATTTTCAAATATATATTGCATTTGGCTTTTAATTCACATTCTATAATTGTACTTCTATTCAGTTTTTCTGGTTTTTTTTAAAAAAAATAAGAACATTTCATAATCACGTTACCAAACATAAAGTTGTGGGACGAATTATATGTGTAGAACTTTTATCTGCTGAGAGAGATCTTTCACGAACACGACAATTTACGGTAAGATAATTTTAAACAAATATTTTCGGAAATGAATTTAATCTGTTCATTGAACCGAATGTAACTTATTGTTACAATACAAAAAACAAATTTCAAAGATACCTTATTTTTCGAGGGTAGGGGTTCTTTTCAGTTTTTCAAAGCAAAACGCTGTTAACGCAACAGTGCATTGTTAAAATAGTAAATTGTGCCTTAAATTGGAATGTCTTTCATGTTATTCCTAATAAGTACTGAAATGTTTCTGAAATATTAGATTCCTGAAAACAATAGACTAAAACATATTCAATATTATGTAAAAATACATAACCATTAGTCCCTATCAGTTACATTTTATAAGACTTTAAATTTAACATTTTAATTAAATTTTTTGCAGTTAATAAAATGTAACATGTAATCCAGTTTACCATCAGCAAATATTTTAGTAATTTCTTTTTTAAAGCAGTTAAATTTTAAGAACTAAAAGTCTTTTTAATGTAGTAATGAAAAAAATGGATTAATAATATTTGAGTTTAAAAAAATTAAAAAATACTTAAGTTTTGATATAAAGCATAATTTATGAGTTGAAATCATGCTAATATCGTGATTGCTTGGAATCGTTTGAAAGCCAACGGTTTCGTTCACATAACTATTCCTCGTGTTAAAATATAATTTATCGTTCCGTTTCTAGTCTAACAAAATCAAAGTTTTAACTGTTTAAAATGATTTAACTGTTTTAACAATTTTACTGTCGTAAGTTTTAACCCTTAATATCTCTATTAATCAAAACGGTTTCGTTCACATAACTATTCCTTGTGTTAAAATATAATTTATCGTTCCGTTTCTAGTCTAACAAAATCAAAGTTTTAACTGTTTAAAATGATTTAACTATTTTAACAATTTTACTGTCGTAAGTTTTAACCCTTAATATCTCTATTAATTAAAACGGGTTTCGTTCACATAACTATTCCTCGTGTTAAAATATAATTCATCGTTCCGTTTCTAGTCTAACAAAATCAAAGTTTTAACTGTTTAAAATGATTTAACTATTTTAACAATTTTACTGTCGTAAGTTTTAACCCTTAATATCTCTATTAATCAAAACGGGTTTCGTTCACATAACTATTCCTCGTGTTAAAATATAATTTATCGTTCCGTTTCTAGTCTAACAAAATCAAAGTTTTAACTGTTTAAAATGATTTAACTATTTTAACAATTTTACTGTCGTAAGTTTTAACCCTTAATATCTCTATTAATCAAAACGGGTTTCGTTCACATAACTATTCCTCGTGTTAAAATATAATTTATCGTTCCGTTTCTAGTCTAACAAAATCAAAGTTTTAACTGTTTAAAATGATTTAACTATTTTAACAATTTTACTGTCGTAAGTTTTAACCCTTAATATCTCTATTAATCAAAATGGTAGATATACAATAATTCCTATGAAGAAAGTTCAGTTATAAATCTAATGTTATCCTTAGTTTAAAATGTTGCATCTTCTCTGCATATGTATAGGGAAACATGTTATCATTTGAATGTGTCATTCATAAATTATACAAATCAACAAATAAATACATTATAAACATTTTATAAATTTTCTCAGCAAGTCATTTAATTTATTAATATTTACCAGCCACATAATTCTCTTTAATGTAAAATGTCACAAGAAATATTAGGTAAAACTCAGCAGTTAATTTTTAGAAAGAAAATTTCCTGCTCTACCAAACTTCAATTTTATTACACATTTATATGATTTATTTAATCCTTTGAGGTAAAATTCTTAAATAATTCTTAATGATGTGTTTTCCAGCTTTAAAAGGATTCTTTCAATATTTTATGAATCTACAGAAACTTTGAATTCATTAAAATGTAAGAAGCAGTTCAGTTTCACGAGGTAGAGTTATTCTGTGTAAAACTTATCTACACAATTGGTTGAATTTTACATTGCTTTTAAAATATTTATATTAATGCTAGACATACCAGCAGCCTGCTATGTATTTCTCGAAAATAATTAGCGGTTACTGTTCGTAATAGTCAAATTATTTTGTATTTTATGGAGAAAATTATAATTTGCTAAACAACGAGTACAGGGATTTAAAGTATCAATGTTCCATTTTTAAATATTCGCTTTCAAGAGCACGATATTCCTAATCGACATATATAATTGTCCCCATCATTGATTTCAGACATAGTCTGCAACATTCCGGAGCTACAAACTGCCTATATTTTTACCATAGTTAAAGTTTTTTTTCAAAATGGAATAAAGAAGTGGAATGCAGATTGTTCATATATTAATAGCAAGATATTCTAATATAACAACGGAGAAAAATTATTTTTATAATTCTTTTATAAATAATAGTTTGTTTAAAATGTCCATAAATGTTACATGTTCCGATAGTTTACACCAATAACTCCATCAAAAACTAACTTCCCGTGAGAATCAGTTGAATACCCCTAACATATTACCATTGCTCCGTTGCCAAATAATGTCCGAAACAAATTATATGCGTTAACAACAATGTGTATATGTGTTAACATCAATGTTATTAGTTTTTTTTTGTTACCTTTGACTTTAATATTCATCCGGAACCAGATGTAAAAATTACATACTGAATTGAACATATTATATGTAAAAAAATAAATTAAAATTAATGAAAAAAATCAACATAGTTAACACACAAAAATTAAAATAAAATTGAAAAGCATACAAATGTTTTATAGCCACACAAAGCAAGTTACATCAACAGTGAAAAAATGAAAAGTATTAAACAGTATCATAGCAGAATTAAGCCAATAGATTTGGTTCGGCAAAACTTAGCCCTAGATTATCTCCGCACTAGTGAAGTACTTCGTTTTCTGAAGCTATAAAACGGCTCTATGCTTTTCACTTTTGTTTTAATTGTGACTTGCTAAATCTGGTTTTTTCATATCTTCTACTGTAAATACTGATTTAATCAGTAGTCGAATACAACATTGGAAACTAATTTAAATTAAATTTCAAACACTTAAAATAATGCTTTAAAATTTAATTTTCTATTTACAATATTTATGAATATTTATTACAGACACGCTTATTTTCATTTAAAGGGTTAACTTTAAATACTAAAGTTCAAATACTTAATCAAGTTTCTTTTATAATTCCAATAATTCATCCTGACGTATCTTACGGAAAGTCGAGGATTTAAGACATATTTCATACATTTAAAAACATGTCTCATATGGAAATAATATTGTACATATTATAACTAAGAATAATTAATGGGATAAGGGAAAAATTAATCATTATTCATAATAGCTTTAATCATAACTAAAATAATTTAATTTGTAATTCTTAAAAATTAAATTGAAATAAAAAAATCGGATTTGAATACAAAATCAATTGATACAGCTAAAAAATAATAAAATGGTTTACTAACCCTCTTTGAAAACTTTATAATACAAATGTGCCGTTTAATAACTGTATATCAGTGATTCTCAACCTGTGGGGCGCGCCCCCCTAGGGGGGCGCGAGCACACTAATGGGGGGGCGCGAGCATATCCAAGAGAAAATGTTATTTAAAAAAATTGATTAAGTGACTGAAAGGAAAGAACACACACACACATACAAAACAAAATACATTTCGACATATTTAATAATTAACTTATTAAATTAAAACAACTTACTAAATTAAAAACAAATTTAATAATTATTAGTGACTTCCTTGGGCCTGTCTTTCAGAGCAAAGTTTTTCGAAGGAGGGTTTAATATTAGAAATAGACACTCTCAGTTCTTTTTCTATATTTAGCTGAGATCTATATTTTGTCTTCAAAGAAGCCACCGCAGAAAATCCAGTTTCACAAAGGTAAGATGTTGAAAATGGTAGTAGAATGCGAAATGCCCTTGTTTTTAGTGCAGAAAACTCATCATCCACTCCTGCCCAAAATTCAAAGAGTGATTTATTACTAAATTGTCTTTTGGTTTCGCCGCTTGCCGTGAAGTCTATGAAGGTTTCTTCCTCTTCAATTGAGAGTCCTTCGGGAGTATTTTGAAATGGATCCCTCACCCACTTGTAACTTGATATCAGTTTGTCGTCAGCAAGAAAGTACTTTTTAAAATTCTTTGCTAGCATTGCTAAATGATTTTCAATGGTTGCAAAAACAACTTTTACATGTTGTTCTTCAGCCTTGTAAGTTTTAAT
Organism: Pardosa pseudoannulata; assembly: GCA_032207245.1. Taxonomy (NCBI): domain Eukaryota; kingdom Metazoa; phylum Arthropoda; class Arachnida; order Araneae; family Lycosidae; genus Pardosa; species Pardosa pseudoannulata. Next base: position 166,786,160 of record CM063508.1, on the reverse strand, counting down.
ACAATCATTCAAATTTGCAAACATTGTTAAGTTTTCTTGCTTTAAATTTCTGCTCCACAATTCCAATTTCCTACAAAAAGCATTAACTTTATCACTCGTATCCAATATATGTGTATTTGCTCCTTGCAGATGAAGATTCAAGTTATTTAATTTCTCGAATATGTCGACCATGTAGCTCAATTTCATCACAAATAAACTATCGCGAAAATTCTCAGCTTCCGGTCTGTTTTCCTCTTCTAGGAAAACGGCGATTTCTTCTTTTAATTCATAAACACGTTGCAAAAATTTCCCTCGTGATAACCATCTTGCCTCGCAATAAAATAGTAACGCTGAATGTACTGCACCCATGTCTTTACAAAGTGCGGAAAAGATTCTTGATTTCAGGGGTCTCATTTTTATATAATTTACTACGGTTACAACCGTAGTTAACACAATATTCAAACCAGGACTCATTTCTTTGGAAGCCAAAGCTTCTCTGTGGATCATGCAATGTGTCCAGACGCACTGTGGCGATTTTTGTTTCACAAGTGCTTGAATACTTTGGAATCTTCCGGACATAGAACGAGCACCATCGGTGCATATTCCGACGCAATTTTTCCATTCTATGTTTGCCTCGTTCATAAAATCATTTAAGATAGCAAATAATGCGAGTGCTGTTGCTTTGAGTTCTATTGGTTTGCAGAAAAGTAATTCTTCTACTACTGACAAATCATCACAAAATCTAACATAGGCAATGAAATGAGCATCTTTATTACTATCTGTTGCCTCATCGAGTTGTATTGAAAACAATTTGTCACGCAACTTCGACAAAAGCTGACACTCTACATCTTCAGCTATATCAGCAATTCGACGGGCAACAGTATCATTTGAAACAGGTATAGACTGCAATTGTTTTGCAAAATTATCTCCAAACATAATTTCTACAATCTCAATTGCGGCTGGCAAAATAAGCTCTTCACCAATGGTGTGAGGCTTTTTACATCTGGCTATTTTATATGAAAGTTTGTAAGAGGCAATTAAAGCTTTTTCATTCACAGACAAAGTTTTTTTAAACAATGATTTTTGCTTTTCATATGATTTTAATTTTAATTCGAAGAATTCTCTGGGTTTGTTTACGTACTCACTATGAAGCGTTTCCAAATGTCGTTTAAGTTTATTAGGTTTCATGCTGTCTGCCGCCAACATTTTTGAGCAAATGATACACAGGGGCCTTTCTTCTTCATTTACTTCAGTACTAGTGAACCCAAAATTTAAGTATTCTTGAGAATATTTTCTTGATTTTATTTTCGGAACCACGCTCGTCTGTGTACTTGTTGATGCTTGTCTATCGTCTAATGCTCGCTTACGCCCGCTTAAAAATTTATCCATGATTCTGCATAAGTCTGCTGCCGTGAATATTTAATACCGTGAATTGCAATTACACGAAAATATATATAACATACACATTAAGAATAGATTCAATAGCGATAAGAAGGATCGACTCGAATGAGATTGTCTGGAATTGAAATTGGCGTCATAGAACTTTCTCCTTCTCCCTATGAGAAAACATTTGTTCACATCTGCGCACGCTCCTAACTTAACTTTTAAGCTGACCAGACAAATTCCAGACAAATCGAAACTTCTCGCGAAACCGTGAGAATGCCCGACATGGCGGGACGCAAGAGCAATAAAAAGGCATAGGATTATTGTTTTTTCAATGCTGAGTATCAGTGTTGCAAAATGTCAATAAATTTCCGTATTCTTGGTAATTTGCAAAGTTTAAAATTAAGGTTGTAGTGCAGGTTTAGCGCCATAATGCTCAAAATACATTATTATTGTATACATTTTATTGTACGCGGTGGGGAGGGGGGCGCGATGAAAATTATGATTGAAAATTGGGCCGTGAATACTAAAAGGTTGAGAAACACTGCTGTATGATAAAAGTCTTAAAATTTAAAATTTATGAGATTTCAATTTAGACAATATTTTATAACAAAAATATGTGGAAGCATAACCTGCCATTCCACATAATTCCATATGAAGTCTTAATTGTCGACAATAAGACAATCCTATAATGTATATTGTTATATAAAATATTTTATATTGTCCTATAATGTATATTATTATATAAATTTTATTTGAAATGCTTAAATCGTAAAAAAAATTGAAATTAAAAAATATTTAAATAATTGTGAATTAAAAAAATCTGATAAAGCTAAAAAAAATAAAAATGTTTTTTGATTTATATAACAAAATATGTTAAATATTTGTATATAAAACTAAAGTCTTAAATATTAGAATTTATGAGATTTCAATTAAGACAATCTTTATAAAAAAGGGAAAGACAATTGTCATTAAAAATATACTAATTGTTGAAAAATAATCATAAATGTATATTGATGTAAAATGCATTTCTAGTTTTTATACTATCCAGCTTAGTTTAGTAATATGCATCTGATTTTAGTTGAATTCTGATGGGTATAAACATTTGATAATAGATGTGTTTATCTCTTACTATACATATATCATCAGTGATGTTACTTCTAGACAAAAAAAGGGAAAATATATTCTTCACCCAGAGGTAGAATTACCGAAAGAGACTTATGACGAAAAAATGAGGACGAAAAAGGAGGCGGGAAAAACGCGTGTTTTCTTTTCCCTAATTTCTCTCAGGTAGTTTATACCCAGCTTAGTTTAGTAATCTGCATCTGATGTACTAGTTGAATTACTGTTGGGTGCTAAAACTTTGATTCTATAGATGCGATTATCTCTTACGATACATATATCGTCAGTGATGTTACTCCTAGACAAAAAAGGGAAAGTATTCACGGAAAATATATTCTTTACCCAGAGGTAGAATTACGGAAAGAGACTTGTGACGCAAAAATGAGGATGAAAAGAGAGGAGGGAAAAACGGGTGTTTTCTTTTCCCTAAATTATTTCAGGTAGTTTATGCCCAGCTTAGTTTAGTAATCTGCATCTGATGTACTAGTTGAATTACTGTTGGGTGCTAAACATTTGATTCTATAGATATGATTATCTTTTAAGATACATATATCGTCAGTGATGTTACTCCTAGAAAAAAAGGGAAAGTATTTAAAAAATATATTTTCATATAAATACGGAAAGAAATTGTAACGAAAAAATGAAGATGAAAAGAACGGGAAAAAAAATGTTTTCTTTATAAATTATTTCAGGTAGTTTATGCCCAGCTTAGTTTAGTAATCTGCATCTGATATACTAGTTTTAAAATTATTTTTGTTTTGCTAAGCATTTTTTAATTGTGATTTTCTTTTACGATACATATATCGTCAGTGATGTTACCACTAGAAAAAAAACTGAAAAATATTACAAAATTTATTTTTCTTAGGTATATTTTAAAAAATTGTGACGACTATAAGGATGAAAATCAAAAAAAACTGTTTTTTTGTTTAATTTTCATATTTATGCCCAATTTACAATTTTAAATGCAAAATGTGATTTATACATTAACATAAATGTTTTAATATTACATGAAAATAAATTATTTTAGCCAAAATAAAAATATTTTTCAAATTTTAAAAATTTTGTATTTACAATATTGTATAATTTAATAAAATTATTTTTATTTAAGAAATTTAAATACTAAATTTCAAATATTTACAAGTTTCTTATAATTCATTTATCTTAAAGTCAATTTTCAGATATCTCAAATGTCTGTCTAAAATATATTCACAAGAAAAATAAAGTCAACATCGATATACTAAATAAACATAGATAATTTTAAAAATCATTGTACAATGGAATTAAGATTAATGAATTATTTGAAAAGAATGCAGTCAACGTCCCGGACTGCTAAGTCAACTAAATGAACAAAGTCAATAATCGATAGTTAACATAAACATAACATATCGATAGTAACAGTCGATAGTCAACAATTAGTTGTTGTCTTTGTTGTCTAAAACAACAAAGACAACAACTAAAGTCAACAATAGATATACTAAATAAACATAGATGATTTTAAAAATCAATGTACAACTAAATTAAGATCAATGGATTATTTGAAAAGAAAGCAGTCAATATCCCGTACTGCTAAGTCAACTAAATCAACAAAGTCAACAATCGATAGTTAACATAAACATAACATATCGATAGTAACAGTCGATAGTCAACAATTAGTTGTTGTCTTTGTTGTCTAAAACAACAAAGACAACAACTAAAGTCAACAATAGATATACTAAATAAACATAGATGATTTTAAAAATCATTGTACAATGGAATTAAGATCAATGAATTATTTGAAAAGAATGCAGTCAACGTCCCGGACTGCTAAGTCAACTAAATGAACAAAGTCAATAATCGATAGTTAACATAAACATAACATATCGATAGTAACAGTCGATAGTCAACAATTAGTTGTTGTCTTTGTTGTCTAAAACAACAAAGACAACAAGTAAAGTCAACAATAGATATGCTAAATAAACATAGATAATTTTAAAAATCATTGTACAACTCAATTAAAAATCAATGAATTATTTGAAAAAAAAGCAGTCAATATCCCGTACTGCTAAGTCAACTAAATCAACAAAGTCAACAATCGATAGTTAACATAAACATAACATATCGATAGTAACAGTCGATAGTCAACAATTAGTTGTTGTCTTTGTTGTCTAAAACAACAAAGACAACAACTAAAGTCAACAATAGATATACTAAATAAACATAGATGATTTTAAAAATCAATGTACAACTAAATTAAGATCAATGGATTATTTGAAAAGAAAGCAGTCAATATCCCGTACTGCTAAGTCAACTAAATCAACAAAGTCAACAATCGATAGTTAACATAAACATAACATATCGATAGTAACAGTCGATAGTCAACAATTAGTTGTATATTGTTGTCTAAAACAACAAAGACAACAAGTAAAGTCAACAATAGATATGCTAAATAAACATAGATAATTTTAAAAATCATTGTACAACTCAATTAAAAATCAATGAATTATTTGAAAAAAAAGCAATCTACATCCTGGACTGCTAAGTAAACTATCATTTACCATTGTTATATAATTAGATGAATTATATATTGTATATATTTAAAAATTTGAGTCTTGGATAAATACTATAATTTCTAATCATTCAGAAAAATTTCAAACTGAATATTTTCACAGAGCATATTTATTCATAAGCTTCGTAATTTGTGACCTTTTTAAAAGTGATTTAAATTTATTGATATAAAATTTGTGAAATGTCAACTAAATTGTAGTATTCTAGCAATGATTTTAAATATTAGTTATGCATTAAAATTTCAGTCTCATCAAAATCCAAAATAAAACATACATTTTTAGTAAGGCTTTCTATGAAATATTTTAATAAGGGTTTAATACGGGTACTTTAAGTTTAATATGGGTTTCTACTACTTAGTTTGTTATATTTAAAAGCAGCAGAGATAGCTTAATAATACAAAATCGACGTGAACGCTAGATGGCGATAAACTTCAAAATCAGCCGTGTGATAAAAAGATGACAAATGAAGTAATGTTTAATATTTTATATTCTTTTAAATTAAGGAAGAGGCTTAATTCATTAATTCCTATATTTAAACACCTTTATTTAATACCCACTACTATCAGAGAAAATTTGTTTTCATCTTACAAGAAGTAAACAACACAAAAAAGCGACTACAGAAATTTTGTATCTTTATCAACAAATAACGAAAGAACGATCATTCGATCTAGATTGATAATTAAGAAGAATGATGTTATTAAAATAAACAAAACACGTCCAAAATAAATAAATGAATAAACTAAATAGAATATTCGAAAATTCCTTTCAATGAATAACCCGAAAAATCTTAAAGTATTTTTGCAACTTTCAAGTCCATAAAACTATATTTCTTGGTTTCACCTCTAAGTTTCCCACAGACAAAGAAACAGACAATACTTAACCTTGTTTTACTAATTTAAATTCTTTTACAGGTGTTGTTTCTTCTGGAATTTTTCTAAATAACAGTAAAATAGGAACAAAACCAGAAACGAAAATCTTGTTAAAAGGCATAAGTCGATTAGGAAAGTCTGATGGGGTGAGACAAGACATTTTCCACTTGTTATAATGTTTCTCGGATTTGGGAGGATTTGGAACAAAGGGAGGCAAACGTGTTTAGCTTTATTAACTTTACTCTTGTCATTTCATGAGGTAGTTTTTAGGTTTCTTTGATGTAAGTGAGCGGATTTCGTCAAATGTATACCAGAACTTCTAACGTATTATGCCATTTTTTTCTAAAGATTGTTTTTTAGAATGTTTGCTTGTTTAGCACGGTTGTTTAGATCAAGGGCAAAGAAACAAATTCATTTGCTAAACACGTCAAAATTTCAACAGTGATTAATAAGCGCAGTCAGTAAATAATTATCATAGTTTCGTGAATTAAAACTTCTTTAAAATGACAAACAGCTTATTATTTTTACATGGAGAAATAAATTTATTAATTGTAAATAAAAGGATAGCTTTATAAAAATATGTGTAAAATAAAATGTAACTATTTTTTCGAATAAATGCCGAACGATGGCCGATTGGTTAGAGTGCTGGCCTTCGGAACCGGAGTTCGTGGGTTCGAATCCCACAGTGGCATGATGTTCGTAGCCGTTCGGAATCGGATTAATCAGTAGGTCCCCGTCTCATTAGCCGTCGTGTTGCAAAAAGTAGACCGTAGCGCTCCAAACCAAAAAAAAATCGAAGTTCAAGTAGTTTTCTTCTCTTACAGCAGAAATAAATAGATTCATTATATATTATTAAAGTGTGAATAAGAAATAGCAAGAAAGTTTCTTATAGTTTTATTACGTAAGCACAATATCTGAAACCTGCTTTATATATACATAATTCCAACGTGATGTGTAAAATTTTTTAATTCTGTCATTTACAGAAGCTTAAAATTCACATCATTCTAAAGAAAATAAGTCATAAAAATAATACTGTCTTTATTTACTAACAAGAATATTGTATGTGCAAAGAAATTTTATCCATATTGTATAGTGTATAGTACACATACCGTATTCTCACGAAGCTAAAAAAACTAAGATATTCCCGTTAGGAGAGGAAACAATGTAGAAAAGCAAATATCTGTCACATTAGAAAATTGTGTTTGCGTGTGTGTCTTTTTTCTGTCCCATTTGTGCATAAGATAGATTATCAAGCAAAAAGGGACCTAAAAGATTGTAATGGTAGTATAATTTGTTTGCTTTATTGCTGTCATTCTTGGTCGATGAATCATCTTTATCATATTTGCATACATTTTTTGCATGCTTCAGATACAACTACTGAGGTAAATGTTTATAGGTTATTTTAAAAACTGGCTATTGTGAAAATTCCTTTTCACGAACTAGTTTTATTTTTGCTATAACTAAAATACTCAACGTTTTTATGCTTGTTGTCCACTCTTAAATTCGATGATTAGTTTCACTTTTTCATGGATTTCTTCTATTTGCGAAAAGAAATGAGAAATGATTTCTTGCGGTATATGTATAATTCTAAAGAAAATCTTTTTTGTATTTTTCGAAAAATTTATAAATTTCTTTAATTAAAAGATCTAATATTTATATAATATTAAACTTACAATAAAATATAGGACAAAAAGAAAAGAAATAAACAGTAAAATTTTTGGAGCTCCTCTATGTGAAGGAGGAAAAACAACAAAGCCAAAAAAAAGCCAAGAACACTGGACAACCAAGGGAGACTGACCGAAGGACGAAAGCGATGTCAGTGACCCTCCCTTCGACCCCATCGGACAAGAGGGGTTGCTAACGCGGGTCAGTCGTCTTTGACCCTGTCAACAGTAGTCATTGGATTTTGCTCGGCAGATTTGAAAGCCCCTTCAGAGGATAAGCGGGCCAAGACGGAGTGAATGGACAACTTCAGCAGAGGCAGGAAATTCCCAATCATTCTTTCATATGAACATAGCTTCATCAGAGGCAGGGAGTTTTTCTCCAACATTCCAGCAGTTTAAGGCGTCTCCATATTGAGATTCAATATGTTTTATTTGTTTCACCAGATTGTTCAAAAATAGAATTTTAAATAAAGAGTCTGAAAAAGGGTAAATATTCGCTCATTTGTATCTTGTGTCTTAATTCTTTGTGTTATCTCAACAGGCCTGGTATAATAAGACTAAGGATGGCTTGGCTTTCACAACTCGTAGCTTTATTCGTGCCTCTGCAGTTACATTTTTTTTACCTTCTTACTGGACACGACTGCTTTAGTACTCATTTTCAGGATTAAACTTCAATAAGAAAATAATTCTCCTAATTGTAAATTTTGTAATTATAGCCAACCTGTGAACTCGAAATATTTGTACACTTGAACTTCATAGTATCATTCTACCTAACTCAAATATTTTGATAAACTTGAAGATTAATAACTTAGTTGCGAAATGCCTGGCATTTGTAAAAACATTTGGCAGACTATTACTTAACAAATGAACAAAAGAGATTAAAACTAAAGTGTAAATTAGAAGTAAGCTTAACGTTTTCTGAGAGAACTTAGGTATAAAAATTTATATTCACACATTGATCTCATTTCTACTCATTCTTACTTTATTTACGTGCGTTCGTAGAAGAGAAACGAATTGTTTCTCATATACAAAATTATTTCTAACGTAGCCCTTCTTGTCTTACAAAACATTTTGCCAATTTTGTATGAATATCTTCAAAACGGAATACATTAGTCTCTATGAGGTACCAGCATTAAAATATTTAAACCATAATCGATAAATATTCAGATCACGCTTAATTATTCAAAGAAATCTATATCAACCTTAATCAATGCGTTATCCTTTTAAAAATTCAGATTTTTGCGTTGATAGATCTTTTTTTAAGTATTTATTCAGTTTAATGAATTTCGAGCCTATTGATTAGTATCATAATCAACTTTTATCTGCTGATTTTTCATAGTAATTTTATGATATATGATAGTAAAACAAGGAAAACATTTGAAAAAAAAGAACATTTTACATACAGGAATATATTACAGTTACAAGAAAACATTTACAGGAAAACATTAAACACAGAAAACAAAATCTTTACACATTTGAAACAAATACTTTATATATGATGACATATATAAAACGAACGCCAAAGTATTTTTTCCATACTATATCCGACTCTATAATATCCTTAGAAGTACATATACAGAATAAATGCAATAACCGATAACTAGAATACATGATTAGTATCATAATCAGTCTACTGATTAGTATCATAATCAACTTTTATCTACTGATTTTTCATAGTAATTTTATGATGTATGATAGTAAAACAAGGACAACATTTGAAGAAAAGAAAATTTTACATACAGGATTATATTACAAATACAGGAAAACATTAAACACAGAAAACAAAATCTTTACACATTTGAAACAAATACTTTATGTACGATATACATATATAAAGCAAACGCCAAGATATTTTTCCAATCTATATCAGACTCTATAATATCCTTAGAAATACATAGACAGAAGAAATGCAATAACCGATAACTAGAATGCATGATAAAAAGAGATGACAAAATGGAAGATACAGTGATACTAAACAAGTCCTTCTGATGATGGGGGAGATTAAGAAAAAAAATGTATCGGACTTCGAAACACTGGTTGACAGCGATATTGTACCAGAGTGATGCGAACACAAAAGGAAAATAAAATCTTCTCATGAGGGGAAACCACCCCGCACTGAACAAAAATGTTCCGAAGAGAAAGCATTTATTCTAGAAGACACTTACTTCCTACTGCTAAAAGAGCTGATATCAGGAGAAATCGTCTTCACAGAAGGAGAGACAGATAAAAGAATAGACAATACCGCATTTGTCCCACTCCGCAGTCAGAGATTGAGAGAAATCAAAGATCTTTTCCTAATAAAACCTTTTTTTATTTAAGCCTATGGTTTTGTGGACAATGTCCACTGGTTACGTAAGCAGACAGAAGACTAGAAAGATATTTGGTATATGTTTATACAAACCCAGAGCTGATTTCCAAAAATTTGCCTTTCAATAAAGGTTGAATTTATTTTATAAGTTAAATAAGGCTTAATTATGATAAAATTATTATTTTTTTAACGATTGTAAGCACGGAGATTATAGAGAAATCTATAATTAATATGCTCAAGTTATTCATTATGTGTGTTAAAAGCGAGAAATTCAATTTTTCATCATTTCAATATTTATATTTTAAGTTTTTTATCCATATTTATAATGTTACGCTTTTCTTAAACAATTATTTTTTCACTTGTCTGTTTCTATTAAAGTGAAGCTTTGTATACATATCCTCAGCGATGAGATATTTTAAAGAGATTCACACAGCTTACGAAAGAGATTTGTGAATTACATTAATTTATTTTAATCTGTATGATTTTGATAAAGATATTTCACTTGATCTTCTACAGGTAAATGTACTGCCAGTAACTGGAGTATTTCTCTTCCCTTTAAAAGTCTGGAAAGGAACTGACTTCTTATCTATATTCTCTAGAATACGAGTAGTTTTGGAGAACAAAATTTGATGTATAAAGTAGTAGAATAAGTCATATTGCTCTTTATGATTTGGAGAATTATCTATATTTATCTCTATTTTTTTCTTAAAACTGTGCTGTCTTTAGCTGTAGTTACTCTTTTTTTAAAGAGTAACTTTTTTAAAGAGTAATAGTGGTCTTTATATTTATATTCTAAATGATATGGGTAATTTCGGAGACTACAACGTGGCATATAAAAGTAACTTGAGTATTACATGCTCCACTTTATGACTTAAAGAATTATCTGTAACTTGATATTTATCATTAACTGTGCAGCTATTAACTGAAGTTGATCTCTTGCCTTAAACAGTCTGAGAATGTAGTAGGCAACTTCAGCTGCTTTATGAGAAATGAGTTTTTCTGCCCGGCTGAGTATCTTTTGTTCTTAGGTTAAATCTTATTGCTCTTTATGATTTGGAGAATTTTCTATACTTATCTCGATTTTTTTCCTTATAACTCTGCTGTTTTTAGTTGGATTCACTCTTCTTTTTTTAAAGAGGCTGAGGATACAGTGCTCTTTGTATTTATACTCTAAACGATATGGGCAATTTCGGAGACTACAACGTGGCCCATAAAAGTAGCTTGAGTATTACATGCTGCAATTTATGACTTAAAGAATTATCTGTAACTTGATATTTACCATTAATTGTGCAGCTATCAACTGAAGCCGATCTCTTTTCTTAAAAAGTCTGAGAATGTAGTAGGCAACTTCAGCTGCTTCATGAGAAATGAGTCTTTCTGCTTGGATGACTATCTTTTGTTCTTAGCTTAAATCTTATTGCTCTTTATGATTTGGAGAAATATCTACATTTATCTCGATTTTTTTTTTCTTATAACTGTGCTGTCTTTAACTGGAGTCACTCTTTTTTCTAAAAGAGTCTGAGTATAAAGTGGTTTTTGTACTTATATTTGAAATGATATCGCCAATTTCGGACACTACAACGTGACATATAAAAGTAGCTTGAGTATTACACAAACCATGCTGCACTTCATGACTTAAAGAATTATCTGTTACTTGATATTTACCATTAACTGTGCAGCTATTAACTGAAGTCTATCTCTTTTCTTAAAGAGTCTGAGAATGTAGTAGGCGACTTCAGTTGCTTCATGAGAAATGAGTCTTTCTGCCTGGGTGAGTATATTTTGTTCTTAGGGTTAAATTTTATTGCTCTTTATGATTTGGAGAATTATCTAGATTTATCTCGATTTTTTTCTTATAACTGTGCTGTCTTTAGCCGGAGTCACACCTTTTTATTAAAGAGTCTGGGGATACAGTGGTTTTTGTATTTATATTTTAAATGATATGGCCAATTTCGGACACTACAACGTGACATATAAAAGTATCTTGAGTATTAAATAAAACCCTTCTGCACCTTATGAATTAAAGAATTATCTGTAACTTGATATTTATCATTAACTTTGCAGGTATTAACTGAAGTCGATCTCTTTTCTTAAAGAGTCTGAGAATGTAGTATTCAACTTCAGCTGCTTCATGAGAAATGCGTCTTTCTGCCTGGGTGAGTATCTTTTGTTCTTAGGTTAAATCTTATTGCTCTTTATGATTTGGAGAATTATCTATATTTATCTCGATTTTTTTCCTTATAACTGTGCTGTCTGTAACTAGAGTCACTCTTCTTTTCTTAAAGAGGCTGAGGATACAGTGATCTTTGTATTTATATTCTAAACGATATGGGCAATTTCGGAGACTATAACGTGGCACATAAAAGTAGCTTGAGTATTACATGCTGCACTTTATGACTTAAAGAATTATCTGCAACTTGATATTTATCATTAACTGTGCAGCTATTAACAGAAGTTGATCTCTTTTCTTAAAGAATCTGAGAATGTAGTAGGCAACTTCAACTGCTTCATGAAAAATGAGTCTTTTTGCCTGGCTGAGTATCTTTTGTTCTTAGGTTAAATCTTATTGTTCTTTATGATTTGGAGAATTATCTACATTTATCTCGATTTTTTTTCTTATAACTGTGCTGTCTTTAGGTGTAGTCACTCTTTTTTCTTAAAGAGTGAGGATATAGTGGTTTTTGTATTTATATTCTAAATGATATAGCCAATTTCAGACACTACAACATACACTACACATAAAAGTAGCTTGAGTTTTACATGAAACCATTCTGCCCTTTATGACCTAATGAATTATCTATCTGTACCTTGATATTTACCATTAACTGTGCAGCTATTAACTGAAGTCGATCTCTTTTCTTAAAGAGTCTGAGAATGAGGTAGGCAACTTCAGCTGCTTCGTGAGAAATGAGTCTTTCTGCCTGACTGAGTATCTTTTGTTCTTATTGTCCGTCTCTGATCCCTTAATTTCTTGAGAGAATCCGAGAAAAAGCTCCTTGTGGTAAGATAATTCCAAAACTTATTCTTTGGAGACTCTCATGATATTCTTTATCCATTGAATCGCAAAAATGGACTTGATATATACTTTGTTTTTCATAGAAAAGAATTTTACGATATATTTGAGGTCTCTAAAAATAGGCTAAGTATAGGTTTAAAGAATAGAAATTATTTAAGTAAGCTCTCAGTCAATACATTACTATGCAACCTATACAACACAAACAATAGTACAATACAAACAATTCTATAAAGAAAAAGGACAATATTAAAGTTAATGTTATGCAGAACTTAAGTTTTAATTGTTATAAACACATTTTTGTATGTATTCACATGAAAAAGAATATGTTTTCTAAAACTGTGCATGAAATATGTCATTTTTAATGATTTAAAACAAGTAATGATTTCAATATATTAGTAGTAAATTATAACTATTCTATTGATTTTCTGAAAGAATAATTATAAAGTTATATACAATTCTAAATAAATTGACTGAAAATAACCTTCTTAATACTAATAAATTTCATATAGGTTTATTCCTCCTCTAATGCGGTCATGTATACATGTTATATATCATGTAATAATTCCTATCGAGCGACAAAATACTTTTTTTTAATTAAGAATTAACTGTGTTCAAAAAGTCTGTATAATCTAAAAGACCTTTTGGGCTGCTTTAGAAATGCATTTTGTTCAGAAGAGCTGTAAAATTTATATAATTTCAGTGAAAATTGTTATCCTATTCTTATTGTTATTTATAAATTAATGATTCAACATTTATACATTTATAGAGTTTCATATATTTCATAATAGTAATAATAAATGATACAAATTACTAAGTTTAATATATGTATATATATATATATATATATATATATATATATATATATATATATATATATATATAATATTTATTATAATCAGCTCATTAATATTTATTAATATTTGCTTTCCTTCACTCAAAATCACTCAATCGTCCACTGTTTTTACAACTCTGATTAAAATCGCTAAATTAAAAATTTGATGAAACCATGTATAGCAATCGTAAAATATCAAAGATCAATGAGAATATATAATTTTTAAAAAATATTTCAGCTATATAAATATATAAATATAGCAGTTTCTCATTTTCTAGTTTCTCTAAGCATTATTTAAATCTGGGTAACAGAGATGAAATCCTAAACTCAGGTCAAATGATTATAAGTGCTATGGTCAACATTTTCCTTAACGAGGTTTAATTAGAGGAGGAATTACGATGACTAAATCCAATTATGAATGACTATCTATCTCTAGCTGTAAGATTTGATCTCATAAAACTTTAGTCTCAGACTCTGTACTGTCCAGTAAATGAAATCATTTATATATAATAAAGCAAATGCTGAATTAATCATTTTAAGTCGTCTGGAAAATCGTGAATTTAGAATAATTATAAATCTACATAATTAGATTCAGTTCTTTGATTTTATTGTTAAGAAATACAGTTTCAGGTTCGCCGTAAAATAATTATCTAAATAAATTCTCTGACTGAAATGTATATAGAGAAGCTTTTTCTAATTTAAAGCTGATGGGATCGTCTTAAAATTCTACTTCTCTGTTCATCCTTAAAATGAACAGGAAACCTGGTTAAGGATATCAAGATTTCTTTCCTTTTAAGCCTGCTTCCAAAGCTATTCCGGGAATTTTCAACCCCGAGATCCATCATTAATCATTCCTTATATTTACAAGCTAGAAACTGAAATAAAGGGAATCCCGTAACGAAAAATAAATATTAAAACCAAACTTTGAAAGAGAAATAGTTTTGTTTGAATTATAATAAATTTCGCATTAAGATGACTGGATATTCGCCATATTGGATTCACGTACTTTGATGCTTGGCTATGGAAGAAAAAATGTTATCCTTGGACTCGATTTTAAAGATTTCATTAAACGAACTTTATTTTGAGATCAATTGGAAAATGAACCTTTTATCAGTGTATATTTTAAAAGACAAAAGTGTACATATTTATACATATTTTTATAAATGTATTTCATAAATATTTTTATAATTTTTTAAATATTTTAATAAATATTTCTTTAATATTTTTATAAATATTTCGAAAAATTATTTTTAATATTTTTAAAAATATACTTTAAATATTTAATATATCTTTGTATAAACTAAAATTTTTTCATTACAGTGAATTTAATAAAAATTTTCTTCAATATTTTTATAAATATTTAAAAAAATTACTTATAATATTTTTAAAATTAATAATTTGGAAAATATTCTTTAAAAATTTAATATATCTTTATAGAAACTAAAATTATTTCATTACAGAGAATTTAATAATAAAAATTTTCTTCAATATTTTTATAAATATTTAAAAAAAATTTTATGATATTTTTAAAACTAATAAATTTAAAAATATTATTTAAAAATTTAATACATCTTTATATAAACTAAAATAATTGCGTTACAGAGAATTTAATAGTAAAATTTTTTCTTCAATATTTTTATAAATATTTTTAAAAATTATTTTTATATTTTTAAAATAAATAATTTTAAAAGTATTCTTTAAAAAATTAATGAATCTTTATATAAATTAAAATAATTGTACTGAGAATTTTAACTGTGCTGATGCATTCTTTTTATAATAAAATTTTTTAACATGGAATTATAATAATATATGTATGTATGTATGTATTTATGTATGTATATATGAATATATAATGTCGTGCAAAATATTTAGTATATCCTAAACTGCATGCTTCAATCAGTATAGTAATAAATGATACAATCGATCTTCAATGTATCGAAATTTTTAAGGAAAACTACAGTAAAGCAAAACATTAATCGTATATACACTGTGTTTTCAGCTTAAAAAATCCAGTATTTAAAGGAACTAATGTTAATTACACACTAGTGCAACGTCATTGATGTCATAAAATGTTTTTAAGAATAAATTTAAAATATTTTTTAAAAAGTTTAAAAATTAAGGAGAAAAATATTAGAGCACAGGAGAAAATTCATTAGAATGAGAATCTTTTTCGGCATATGGAAATTTTTTAAAAAGAAATTCCAATTTAATCTTAATTAATCATAATGAAAATGAAAAATTATGTAAAAATCATATAAACTTTCGAAAATATTTCATTGTTCTAAATTGGAGTTTCCCATTTGCTAATTTACTCTAAACTTTATTTAAAAGTATGTTTAGAAAAAGAGCATTCCAGATGAAATCTTCAATTCAGGTTGGGTGAGTTTAAGTACTGTGGTCAACATTTTAATTAACGAGGATTAATTAGAAAACAACTCACCGACTAAATCCAATTGTGTATAATTATATATTTTTTATATATTTTATATCATAAAATGTAGTCTTCGATAACTATAGTATTATTAATGCACAGGTTTTTTTTTAAACGGCCGGTCAAAAAAAAATCAATTTTTTAATGTAAAAAACACAATTTAGAATGTTGTCTAGGCAAGAAAATTACAAAAATACAAAAATAATCAAAATCTTTATTGCAATTTTGGATTTTGATAACATTGCAGAAAATAGTCGAATATTGTAATATTACACGCAAATCGACTTTTTTTTTTTTAATATTTCTTTTCGAATTCCTATTTCAGAATAAACATTATTATCAGTAAAAATACTTATTTATACTTTTAAAACATAAATAATAACAATACTAGTATTTATAAAATTAATCAACATTTTCTTTTGTGTGATATATTTCGAAATATGATGCAGCACATAGCCCAACATTGCAACTTGTAACGACTCTTTTCTTTTCCTTTTTCCTTTGCTATCTCTTTTAGCAGAACACACAGCACAATATCTACAAAAGTACAACGCCGCTCGAATTATCTCGAGTATGAACAGTTTGGCCAGTTTAGCGAGCTCGAGTTAACTCGAGCTCGCTAAACTGGAATGAAATTAATGAAATTTGATAATGAATAAACTGGAATGACTTTAATGAAATTTTTTATTTATATATTGTAAAGTAAATGATGAATTAAACATTTTAAGCTGTCTGGAAAATCGTGATTTTAAAACAAATATAAATCTTTATAAGATTTCATTCTTTAATTTTACCGTTGAGAAATCCAGTTTTTAGTTAAATAATCAAATAAATCCTCTGACTTGTATATAGATAAGGAATATCCAATTTGCGAATCGTAATGTAATCTTATTAAAATGCTTCTTAAAGCACTAACTCTTTGTTCGTCTTTAAAAGGAACAGGAAACCTGGTTAAGGATATCGAAATTCCTTTTCTTCCAAAGATATTCAGGGAATTTTCAACTGCAAGATAAATCATTAATCATCCCTCATACTTACACACGATTAACTAAAATAAAGGGAATCACGTTAAGAAAAATAAATACTAAGACTAAACTTTGAAGGAGAAATAATTTTGATTGAATTATAATAAATTTCCCATTACGAAGATTGGGTATCCACCATATTGTATTCGCATAGTTCCATTTTTGACTATCAAAGAAAATAAATTTAAAATTGAACTCATTTACAAAGATTTTATAAAATTCTACTTCAGTCAAATGGAAAACTATCTTCTTTTATCATATTACTTTTTAAATCATGACAAAAAAATATTTAAAATTAAATTTCCCGAAAACAAAATTGAATTTATCCTTATATAAACGGAAGCAGTTCTTTACATTCAGAGAATTAAATAATAAAAATGCAGTAGTGTCATAGAAATATTTTTAAATTTTTCTAAAAAGTTTATATGTTTGATTAACCATTTGTCATATCGAAGATTTTTTACATCTACATCATAGATGAAGGTATAAATAAATAAATAATATAAATATATATATATATATATATAGTATATTTATATTTCATATATGTACATATATGTATATATATACATTATATTTATATATATGTTTATATGATATATATACAATATATATGAATATATGTATATATATATTTTATATATATATATTAAACATATATATATATATTTATATATATATGTATATATATATATATATATATATATATATATATTTATTTTATAAATATATATATATATTTGTATATATATAAATATAATATGTTATATATTTTACTATATATATATAGATATATATATATAAGAATAAATATTTATATATATATTTATATATATATTTATATATATTATGATATGATAAGCTGTAAATACACTTAGTATAAGATTATATATGTCTATTGTGGTGAAGGCTTTGACACAATAGGGGTATGATCCACAAGGACATCAGACTATTTAGCTAGAAATGTACTATTTGTCCTTAATTTATTTTTACTTCTAAAAATGTAATTTTTTCTAAATTTGGGGACACTTTTTAAGAAAATGGTAAAAATATACAAATTTTTATAGTTGTAAAAGTAACGTATGTCTGCAATATTAACTGCAACTAAAACTGTTGAAATATGTAACACTCATACTTGGTGACTTGCCTGCTTATTATTATTTAAATAATAGCTTTCTCGGATGTACGAGGTTGTCTTGAGTTGATCTTTTTGTGTTTTAATTGGTTATGTTTTATTAGTTTTATCTTTTGCCTGTAATATGATAGGCTAAGCTAAGGATCTTTATAAAACTATAAAAGTCCAATGTACCTCGTATTTTTGTTTTAGATTTCGTGGATCCGAAGTTCAGAAGCACGCTTAGGACTTCTTTACTCATTTAAATTCTTTCTTCCTTCAAATACTTTTTCATTTTTCTATTATTTTATTACTATTTTTAGGCACTTGTATACTTTAAACATATTAATATCTAAGCTAAATACTTTTGTCTACCCATCACTATAGTTCTCTATGTTTTGGAATAGGCCAGCTATATAGCAATGTTACTTTTATATGCCTCTCTTTCTTCTGTAATATTTTACTTATGCTAGATTTATAATTTTGTTTCTGTACGTATTTCTTATTATTATTGTTTTTTCATTACTTTAGACATTTTATTTCTCTTTAATAATATTTTCTCACATTTTATCGTATTTAACCACTTTTGATATATTTATTTAACGGCCTTCTTTAACTTCTTTTTTAATTTATATTTACTTTATATGTATATATGTATATATTTTCCTTTTTAATATTGTATTATAACATTACTGTAACTGACACCTTGATATACAATATATTCATTATGAACCGCTCCCTTGTTAAATATCCTACCTTGCTTACTGGAGATATACCCAACTGGGCAAGGTGCTTCGAAGATTACCCTTTATAAGGAAAAATTTTTGTTTTATCATTATCATCTTTATTGTTATCATTACTAGCATATAGCCCGTCATATGACGGGATCAGTAAAATTTTTAATTTTCCAGAATTGTAAAGTACCCTATGAGGCTGGTACAAAATGCTTTGTTTTTTGGCTGAGAATTATCGTTCTACAAAAATAATCGATTAAAATTATCACATATGTACCTAATCTATTATACAAGCCAAATATAAAAAAAATTGTTTACGTAATATCTAAGATCAGTGATAAAACGTATGGAAATCATGCAGAAGATATTTAAATAATCTAAAATAAATGATTAAATGAGATAGCTAAAGGAATGACGTTAAAAAGCTAGAAAAAATTGTTATTTTTACCTATTTATTATGTGATGAATTGATAAATTTAATAGCCTGCTCCTAAAATAGGGCTTGATATAATGACACTAAATGCTCGAAAAGGGGGACATGGTAAATTTCGAACGTTTTAAATATGATAGTATTTTTCGCTAAGTTACGACGCTTATTCATACCAATTTATTTTATAATCTGATCTATAGTTTAGGAAAAAATAAACTTTACTCGCTCTGATTTTTGCAAACCCTAAGTCATCAAAAATCCCGGAATTCAGAAGCAGACCTAGGACTTCTTTACTCATCTAAATTCTTTCTTCCTTCAAATACTTTTTCATTTTTCTATTATTTTATGACTATTTTTAGGCACTTGTATGCTTTAAACACATTAATATCTAAGCTAAATACTTTTGTCTACCCATCACTACAGTTCTCTATGTTTTGGTCTAGGCCCGCTGCATAACAGTGTTATTTTTATATGCCTCTATTTCTTCTGTAATATTTTACTTATGCTAAATTTATAATTTTGTTTTTGTACGATTCTCTTATTATTGTTTTTTCATTACTTTAGAAATTTTATTTCTCTTTAATAATATTTTCTCACATTTTATCGCATTTAACCACTTTTGATATTTTTACTTAAATGCCTTCTTTAACTTCTTTTTTAATTTATATTTACTTTATATGTATATATGTATATATTTTCCTTTTTACTATTGTATTATAAAGTTACTGTAAGTGGCATCTTGATATACAAAATATTCATAATGAACCGCTCCCTTGTTAAATATCCTACCTTGCTTACTGGAGATATGTCGAACTAAGCGAGGTGCCTCGAAGATTACCCTTTATACGGAAAGATTTTTGTTTTATCATTATCATCTTTATTGTTATCATTATTATTGTTATTATTTTGGTGTCTTTAATAAAAGGTGTTTTGCGATCTGCGGCTCTTCATTATGCTTCAACAAAAACTATAGGAAGCGTAATAGAAGAAAATATTCCTGATAATTTGTGTTTTTCATTTTTCAGGTTTTACAAATTTACATAATTAATTTATTTTTTAAAATCAATAAGGAAAATTCTTATTATTATTGTTCGATTGTTTTTATTTATTCCTCATGGTTTCTCACTCAATATGGCTCCTAGAAACTCTTTTTAGTAAAAAATCGTTTATTGACAACTCTGTACTATCGGATGGATGGTGACTCTACTTCTAGGATCTGGCATTGCCATGAACACAACAAAACTACAAAGTTCAGAAGGCCATGTCGGTTATACAGCCCACTTATCTTTTGATGAATTTCCACTGCTCAAACACTCCTTGCTGTCAAATCTCAATATTTGACCAATTTCACAGTCGGCAGGTTGATCAACTATTTTATACATTGTGAACTGACACTGTAAACAACACACTGTAAGAATATGAATGCAAATGCCGTCAAAAATACGGTGATGAATACTTTAAGTCTATGCCTAAAATCTATATAGGCCCTATTTTCCCTTGAAAATTTATTTTCCCTGATTCCTTCGAATTTATTGCATTTTGTACACTGTCTACCAATAAGTATTTAGATACCTATTTAAATGACGATATCTGTGGTCCTGAGGTACTTCACGGCCTCCGCCGGTATACATCGTGTAGGAAACAGCATCGGCATTAGTTGCATGCAAGATGCATGCAAGTCGCATGCAGTTCGGAGCTCTATGATTTCGAGAAGGGTATAATTATTGGGTATCACAAATGTGGCCGATTCTTAAAGGGACATATCTAGCGATCTGAAGTACCCAATGGAGAGTTGCCAATAGAGTTCATCGAATGGACCTACCTGCCCAGAGCCCAGAACTGAACCCTATAGAGAACCTCTGGGACGAGTTGGGAAGAACGATGGCCGACTGGTTAGGGTGCTGGCCTTCGGTACCGAGTTCGTGGGTTCGAATCCCACAATGGCATGGATGTTCGTAGCCGTTCGGAATCGGCTTTAAGCTGTAGGTCCCGGTCTCATTAACCCTCGTGTTGCAAAAAGTAGACCGTAGCACTCCAAACCAAACCAAACCAACTGGGACGAGTTGGATAGCCGAATTAAAGGGTGCACTACCCGTCCAAAATCGGTGAAAGAACTTGTATGTCTACTCCAAGCCGAGTGGAAGACAATACCACTAGCTATAATACAAAGACTTGTGGAAAGTATGCCCCGGAGGGTTCACGCTTTAATTGCCTCTCATAGAGGCTCTACCAACTATTGATTTTGAATAAAGTTAGTTTTTCTTTTCTATCACAGGTGTCCAAATACTTATTGGTAGACAGTGTAGCAGCGTGCATTCTATGTTGAAATCTAAAGATCTCTCCAAATATATAGTTGTCATACAAATGCATATATATTATATTTACTATAACTATATTTGTTCATGCAATTAATAGTTTTAAAAACAGAGTTTATTTTTTATAAAACTGGGTATTTTTTTATTTCGAAACCCACCTACATTAAAAGCCTAGCGAAATAGTTTTTTTATAAAAAAATATCCAATTACTACGTGTCATTAAAAAATATCTGAACCACTGATGCATAAAATAGGGAATCCAGTTAAATGTGCTTAGTGAACGCAATAAATTTTTCTCGTTTAAATCCGGTGACAGCTATTATTTAACACGCACAATGACAGAGATTAAAGCAAACTCATTATTTTTATCCCCAGAATCATAATGTATGGAATTAAAACTGCACGGGCTCATTGAAATGGTTTCTTTTTTTTGGTAAAGATAAGAAAAACTTTAAACAAAGAAAATAAGGGAGGGAGAAAAGTCATTTTTGAAACCAGGGTCAAGCTGACCTTACATTTTTTTTCTATCATAAATTATAATTAAACTTTTATTCTTTGCCATTGTTATAAATTTCAAGCCAGTAAACAAGGGCATTCTTTGAAAATTTCTGTTGCGATTATTTTTGAAAGGTATATTATTTATTTTTCTAATTAATTATAATAACTGTTAATAAGCTTCAAATTGGAAATTTATTTGTTAATTTAATGCAATTATATTTTTTCCGTGAAAAATCTAATTTACAAAAAAAAGCTGGTAAAGAAATAGTTTCTACAGGTTTTCTTGGAAAACAATAATAAAATAAATAATGGTTAGGCACTCATCAATAGATTTATAGTTTTAGAATTACACTAAAGGTGTGTAAATCTTCTTACAGAGACTGCAGTAATTTATTTTGATATTGGTTTCCCTAGTTTATTTATGGTTTTCATCATAACTAGAGGGCCGATACAAAACTCCTATATTAACTTGCTTTTCTTTCTTTATTTTCTTTATTTGTATGATTTGGCCCATTCCAACATTTTTTTTCAAAGTTAAAAAAGGTTATAGACCTTATGAACACCTTTAGCTAGCTTAGTGTATTTCAACTAATGGCATTAATTGTTTTACATGAAAAGAACTGTTTATACAGTTCATCAACTCTTTTTAATTTTTGTATTACTCTCTCTCTCTCTCTGTTTGAGAAAACTGTTACTGGTGTTAATGTTGGTTGGCAATAATGGTATTAATGAGAGTTTCCAATACAATTATGCCTTGCCGAACGATGGCCGAATGGTTAGGGTGCTGGCCTTCGGTACCGGAGTTCGTGGTTTCGAATGCCACATTGATATGGATGTTCGTAGAAGTTCTGAATCGGCTTTAAGCAGTAGGTCCCGGTCTCAATAGCCCTCGTGTTGCAAAATGTTGACCGTAGAGCTCCAAACCAAATCAAACCAATTATGCCCTTTTTGCTGTGTTATGTAGGTAAGCATAAATAATTTATAGAAAATGAAACATCTTTCTCAGTTATTATATAACTACTAGAGTCTTACTTTTTGAATTAATACAACGGAAGAACATAATCTTTTCAAACATCTATGTAATAAAGTGTTATACTTCATTGTTTAATTTTTACATTTTTAATTAGAACAACTAATTTTAGTCTGTTACTTACAATAACAGAATTATAAATCCGTAACAAACCGATTTCTAGGCAACTCTTTCAGTCTAACTTCACCGAGAAATCTCTGCTACTTAGATACCCTGAATAGAACAAATTATTGTAAACTTTTAGCTCAGCGAGTATAAAAGGAAAATCCTTTGACTTTTCAAATTCAAGTACCCACATAGAGTGTTAATCAATTACGTTGATTATTTTAAGGGATTTTTAAGGTAATATTCAAAATTTTATACATCCTGAAAATTGCTTGCTGGTTTTAGACTGTCTATCCTAAGATTTTAATCTTTATCATTCTTGCCTATTCAGAAGTTGAAATATGGATGATTTTTCTTCTGAAGCCATTTTAAAAAAATAATTCCGATAAGAGTTTTTATGAATGTATTAGTGCAATATTGAAAAATAAAGATAGTATTTAAAGAAGTATATAGTATTTATAGTATTTTAAGGATTATTGAATTTACCAGTCTTTGGCTGTATGTGAAGCTACTTAGAAATAGTATGTCGGGTTAGGCTAATTACTAATAATAAATCATTGAAGATTCAAACAACTTAATTATGAAAATCGTATGTGTCCTTCAAAATGTCCTTCAATATGTCCTAAGAATCTAATTCAATTCTAAGAATCTACTTCAAGCAACTACACTTATACATAAGAGAATTTAAAGCATTGTTCAAAATATGCAACTTTTCTCTAGTTAATTATCATACTACAAATAAATCAAGCTAAGGTGATTTTTTTTCATATAATGAAATAGTGAACTCAGTCTATATAAGAGAAATCCCTATATCCAAATAGGAACCAGATAAAAATCCCTATATCTGAAACACTAAATATTAACTAATAATTTTAAAGGATGCGAACTTTGTCAGTTTTCATAGTTATTAATTTTATATCATGCATCAAGCAATTCTAATAGTAGCTTTAAACTTTAAAAAATCTCTTAACTTTAAATATTTAACTGAATCAGTCACAACCTCCTAAATATGATATTTTAGAAATCAAATAAGTAGTTCACGTTTTCTTTATTACCAACTCATCTGGAAACATCACACCTACAGTTAAAAAGGATGTAAATTTTATTAGTAAATCGATTTGCATCCAAAATCGTTGTAAAATAAATTTTTCATTATAACATTAAAGCATCTAACAATTTAAAAAAATAAATTAATTTCCATTTTTTAACAAAGCACAAGTGAAGTAAGGGATTGCATTTTACTTGTATGTAAGTATATTTTTTAATTTGCATGTACTCAACAATTTTTAAATTTTTTTATTTAATTTTAGAATTTTATACACCTTTACAGTTTTATGTTACAAAATAATAATGATATATATCTTCAATTTTAAATAGAAATTTAAATTTTAATTGACTTAGTTCAATAGGTACCTTGCGAGTAAATCCTTTTTTTTATTTTATTTTTCTGTTTAAAAAAATATTTAAATAACAAAACTAAATATATTTTTATAAATAAACTCTTAATATAATAGGATTTTTTTTATTTTAAACAGAGAAAACTTTTTATTATATAATAAATAAAAAATAAGGGGTTTCGATAAAGACTTTTATCTCAAAATATACTGTGTTTTCATGCATAAATATTATTATATAGCAATATTTTTAATATTTTCAAATAAAAAAATTATATATATATATATATATATATATATATATATATACATATATATCAGGTCTAAAAAAGTGATAGTTGCAAATTACGTGAGTTATAAATGATTTTAAAAGGGAACTCTTTTATAATAATAAAATAAATGAAAAAGACCCAATTTTGCTTAATTTTTTGGAGTAATCAGGTCAAGCGAAAAGATATTTGAGAATTTAATGATTAAGCGAATCGATATGTGTTAGTTAGCTCGTGAACATGGAGCTCTCAATACACTCTACGCTTGGCTTCGACGAATAAATGAAAATGGAACAAGTTTTGCTTTAAATGAAATGATGTTTTAATAAACTTAATCAAGAAAGACTGTTTTCCATTCGCCTTAACACTGGACCTTGTCATATATATATATATATATATATATATATATATATATATATATATATATATATATATATATATATATATATAACACTTTTAAATTTATCTTCATTAATTCAATATATTAACCTCAATTAAAATTCAAAATTTCAAAAAATCTATTTTATCGCATTAGAATCTTTAAGCTAATTTTGTTATAGTGGTTAAATGAAGATTATTTGAGCAAGGAAAAGTATAACATGCTTTCTATTTGCGTAAGATAATTTACTCCAGACTAACTGAAAGCGATTATCTGGTGGAGAATTATAGCAATGAATTAATTCTTTACTTTAAAGAAATTCACAGAATGCACATGCTTCCGTTTAAAATCAATCACCAAGTATATTCCGAGCACACTCTCTCTTTTCTAACCTAATTATTTACCCTCTTTCTCATTTTTCTTCGAATCTTCAAAGAAAACGGGTCGTTAAAGCATGCAAATTACACCTCATTATTCCCAACAATAAATCACATCTGATGAGAAAATGAAAAAAAAAAGGTATAAGTACTTTTTTTCTTTACTTTCATAAATCTGAAGAAAAATTTCCTCCTTAGAAAAAAAATAAAACTTTAATCTAACAAAACCTAATTTTGATTTATTTAAAAATTTATTTTTGGGGCATCAATCTAAAAAAACCATTTTAATATATTAGATAGATTAACTAGCATATTTATTAACATACATGATTACTTATTTTAAGCAAATGTTAGGAAAAAAAGTAATATTTATTACTAAACAACGGCAGAATACAAATTTACGAGGTCAGTTAACTCTGTGGCGACTTATGGAAATGATCGACAATATAATATCAAGTTATATTGAGTTAGTGTGTATACATGATCTACTCAGTTTTTTAGATTAACACTCTGACTGCTCATCCCGCAATTTCCACGGGCAATTCAAAACTAGCAAAATTTGCTCATGCCTCGATTTTCGCGGGCATATGTTTTTCTTCCTTTATTAAGAAGCACATTCCGCCTTTTCACCGTTTAACCAGTGGAATAAATTATACACAGTATTAGACATTTAATTAGGTTATAAATAGATTTATATGACTAGAACTATTATAGTTATATTAGATAATAGAATGATAGATAGTATGTTATAAATAGAAACTAACTATGTTAAAGATGAAATTTATTATAAAATAAATTTTTTATGTGATAACATCTGAAATTAGTTTTTCTGAAAGCTTATTTTCTCATGATAAATGTCAATATAAAAAATCTTTTCTAGAAAAGAATTAGTATTTCAATTCTCCAACACACACACACACACACACACACACACACACACACACACACACACACACACATATATATATATATATATATATATATATATATATATATATATATATATATATATATATATATATACATATATATATATATATATATATATACATATATATATACATACATATATATACATATATATATATATATATATATATATATATATATATATATATATATATATATATATACATATATATATATATATATATATATATATATATATATATATATATATATACATATATATGTATGTATATATATATACATATATATGTATGTATATATATATATATGTATATATATACATATATATATATATATATATATATATATACATATATATATATATATGTATATATATATATATATATATATATATATATATATATATATATATACATATATATATGTATGTATGTATGTATATGTATATATATATATATATATACATATATATATGTATGTATATATATATATATATATATATGTATGTATGTATGTATGTATGTATGAATATATATATATACATATATATGTATGTATGTATGTATGTATGTATGTATGTATATATATATATATAATATATATATATATATATATATATATATATATATATATATATATATATATATATATATATATATATATATATATATATATATATACTTAAACTATGCAAAAAATACGCAATTTTTAAAGAGACCTCGGTTTACAAATTGAGCAGTCAGAGGGTTAATAAGTAGTATAGTTAATACCTGTAAAAATAATGCTGGCCACGGCACCAAAAATGTAAAAATTTAGCGTTTGAGAAAGAAGAAATTAATACTCATTAATAAACACATGGACAAATATGTCTTGATTAAGTGAATTGATACAATTAAATAAATGCCTAAAGAATACAACTGTAATCAACTTATTATTTGTAGCTATCGAACACTGCTCTCGAGTCGGCGCCGACCCTAAAAAACAATATGGCGATGATTTTTCTCAAAAGGTCTCACCCTTAAGTCGCGGATACCAGCAGCGTTCCCCTTCTACTCTCCTCTGGTCACAACCTTGTCCTCTCAAAAAAATCAGACGGCCCTGCAGAGAAAAAAAGAGGAGTCCCTCTTCAGAACGAATGGGTCAGAAATCCCGAAAAACCAACGGGCCCTTCTATTGGGAGAAGTCCGAAGTTTCTTTCTAGTTCAAACCGGTCCTGTTCTTGTATGTCTTACGATGACTCACGGAAAGAGGTAAAAAGAGCTGAACCGAATGTAACTTATTGTTACAATACCATACATAATTACCTGTTTTTATAAGCAAAATTATGCAGTAAAGAAAAATTCATTACTAAAGAGCGATAGAGTCCAAGCTTAAGATCCCGGTTAACTTCTTGGCCACTTTTGGATATCCTTTATAATATGACACTAAGTTTTATTCAGTCTGTAAACACAATCTTGTAGTGTATTATCAAATAACCAGTGAGGAATGTTGCAACATTAAATAACAAAGCAAAATCTAATATTAATTGCATTGCTTGATAACTTTTAAGGGATTAAAAATCCTTAGATAATATAGTAAAATATTTATAAACAAATCTAACAATATTATATTTTGCATCTAGTATCTGACGATTATCATTAAAGATTCGACATGAACCTTAAACTTGTATTTATTTCTAAAGAACTGTGTTACGAAGCGCATCCAGAAAGTAAGTTTCCCAATGTTTTCCCCTTTAAAGTAAACTTAATTAGCCGTGTCAATTGCGCGTGCGTAACAGATCTATGACGTATTAATCATATGCCAGCTGGACAAGTCCCGATTCGTGCCAGTAGCGGGGTAGCAGTGGTCCGAAATGGAAACTCCAATTCCTTCTCCTTTCGCCTGCACGTCTCGGTCGGTGATCTTGAATGCACAATACTTTGATCCAATTGAAATTCATCGTCAGTTCTGTCAGGTCTATGAGCCTAAACTGACACATGAACACAAAATTCAACGCTTAGAAGCAGAACTGACATTTCTGCTACGGTATCACTGTGTCTGCGTTCCTAGTTCCTAGACGAGTTCCTAGACAGGATCGTCATGGGAAATGAGACTTGGATTTCTCACTTTGCCCCGGAAACCAAGCAGCAGTCAATGCATTAGCATCATAGTGGATCTTCGGTCAGGACCAAATTCAAACAGACGCTGTCGGTACGGAAAGAGATGTGCACGGTGTTCTGGGACAGGAAGACTAGTTCCATTCACAGGCGGCAGAGTTCTACGACAGAGGTATATAAAAGTTGATCCCACAATACGATAAGTGTCTGAATTGTGGTGGTGGCTATGTTGAAAAATAGCTGAAACATTGCTGTCGTGTTGCCAATAAATATGTCAGTGAAAGTGTGAGTCCTTATTTTTTTCTTTTAAATTGGGAAACTTACTTTCTGGATGAACCTCGTATTATATTACTAAATGTTTTTGTCAATTGGCAAAACATTAGACATGAAATAAATATTTAATTTAACTGTTTTTAAAATACTTAGTAAATATTCTTTAAAGTCTGTATGTATGTTCTTTAGGAGAATAACAAATATTTTTCTACAGTAATGTTTATTTTTGCAGTGTCATGACATGTTTCATATATCATGCTGTATTTTTAGTATCACATGATGGTTTGGTGAATAATAAACTATTTATAAATTCAATTTTGTTCATTAATTCGTCCTCTATTAAGGACACATTTTCATAAACTGAAAACTGTATGTTTTGACTCTTATCTTAAGGTTACCTTTTCATATTAGTGTAATCTCTGTCAGTGAAAATTAAAATTCTTTTAAGTCAATTTTCGTAAGAATCAGGCTTATTTACGTTATTATTTTGTTTACTTTTTTTTGTTTACTTTTCTGCTTTTAAGTTTAACATTACAGAAATTATAATAGAATGTAAGCAGTTTATATATTTTAACTTACTTTTTCTCTGATAAGTTCTTGAAACGTGCAGTGCAGTATATAAACATATTTAAACCACCAGTACAAGGCCTTCTAAATTTAATTCCATATGTTACCGGTAATTGGTATGATTCACAGGTTGTGGCCGCATTCCCATACTGTGACTTGAAATAAATGGAGAGCTTAGTACTCAGTAAGAATTGAGAAAATATGCATTATAGCAGTGAGTTTTGGTATAAAAACTTTATCTTCTGGTTTTATGTGCAAATAAATGGCTTCATAGAACTCCGGCTTTTTGTTATCTGGCCCACCCTTCCTTCTTAAGAGGCTGGATACTCGGGAGTGTACTGTAATTGTTGAAGTATAATGAAGAGTTGCAGATCGCAAAACACCTTTCATTAAAGATACCGAAATAATAACAATAATAATAATCTTGATAATAATAATCTTGATAATAATGATAATACAAAAATACGAGGTACTTTATTGTGCTTTTATAGTTTTATAAAGATCCTGAGCCCAGCCAATCAAATTACTGGAACAAGACAAAACTAATCAAACACGACCAATGAAAACACAAAATGATCAACTCAAGAAAACGTCATTTGGCAAAGGAAGCTATTACTTAAATAATAATAAGCAGCCAAATTGCCAAGTATGAGTGTGATTACATATTTCAACAGTAATGTATTTTTTTGTTTGCCTGAAATTAACCTTTTACGACATATCCTGAAATTTCGCTACATTAAAAGTAATAGCGTAAGAGTAGTTTTGAATATCGTAAAATTACCCAATAGTTAAAAATATTTTTCCTGTAATAAAAATTTACTAATTTAATATATACAGCATTCAGATCAGATACAGGATTTTTCTGTTTATTTTCTTCAAAGAAAAATATATTAAATTAAAAATGACCAAATTCTATTATCTGTTTTTCCACTATATCCCATGAAAAATTCAACAACTGTAAGGAATGTTCTCTTTATATAGAACAACTCTTCTTTCGCTAAAGGAATATATTTCTTGGAAAGACTAAAAAAAAAGAAAAGTAGATAAAAAAAAAGTTTCTGTAAACTACCTGTTTCCTAGGGTTAGGAAATCTGTAACATTTATCGTATTGGTTACGAGAAGGGAGAAAAAAGTTAAGGTTTTATTGGAAAAAACCGCTGACTTGTCAAATATCGTGTCACATAGCAGAATTACTTTTGGAAGGAGAAATCACTGTATATAATTCATTTTCAGTCATATGTAGTATAAGAAATCATGAAAAGAAATCATCTAACTTCTTTTCACTCGGTTTCTCTGATAAAATACTCAATTTCTGGCTTCATATTTGCTTTTCATCATAAAGAAGTGTTGAAAAGTATTGAGATTTTTACGATAAGTATTAATGTGTGTTCTTAGAAATTTATGTATTTGGGATATTTTGTGTTGAAAAGAAAAAAAGTTATAAGATTTATTCTATTGATCAAACTGATTTTTTACGCCCTCTTTACCCCACCCGCCCACTAACTCACAGAAACAAAATTTTGAGCCAGAATTTTGTTTTTAGTTAAGAAAAAAAGCATTTTTAGATCGTAAGAACACGTATGTAGCTTGTGGTGATTACGCGTCTTACTCATTTCTGATTAAGGCCGTTGACGTAATCTTCAGTCCTTGTAAATGGTGTTTTGTATATAATTTAAATACTGTAATGTATTTTCACATATTGTGACACTAATTCATTAATCTGTATTGATATTTGTAAAGTTTTATGATTGTCGTAGTTTTATTTGTATCATCACATCATATTTGTAATTATACAAATATCTGTATCTGTATATCTCTTACTATATAAGAGTCGGTGTGCCAGTAGCACAGAAACTCGGTTGCATCGAAGGTGTTGATGTTTATTTATTGTTTTCATTACACTATCTTAAATATGAGCATGGTTTTATATGTTTTGATCCTTGCGGATACTTTTATAGATCGTGAAGCCATAGCAGGGGTCACCATAAGCTTATTCTAAAAGGCTTACATCAACTTTTGCTTAGTTTCGTGAAACAACTTGGTTTTAAAGACACATATTCAAATGTCCCTAAATTACAAATATAATTCTTTTTAAAATCAAATCTACGCTAAACATTACTTGAAATAAAGTTCTTAAAACCAATATTTTTAAATAACATTAAAAATGTTTGTGATATTATAAATCAGAGTAAACAAAAATGTTTGAAATTATTAATTACAAATTTGAAACTGTTAGCAAGTTTAAATAGTTAGGATCATAAGTTAATACTCTCAGTGATTTAATGTCTGAGATCCGTCACAGAGTCACAGATGCTAACCATTGTTTTTTCGGACTCAAAAAATACTTGAAATCTAACTTCACTAGCAGAAAAACGAAGATCCAAATTTGCAAAAGTTTAATCAGACACATTCTTACTTATTCCGTTGAGACCCGGGCGATGACAGAAAAAGTAAAAAAAAAATATTATTTCTGTTTTTGAAAGAAAAATGGATGAAATTTTTGAAAGGAAACAATACTTTTTGTATTTAATCATTATTTGTAGTTGTTCCAGTTTTAAAAAAAAGTGTACTTGTTTCATTCACTTTCCATGTGAGCAACTAGTTAATGCTGATAAAAAGTCTTAAAGATTTTGGTGTAACTTACTGAATCATTGGTCTTTAAAAGCGAAAACATTATATAAGTAAATCTTACTTCAATGAGTTAAGGAATGCGTTCTGGTTCAGTTTGGTAACTCATTTATTCATTTACTCACTTATTTAATCCTAGATTGTGAATAACTTTTGTTGCACATTAATTCGTGAGTGACACCTTATTTACAATTGAGGAAAAACAGGAGTCCAGATTTATTATGTCTAGTTGAAACCAGCTGTCAAGAGAGTAATATTTTATTTATTGAAAATAGATCCACGGTTTGATGCTGGATATTGTTTAACAATGTTTAATAAATTCTTATGAATGTACTATCAATAGCTTTGAAACATGCTGAATAAAAAACATAAATGCAAAGAAATTATTTTTAAAGTGTTTCAAATAATCTTTATTTAGTTTTAAAAAGATAGCAATGTTTCCTGTTTTGAAGTATCACGATGATGTTTCTACTTTCTAAGAAATGATTGATTACAACACTATAAACAATATTTCATACCGACATCATACATCACAAAATTAATGTCTAATTAGTTTATTATTAACTAAAATTTTGATAGCTACCCTACAAATCTACGCTAAACATTACTTGAAATAAAGTTCTTAAAACCAATATTTTTAAATAACATTAAAAATGTTTGTGATATTATAAATCAGAGTAAACAAAAATGTTTGAAATTATTAATTACAAATTTGAAACTGTTAGCAAGTTTAAATAGTTAGGATCATAAGTTAATACTCTCAGTGATTTAATGTCTGAGATCCGTCACAGAGTCACAGATGCTAACCATTGTTTTTTCGGACTCAAAAAATACTTGAAATCTAACTTCACTAGCAGAAAAACGAAGATCCAAATTTGCAAAAGTTTAATCAGACACATTCTTACTTATTCCGTTGAGACCCGGGCGATGACAGAAAAAGTAAAAAAAAAATATTATTTCTGTTTTTGAAAGAAAAATGGATGAAATTTTTGAAAGGAAACAATACTTTTTGTATTTAATCATTATTTGTAGTTGTTCCAGTTTTAAAAAAAAGTGTACTTGTTTCATCCACCTTTCATGTGAGCAACTACGTAATGCTGGTAAAAAGTCTTAAAGATGTTGGTGTAACTTACTGGAGTATTGGTCTTTAAAAGCGAAAGCATTATATAAGGAAATCTTACTTCAATGAGTTAAGGAATGTGTTCTGTTTCAGTTTGGTAACTCATTTATTCATTTACTCACTTATTTAATCCTAGATTGTGAATAACTTTTGTTGCACATTAATTCGTGTGTGACACCTTATTTACAATTGAGGAAAAACAGTAGTCCAGATTTATTATGTCTAGTTGAAACCAGCTGTCAAGAGAATAATATTTTTTTTATTGAAAATAGAGCCACGGTTTGATGCTGGATATTGTTTAACAATGTTTAATAAATTCTTATGAATGTACTATCAATAGCTTTGAAACATGCTGAATAAAAATCATAAATGCAAAGAAATTATTTTCAAAGTGTTTCAAATAATCTTTATTTAGTTTTAAAAAGATAGCAATGTTTCCTGTTTCGAAGTATCACGATGATGTTTCTACTTTCTAAGAAATGATTGATTACAACACTATAAACAATATTTCATACCGACATCATACATCACAAAATTAATGTCTAATTAGTTTATTATTAACTAAAATTTTGATAGCTACCCTATCCTTTATCATTCCAATGATCAAAACTAAATACTACTCATTAGTAAAAATTTTATATTTTTAAAAACAGACAATGTTTAGCATTATCAGTTTTTTTTCTGTAAGATAACTCTAATATAGACTATATTACTTCATTACCATACAAGATAATACTAAATCAAAAATAACTTAATAAAATTTAAAATAATAGTCAAAATTAATTATTTACTAGAATTACTGCAATACTAATTAAATCATCTACCTTTTTACCAATTATAATTAAATTCTCTATCTTATATTTGATAAATTATAATAATTAAATTTTTAATTAGAAAAAATAAAAATATGAATATCCTGTAAATTCAAGCTAAAATTTTAAACAAAAAATAAGAATTTTATAACTTTAGTTTTCCACTTCATTTTGTAGAAAACCTTGTTAGTTAAGGTAAAGTATTTGTCATATTATATTTTTCAGAGCTGTTAAACCTTTAAAACACTAACTATTCAATTGCTATAGTTAAAAAATGAACAATAGGTATTTTAAAAATTACTGCAATACTAATTATATCCTCTACCATTTTACCTCATTTAATTAAGTTCTCTATTTTATTTCATAAATTATAATAATTAAATTACTAATTAGAAAAAATAAAAATATGAATATCATATAAATTCAAGCTTAAATTTCAAATGAAAAATATGAATTTTATAACTTTTGTTTTCTACTTCATTTTGTAGAAAGCCTTGTTAATTAACGTAGAAGTATTTGTTATATTACTTTTCTCAGAGCTGTTAAACCTATAAAACACTAACTATTCAATTACTAAAGTTGAAATAAAGTAGCAATTGGTATTTTAAAAATAGCTTTAAGACTGCTTAGCATCTTCGTGCATATAATAGGTCAACATATTCAACTATAGTACCAGTTATAATAAAATTATAAATCCTCAAAATGGAAATGGTATATTGTAGGTTTTCATATTACATGAGCAATATCTCTGTAATCTTTATAAATTACAGGATTTGTTTTTACTTGAGGACAATAAATTCTCAATACATACTAACTTAATTTTACTAAAATACAAGTAGGATATAAAAATAATTTTGTACAGTGAAACAGTTTTATAAATATTTTACGTGTTACTTTTAAATTTATCAGAATATAATTATCTCTGACTTATATTGTTATAATTACCTACATCCTCATTAAGCATTCTTTTCTTACACGATCCAGAAATAAAAGCTAAAATTTTTTCCATGTTTCTAATGCTAGAAAAATCAAAAATAACTTAATCAAATTTAAAGTAATAGAAAAAATTATTATTTACTAGCATTACTGCCATATTAATTAAATCTTCTACCTTTTTACCTCATTAATTAAATTCTCTATCTTATATTTGATAAATTATAATAGTTAAATTATTATTAATTAGAAAAAATAAAAACATGAATATCATATAAATTCAAGCGTAAATTTTAAATAAAAAATAAGAATTTTATAACTGTAGTTTTCCTTTTCATTTTGTAGAAAACCTTGTTAATTAAGGTAGAAGTATTTATTATATTATTTTTCTCAGAGCTGGTAAACCTTTAAAACAATAAATATCCAATAGCTATAGTTAAAAAATGAGCAGTTGGTATTTTAAAAATAGCTTTAAAACTGCCTAACATCCTAGTACATATAATAGTTGAACATGTGCATTTATAGCACAGAGTATAATAAAATTATAAAACCTCAAAATAGAAATAGTATATTATATGTTTTCATCTTATCATGCATGAACATATCTCTGTAATCATTCATAATTAAATGATTTTTTGCTTGAGACCAATAAATTCTCAATATATATTAACTCAATTTTATTAAAATTCAAGACGAACATAAAAATATTTTCGTGCACTGAAGAAGTTTTATAAATATTTTACATGTTACTTTTAAATTTATCAGAATATAATTATTTCATACTTATATTGTTATAATCACCTACATCCTCATTAAGCATTCGTTTCTTTCACGATCAAGAAAAAAAAACTAAAATTTTTTTCCATGTTTTTAATGCTAGAAAAATTAAAAATAACTTAATTAGGAAAAATAAAAATATGAATATCATATAAATTCAAGCGTAAATGAAAAATGAAAAATATGAATCTTATAACTTTTGTTTTCTACTTCATTTTGTAGAACACCTTTTTAGTTAAGGTAGAAATATTTGTCATATTATTTTTTTCAGAGCTTGTAAACCTTTAAAACAGTAAATATCTAATAACTATAGTTAAATAATGGGCAATTGTTTTTTTAAAAGTGGCTTTAAAACTGCCTAACCTATAAAAATTGATAAAATTATAAATCCTCATAATGGAAATGGTATATTGTAGGTTTACAACTTATCTAACTTGAACAATATGTCTGTAATCATTCAAAATTACAAGATTTGTTGTTTGAGACCATTAAATTCTCAATATGCATTAACTCAATTTTATTAAAATACAAGTAAGATATAAAAATATTTTCATACTGTGAAGCAGTTTTATAAATATTTTACGTGTTACTTTTAAATTTATCAGAATGTAATTATCTTATACTTGTATTGTTATAATCACCTACATCCTCATTAAACAATCTTTTCTTTCACGATCAAGAGAAAAAAAACTAAAATTTTTTCCATGTTTTTAATGCTAGAAAAAAAAATGAAGTTTACACGGATTTTCTTTTTCATTAGAGGAAAACCGAACATGACAGTCCACAACTTTTTTTTAAAGAAACCTTAAAACTCGCCGCTATTTCCGAGTATGATAGGCGGTTACTACCCTTTTTTTATATAAAAAAAGAGCGCCAAGCAAGAGGGATATATTTTGATCAATAATCTAACGGAGATGTAGACCAGAGATTGTTTCAACAAAATTGCCAAAATACTTAGGCAGTAAATAAAAAACAATATTCTTTCCAACTCTTGTGGAAAAATTAATGTTTATTTTTTCAGTTGGCTTCCCAGAAACTTTTATTTCTTATTTAAGTTGTTTATAGGTTGAAAATAATCTATAATGTGATCAAGATAAAAATATAGTTTATAGTTCTTCTATATCTTGTTATTTGAAGATTTTTTTTAATTTATACTATATTTCATTATGTAATAATATATTACAATTAAGTACAGGTTTAAACTTAACTTTAAAATTATTATTTTTGTGTCGTCTAATATGATAATGGATTTTTTTCGACAAATGAATTAATTAAATGGATATCTACTTCTTAAAAGACAATAGGTATGAATACTTATTCCAGCAGTAAGATTCATAGCAAAATAAATATTCTTATCTGTTTTGCCATTGTTTGATGAGTACTCACATTTGCAGTTGAAACTATGCATACAAATAGAAATACACATTTAGTATAGTTGTGTTTATACTTATTTGTGCTTTAGACAATTTACTAGTTATTATGGTTGCAAAATGCAACATCGCCGAATAAAATGTATTAATGTTGAAAAAGATTGTATTGAAAAATAAAATGCTTTAAAATACATAAATTATTATTTTTACTATCAGGCCAACAACTTTTACAGACCACACTCATACAATTCTTTTGTCCAGAAAATGTGATATAAGAGTCTTCGAATCGTTTAATTTAGAGAAGATAAATTTCATATATCAAAATTTTCATCTTAAGTGCAGAGCAATAGCTTTTTCCTAAAAAAAATAAATAAATAAATAATATATATATATATATATATATATATATATATATATATATATATATATATATATACACATATATATACATATATATATATATATATATATATATATATATATATATATATATATATATATATATATATATATATATATATATATATATACACATATATATGTGCGTTTGTGTACATATCTCTCTCTTTCTCTATCTATCTATCTATCTATCTATCTATCTATCTATATATATATATATATATATATATATATATATGTATATATATATATATATATGTATATGTATATATATACATATATATATATATATATATATATATATATATATACATATATATATATATATATATATATATATATATATATATATTTATTTATATATACATATACATATACATATATATATATAGATGTGTATATCTAAATATATACGTATATGTATATATATATACATATATATTTGTGTATATATATATATACATATATGTATATATATATATATATATATATATATATATATACATATATATATATATATATATATATATATATATATATGTGTGTGTGTGTGTGTGTGATCTAAATAGATACGTATATGTATATATATATATATACATATACATATATATATACATATATATATGTATATATATGTGTGTGTATGTGTATATGTATGTGTGTGTAGATTTTTTTGGGCATAACTATTTGCTGGGAGTTAGTTAGAGAGAACTAAGAAGGAAAGATCTGAAGATATTCCCAAAAGTGAATTTTTTCTTTATTTTTTGAATTTTTAAATACACAATTACTGTAATTCAAAATACTTAAACACTGAAAGTTTTAAGTTTTAAAACCATATATTTTATGGGAAATAATTTATTACCTTGTTGGTATTAAAATACCTGTACACGTATAGTTATATTAATTTTTTGCTCATAAAACTAAAGGAGAAAGTCTACATCTTTAGTATAATGTTAGTGTTTTACTCTTAACTTGTTTTTTGAAATATAGATTTTAAAGTTAAGAAAAACTACAACAATGCTAAGAGTAGTCTAGCTTTCTCAAATGATTTTTATCAAAGTGATTTTCAAAACGTTCAAACGATTGTACCACAATGAACCTACAACCCTTATAGAGAGCATCAAATGACGGTGTTTAAATGGCTTATTAGTTTTTTTTTTCATAATTGAATACAACTATTTAAAATCCTTCAAATGGAAATGTTCTTATTTAAATATACAGTTAAAATACTAGCTTTCTCTGGCTAGAAATTCTGTCATGCTCTTAATACCTTTTAAAGAAAGTCGATTTTAAACCAAAGAACAAATAGTCTTTTATTCTCGCATGAAAGCGATAAAACCTTCCAGTCAATCTTTGTTTATCAATCAATCTGTTATGCATATCAAGAATGATCGATTTGTTAACACATTTATTTTGCCTCCATGAACTTTGTCACGTAGCAAAATTCCGAGCATTGCCATTTGTCCTCCTCACGTTAAAAAATATCATTTCGAAAAGGAAGAGTGATGCAAGATCGCAGAACAAGACTATCGTCGCCACAAACGAGGCGTTATGTCCAACGGGGTATCATCTTTCCCGTGATGTCATCTAATTGAAAAAATGATATCTCAGTAAGAACGTTCCTAGACCCGGTTGCCTGATTATAACTAGACTGAGTGATACTCTGGTTGAAATACAGTTGATGCTTGACTAGAGCCTTACAGGGGACTGCAAAGGTGTTGTTCCTAGAAAAGGATCTGGTAAAAAATAGACAAAAGAGAAAATTTTATTTAAGATTATTATGTTTTATTTATTATAAGATACAAAAAAAAAAATTTATATATTTAAAACAGTTTGAAGATGAAAAAAGATAAAAAAAATGAAAAAAAAAGTAATTAAAACAAAATAAAAATAAAAAATTAAACATTCAGAGGAATTTTGGTCCTCAATTTTTTTTTATTGATTTTAGTGAAATAATTAAACATTAATAGTATTTGCTTTCTCAAATATATTTTATAAACATATTTTCAAGACCAAACATTGTACCACAAAAATTACAACTTTAAAATCAAATTTTTAAATGGTCATAATCGACTTTTTTTTAAAAATTTAAACACAATATAAGTATAAATAGATTCATTTAAATTATTTTCACTAGTTTGTATTTTCATGAAAATCTAGCAAACTTTTTCCACTATGTGTCAACAAACATTAGTAAAATGAATGTATATATAAGCACTGTATATATGAGCATAGACATATTAAAAAATAAAAATGTTAGAAAATATTATGTTGCAAATTGTATTTTTAGTTCTGTACCTTTAAAGAGATATTAAATGTTAATCAGTCTTTCCAAATAACTAAATTTAATCAAATACCGAATTTTTAGTTTTAGGTTATTATACATAAATGTACATTTATTCCCATTTTATACATAATTGTTAGTGTTTTACTCTTAACTTGTTTTTTGAAATGTCGATTTTAAAGTTAAGAACAACTACAACAAAGCTAAGAGTAGTCTAGCTTTCTCAAATGATTTTTATCAAAGTGATTTTCAAAACGTTCAAATGATTGTACCTCAATGAACCTACAACCCTTATAGAGAGCATCAAATGACGGTGTTTAAATGGCTTATTAGTTTTTTTTTCCATATTTGGATAAAACCATTTAAAATCCCTCAAATGGAAATATTCTTATTTAAATATACAGTTAAAATACTTCTCTGGCTAGAAATTCTGTCATGCTTTTAATACCTTTTAAAGAAATTCGATTTTAAACCAAAGAACAAATAGTCTTTTATTCTCGCATGAAAGCGATAAAACCTCCCAGTCAATCTTTGTTTATCAATCAATCTGATATGCATATCAAGAATGATCGATTTGTTAACACATTTATTTTGCCTCCATGAACTTTGTCACGTAGCAAAATTCCGAGCATTGCCATTTGTCCTCCTCACGTTAAAAAATATTATTTCGAAAAGGAAGAGTGATGCAAGATCGTAGAACAAGACCATCGTCGCCACAAACGAGGCGTTATGTCCAACGGGGTATCATCTTTCGCGTGATGTCATCTAATTGAGCAGTAAATGATATCTCGTACCAGAACGTTCCTAGACCCGGTTGCCTGATTATAACTGAGTGATACGTATCTCTGGTTGAAATACAGCAGATGCTTGAAACACTAGAGCCTTACAGGGGGACTGCAAAGGGTGTTGTTCCTAGAAAAGGATCTGTTCTTGTAAAACATAGACAGATAGATACATACATCGAGAAAATTTTCTGTAAGATTATTATCGTTATTTATAAATATATGTGATACAAATAAATACATAACTTTATGATATTTATTTAGAACAGTTTGAGGAGATTAGAGATCTTATTCTTAAATAAGATTGTAGTGAAAAACTTTTTTCAAAAGTAATGTGATATTCATTTTTACTAAAATTTTAAC
Organism: Pardosa pseudoannulata; assembly: GCA_032207245.1. Classification (NCBI taxonomy): domain Eukaryota; kingdom Metazoa; phylum Arthropoda; class Arachnida; order Araneae; family Lycosidae; genus Pardosa; species Pardosa pseudoannulata. Next base: position 166,745,009 of record CM063508.1, on the reverse strand, counting down.
CATTAAAGACCAGGAATTTTTTCCAGCAAGCCTTTTTTTAGTGAAGTATAAATGAGCTTAAACTTTTTAATTTATAATAATATCCCAATTTACTCTCAACTACTACAAATAAAATTACAAAACTTGGCCAAATATAAAACTTCATTTTGATTTTAAAAATATCCACCCATTCGCATTGTAGTGTATTCTGCATTATTAGTGCCAACATCTGTAAGATTCCTACAGTAAACTCATATTTAGCCAATGTATCCATTTCTTGTTAAAATGCCAATTATAATGCAACTAAAGTTTAAGAATAAGCCCAAATTGAGAAAAATTTAAAAGAGCATATTAAACATTTAGAAACATTTGATTGCGTTTATTATAATGTTCTTATTTACTTTTAACTTATTTTGTTTTTACTTATTTTGATTTTTAATCTTTCATTTCATTCCGCTTTTATTTATTTTTCCTGGATTTTTGAAAGCCGGATACTGCTTGAAAGCCACTTTTTTAAAATATAATTTAAAAAACATAAAGATGGAATGACTGCGCTATGTGTTTTCTGAACCAATTGAGAGGTCTCTAAAACTACAAGGCTATCTTTCCAAAAGTGTACCTCGAAATTCTAAAGACCAAAAGAAAGCATATAAACAATAAAAACAATAAAAAGCAAGAAGAAATAGTAAGAAAATACCTGAAGGGATATGAAAAAACGAATAAAAAAACATTAAACATTTAATATTTAACTAAGCAATTCATAAAACTGCAAAGTAATTTTATATATTTTCTACATCTAGATATTTTACGTTCTAGTTGTCAGATTTGGAGCTTCATGTGGTTACTTAGAAAAATAATAGCATCGTATAGGAAATGAATAACTGCAAATTATGTTTTTTGTTCACAAATAGAAGGATTGAAATTAATAATTTTTCTGGATTATCTGAAAAGAATATTTATAACAACTACTTCCAATCTAAAGAGTTTTCCATCTTCAGAACCTTCTTGATTTGATTGTTTGTGCTTTTGTGTTTAATTCTTAAACATTTTGTTCTAATTTCATGTTTAATTTTGTGGTTCAATATAATTGGGATTCTTGGTGTATTAACAGATATTTTCTAGACTTCAATAATCTTTCTAGATATCAATATGGTACACGTGATTTCCTATGGTTTATCTTTCTTGTCTATTTAATAATAGCCTAGTTTTAACCATGACTAAATGTACCATAAACTTAAGAGCGTAACGGAACAAAAAGTTGTTTTTCAAAAGAAAACATATAAGTTTTTTAATACGTCACTATACTTGTCTGAATGCTCAAAGAAAGCTTTTGAATATCATTTTAAGTTTATTATAGTAGATACTCTAATAGAAGTCAATTGTAGAGAAGATTTATGAAATATTAAATATATATTTACCGTACCGATTTCGAGTTAACATAAAGGAATAGATCGATGTGTAAATTAAAGTACACAAGTAAAAAGGAAAGCAATAAATGTGAGTAATTTAAATCAAATGCGTTTCATTTTGTTATCATACTGTATGAAAATAAATATTGTTTTTAAAGCTATGGATACGGAGAAATGAAATAAAAGCAAGACAGGAGTACGTACTACTCTCTCCCAACACTAATTACTATAAAATTTTCTCAGAGGATGGTGAAATTTTTAAAAATTGTGCAAATATAATAAATTTTTGATATTATTAATTTTAAAATTTTCAACAAAACGACGGCCAAATGTTTGGAGCTCTACTCTTCAGTTTTGGAGTTCGTGGGTTCAAGTCTCATTGCTGGCATGGATGCTTTTAACCATTTGTAATCGGTTTTAAGTAAAAATTCCTTGTCCATTTAACTCTCATGTAGCAAAAAAGCAAACTGCAGCACTCCAAACTAAATTAAATTAAAACATGTAAAATTTTCACAACATTAATTATATAGTCTTATCAACAACAATTAAATAAGCTGAACACTGTTTTGTACGTACATTAACGTTTGTTTTAGCACAAGTAAAACAATCGAATAACCGTTTCTCGTTTTATAATAAGCCAATGAAAATTATATCACAAGAAGTATACTGTTAAAAGAAGTATACAACTTGTATTCCGTTATATACTTGTTACAACAAATCCCAGCACAGTACAATATCTTATAAACAAACAAATTAAAAGTAATAAGTAATAAATAAATAAAGTAAAATAACATACTTTTGTCAGATATTATCGTCTTTGGGCGGCATCTCGATTAAGTCTATTAACACATTGTGAGCCGTTACATTTCGCAGCGGAAATGTACCGGGAGCGGGCATTTTGCTCGTCAATTTAGTTATTCAGTTAAATCTCAATAGATCGAAAATAGTACTTGTCCAGCATACAATGTGTTAAAAAATGCATAAAATAATTTTATTTCAGGATTATAAAAGAATCATACTTTGTAAAAAATAATTTAAATAATATTTTGTCAAGAAAGTATCCTACAAATTCAAACTGAAAAGCTGTTCTTGTAACATTCACCACTCCAGGCAGAGATCAAGTTTTACGGTACCACAGCAGTCTGACGTAGACACGTGTGCATATACGTTTTGCAATTCTTCATATTCAGTGAAATTAATTGTATTAGTTTTCTCTAAAAAGTAGAGTTTGTCATGTTCATATCCAATTAGGATATCTGTAAGAGCCATAAGTTCGTTTTCGTTTAGTAGTTTCAAAATAAGCACAACACTCTGAAAATTCAATACTATACATTTAGATTACCCAATTGCGTGAATCTCATAGTTTCCAAAAATATTAAGTTTACATATTTAACATTAAAAATTAACGTAATTAACAGTATTTTTTCGTAAGTATTTTTATCATTACAAATTAATTGTATTAGTTTTCTCTAGGAAGTGGTATTTGTCATGTTCATATCTAATTAGGATACCTGTAAGAGCCATAAATTCGTTTTCGTTCCCTAGTTTCAATAAGCACAACATTCTGAAAATTCAATACTATTCATCTAGATTACCCGATTGCGTGAATCTCATAGTTTCCAAAAATATTAAGTTTACATATTTAACATTACAAATTAACAAAATTAACAGTATTTTTAGCACTATAAGTAATCTGTATTAGTTTTCTCTAGAGAGTGGTGTTTGTCATGTTCATATCCAATTCGGATATCTGTAAGAGCCATAAATTTGTTTTCGTTTCCTAGTTTCAATAAGCACAACACTCTGAAAATTCAATACTATTCATCTAGATTACCCGATTGCGTGAATCTCATAGTTTCCAAAAATATTAAGTTTACATATTTAACATTAAAAATTAACGTAATTAACAGTATTTTTTCGTAAGTATTTTTATCATTACAAATTAATTGTATTAGTTTTCTCTAGGAAGTGGTATTTGTCATGTTCATATCTAATTAGGATACCTGTAAGAGCCATAAATTCGTTTTCGTTCCCTAGTTTCAATAAGCACAACATTCTGAAAATTCAATACTATTCATCTAGATTACCCGATTGCGTGAATCTCATAGTTTCCAAAAATATTAAGTTTACATATTTAACATTACAAATTAACAAAATTAACAGTATTTTTAGCAGTATAAGTTATCTGTCTTTGTTTTCTCTAGAGAGTGGTGTTTGTCATGTTCATATCCAATTAGGATACCTGTAAGAGCCATAAATTTGTTTTCGTTCCCTAGTTTCAATAAGCACAACACTCTGAAAATTCAATACTATTCATCTAGATTACCCGATTGCGTGAATCTCATAGTTTACAAAAATATTAAGTTTACATATTTAACATTACAAATTAACAGAATTAACAGTATTTTTAGCACTATAAGTAATCTGTATTAGTTTTCTCTAGAGAGTGGTGTTTGTCATGTTCATATCCAATTCGGATATCTGTAAGAGCCATAAATTCGTTTTCGTTTTTTAGTTTTAATAAGCACAATACTCTAAAAATTCAATACTATTCATCTAGATTACCCGATTGCGTGAATCTCATAGTTTCCAAAAATATTAAGTTTACATATTTAACATTACAAATTAACGAAATTAACAGTATTTTTTCGTAAGTATTTTTAGCATTACAAAACAATAAAAGAAGCTAAATTTTAAATAAATTATCTATTAGATATCCAAATACCTCAACGCACCTTAACTTATAGATAATTATTCCACTTGGGCAGAGATTTCGTTTTACAGCATCGGGAAATACATTTTCATATTTATATCTTAAAGAACCACTTAAGAGAATATTTTTAGGGTTCGTTAATTATCTTTTTGCACGGTACTTTGAAACAGTTCACTCATTAATTACAAGATATATCCGTTACACTCGATCCTTTTTAATTTTTTCCTTTTTTACACGGTATCAAGGCGCCGTTTAAGGCATTTTAAGACTTCCTGAGATTCCCACGTGTGCGGTTTGATAATTAAGAACGGTGTAGCCATTAATTTTTTAATGTTATTTTGCAGGATAAATTTAGAATAACAACAAGTATTTAACTTTTGAATTGGATTTTTCAACTACCTTAAATTGAGTTATTTATGGGCAAGTCTCCGAACTAAGATTATTTATACATTATAGGTATTGTTTAAATGAAGGTCTTAAAATTTTTAGAGTGCTTAGAGGAAGCCTATCCATATTTTCCCTTCTTTAAACTTGGTGATAAATTTTATTTCCTGCTGAAATAACTTTTAAAATCCTATTCTGACAAGTCCACTGTGGTGAAGCAAAAATGCTTCGAGTTTTCGTACAAGAGGGCATAAGTTCGAATTGATCGTTGTGGAAATTTGATTACCTTTGGTATTCTGTTAGTTCTAAAAGTTAATAGAACATTCTGTACTTTATTGGGATGTCTGAAGTTGAATGAATATTCCACTACATGATAATAAAGCAAATACTTCAGTGTGCTGATTTGTTCTCAGTTCTATCAACCGAGTGCCGAAAACTATATACAGAACTTTTTATTCCTAATATTCTAGTTGTTTATCTCTTTGACGGTACTTCACTTCTCTACCAAAGTTACTGGGTTTGAATCCCACTGCTACCGTGGATGTTTGTAGCCTTTCAGAATCGACTTTAAGTAGCAGACCCCTTTTTGTTAGCTCTAGTGTTTGGAATACAGTAGACAGTAACATTCCAAACCGAGCCCATCTGTCCTTGAACTGTCTACGTTACAACGTTTTCTAAAAATAGACCGATTTTGATCATTTCAAAGTTTTTATGTGATAAACGAGTGAAACGATTTTATTACCCAGATTAAAAAAAGCTTTATATCACGTATTTAAAATTAGCCTAACCGTAGCTGAGATATTTAACCCTTTGAGGACGGGTGGTCAGTATTTCAACCAAGTTGATCGAGGATCAAAAGTACGAACTTGGTTCAAATATGCACCAAGTACTTCCTACCCCCTGTATATCTCTGGTCATCCGTCATGTGTGGTATGGCAGAGTCGTTCTTAATATTAATATCTATTATTAGCCCTATTTTCGTACTATTACTTTTAGAAATTGATCAAAAGGACTGATTCAACATGAGAGTCCTGTAAACATCTACATGAATATAGAGAAAACTCTCGTCGTGTAAAGCTTAAAGTATGCTGTTCAACTTGTAGCATCTATTCGAAATTTAAACATTTTGATTTTTCCAAAAGGATTAAAAATACTTTGCGGGATTTTTCTAATTTTCTTGGTATCTCACATAAATTTCATGTGAGGCTTCCAGCGATGTTTTCTCGACTGTTGGAAGCCTTACATGAAAGAAACATTTTTTTTTCATGAATGCAATAGGTACTACTAACCCTTTGGGACATACCAAACAAAAAATCAAGTGAACTGGTTTAAAATCCAGACTCTTTCTGGGAAAAGAATGTCTTTTATATATTTCTCTCTCCATGTTGAGACTGTGGAAAGAAATTTATTCTTTAAAATTACTTCTTTATTTACAGACTTAGTTAGTTAACTCAAGTATATAGAATTGAAGTATTTTAATTCATAATTGTTTTTATTGCTGCTATACTATTTTACTTATCCACAACATAATAATAAAAAATTCCCTTTGCCAGACAATTATTATAAGAAGCGTATAAAAGAAGGGAAGTAAACATTGAAATAAAAAAGGTATTTTCGGAAGGAATTTTGTGGTAAAGAAATTAGTAGAAAAAATAAAAACAGATATTAACAAGTGAAAAAGGAATATTAAAACTGAATCAGTTTCATTTTGTCAATATTTGGTGACATGTGACATCAAGATATTCAAAAATCTACACACCATCCGTAGCACTATTGCAGGGTTCACTACGTACCTGAAACTAAGGTTTAACTTAGGTCGACGTATTTAGGTTATGCTTAGTATAACCTAGATACTAATCCAATGCAACATATTTAAAACACAAAAATGTACTCCCAGGGATTAGTTTTATAAAAATATACTTTCACGTTTAAACACTTCTAATAAACAAAGAAGGAAGCATTGCAATTCAGAAATCGGTACCCCGAAAATAGAATGCAATGCATTAAAGAGTATTTCATCTTAAGGATAGAAAAAGTATTTCTTAGTCAACGGGTACTCTTTTAAGTAATGCTTAAAAATATATAAGAATACGAAAATAAACTGTCTGAAAATTTAATAAAAGAACTTCAGATATATTTAGCTTTATAAAAGTATTTAAGCTGTATGAATAACAAGAATATTCTTAAGTGAATATTTTTATATAATTTGCATTTTTTTCCCCTATGATTTTGAACACTTTAAACGAACTATATGTCTTGGTTAAACTTTCCGCTACTTATAAATTTTATAAAATAACTTCTTTGAATAGAAATAACATAAGAAATATATAGTTTGTTTACGGATTAAACATATCATTTCATGAATATCGTTCATTACGAAGGAGTTATTTTATGCAGAATACACTTGTACTTGGAAGATTGTAAATACATATACTTAAAAAAAGGTAAAATTTTAAGATGAAATAAAATAATGACATTTTTTGAAAAATCTCTACTGTGTTAAATATAAAAATTTTTACCTCCAGTTTAATATGAAGACAAAATATTTTTAAGGTGGGGTTTACGTTTGAATGCAGAAAAGGAAAAAGTTATAAAAAAAGAAATAAAATATTCTTTTTTGTTAAGTGAATATCAAAACCATGATGGTGTAGTTAAAAATTAATTAATTGTTAGTCATTCATTAGTACAATTAAGACGAAAATTGGATCTGTTTTAACATTTGAACAAAAGTAATCGCCTATACGTCATACCTGCGGAAGAACTTGGCTAAATAGTTAGAGCGCTAAGTTCATGAAACTCGCTGTGGCATGGCTGTTCGTAGCCTTTCGGAATGGGCATTAAGCAGTTTGTACCAGTCTCGTTAGTCCTCATGTTGCTAAAAGTAGACCGTAGCGGTCTAAACCGAACCAAAACCAGAAGTCCTTGGCTAAAATCTTGAAAAAATTCTCCTAAAGTCATCCGATATTACATTTTCGAGTGATGATTTGGGACGGTTAAGGAAAAAGGAGTAAAACTTAAAGCATATGTACAATTTTGATGTAAGAAGCTAATTTTGGTGTATCACGCGCTAAGTTTCAGCGATCTAGCAGGTTGTATTTTTGAGTTATGTTCATATGGACCGACGATAATTACGAGGACATTACATTTTCGAGTGATGATTTGGGACGGTTAATGAAAAAGGCCTGAAATTTAAAGCATATATACAATTTTGGTATAAAAAGCTAATTTTGGTGTATCACGCGCTAAGTTTCAGCGATCTAGCAGGTTGTATTTTTGAGTTATGTTCATATGGACCGACGATAATTACGAGGACATTACATTTTCGAGTGATGATTTGGGACGGTTAATGAAAAAGGCCTGAAATTTAAAGCATATATACAATTTTGGTATAAAAAGCTAATTTTGGTGTATCACACGCTAAGTTTTAGTGATCTAGCAGGTTGCATTTTGAGTTATGTTCATACGAACCGACGATAATAACGAGGACATAGTTTGCTTTGCCCTAGGGAGTAGTGTTAACCGCCTATACGGAGCTTCCATAATAAAATGGTCAACAGAATCCACGATTTGTAAGAGCGGATAATTTACAAGCAAACTCCTCGACGTTTTAAAAATTATTATTAGTGATAGCTTCATATGAGGACAATTTTTTGTTATTCGATGACATGTGCAATAAAAATCCTAAAACAATCTGTTCCACTACTAAAATAATTTTTAGAATTATTGATCGAAAAAATGTTGTACGAGTTTTTTATTTTAAAACCAAATTTATTGCATTCTTGCCAGCATTTTTCTATGTATTTTCAATGTCCCATAAATATGCCTTAAACTATAAGATTTTGATTTTATCAACGTACTAGTGGTGGTATTGCTCTTGTTGGGAACCACAAGTAACAACTGATTTACGTATAGTTCAAAACTATTTCTTTGGGACATGTAGCTTAAAAAGTTAATATTCATTTCCATTTGAATTTTTTAAGGGATATACCATATCTATCTATATTTCAATATAGAAAGTAATTCTCATATAGTTCAATATAGACTGCTATCTTTGCTTCAATATAATGTTTTGTAATTAAAATAATAACTTTTAAAAGCTTAAAATCACTTGTGAAAAAAAAATAATTTTTAATTCATTGATCGAAGCAAATGAATAATTGTAATCAAAGATTTCGGTGTTCAATTTCGGTAGAAATACATTTACCTATTTTGCTTGAATTCATTTTGACTAAATTCAAATCCTGTATGTATAAGGCAACTTAAGATTTGAAACTTTAAATATCCATTATGACAATCCATAAATTGATTTTTATTTCTTACAACGGGATTATATACTAATGTATTAGATAACTTGCAATAGGATGTATCTCGCATAAGAATTAGATATAGAATTTAAAATAATTATTAGACTGTTGAATCATCTAAGTTGTTAATATTGAAATATAATGTTCAATATAATATCGATATTTAATATAAAATCGTTCAATATAATCTACGAAAATAAATTTAAATGAGCAATTTTAAATATAATCTCAATATTCAATATAATGTTGAATTTAATATCAATATAATGGATATTGATGCTACCTGTCTCCACCACATGGCAGTACTTTATCTCTACTCGTTTTTGAACTAATTAATAATACTCGCTGTTGAATTAATATTGCATAAGTCTTTAAAGCGATTAAAACAAAATACTGTGGCAATTGTGTGGTTGCCCTTAATTAATGAAGAACTGTAGGATCGTATCTCACAGTCTACGAAAATAAATTTTAATGAGCAATTAAATATAATCTCAATATTCAATGTAATGTTGAATATAATATTAATATGACTGATATTGATGCTACCTGTCTCCACCAGATGGCAGTACTTAATCTCTATTCGTTTTTGAACTAATTAATAATACTCGCTGTTGAATTAATACTGCATAAGTCTTTGAAGAGATTACGACAAAATACTATGCCAATTATGTAGTTGCCCAAATTAGTGAAGAACTGCAGGATCATACTTTACATTCTACGAGAATAAATTTAAATGAGCTATTTAAATTTTACTGCACTTTCATTGAAATTACAGTCAAGCAATATGTGTATAAATTAAAAGAAATAAACGGATGTCATGTAGTTTACATGAAAGATTTCTGAAAATGTAAGTGTTTAATACTTGCCGTTTCTTTCTGTAAAATAAATTTTCAAAAAAGTTGCCTTGCCGTTGTAACTTAAGTAACAACGTTCAACTGGAACAAGATAGCGTTCTATGGTTTAGAAACAACTACAAGTAAATTGCATACTAAGTGACGATACATCTCGAAACGTTCCCTATCTTTTCCTTCAAAAATTCAGTTGCGTGTGAATGAATCTGAATTTATTTAAATGTTTCCCAAACACAAATTAGCTAACTCTCCGTTGATGCGTGAGTATTTTGAGATTCTAAAATGTTCCACAATGCAGTCGCTTCATATCTTTGAATTCTCAGATACTGCTGAAATGTTTAGGACGCGAAAAATAAGCGAATTTACATAATTCTCAAATTCAAATTTGCTGTTGTTGTGGGTGTACTTAAACCTGTGAACGAGATTAAGATTTATCTCTTCATTTTCTGCTTTCATTGTTCAATTATGCATTCAACAGCTAACCGTCGGAACGATGTAGTATAAAACACTTAAACAGAAAGGAAATCCAACTCATTTGAAATTCTTACTACAAGCTATTTATTCTTAATGGATAATTAAATGGTCCGCAGAACAAGAAAGCACGAAGAAACGTGCAAGGAATTCTTAAAAAATTAACATTAAATTAATGGAAGAAGCTGCTCGGCACCCGTTCTACATAAGTAAACAATTTTTTCTTTGTTAATTTCATGACTCGATTTCCTTACACCGACCTTCTTCTACTTAGGATAATGGGTAATAAAATATCTTTCCTTATATTTAAGCTCATTTATATGCACTTTTTAAAGAATTTCTTCGCAGTTATTTCAGTGTCTGATAAATGGATTTACAATGTGCATCCCTGTGAAGTTTATCACGTAAAAGGTAGTAAATGCACCAAGGACGATGTTCTATTAAGTATCAAAGACCAAAAATCTCTAACTGAATTTATATATATATATATATATATATATATATATATTCTTTATATTGCTAATGAATTTCGTATTTAGTTTTTTTAATCTTATTTAATCTTTTATTCCTTATGTAATAATTATATTTTATGATGTTATGATGACGCTTGTGATGAAAAAGCGGCATTGCGCTTTCATACATTATATATCGTCAACAATCTAATTGGAATAATTGGATTCCGCATTCATACTTTACTTTTATTACTGATTGTCTCCCTGTCATTTTTTATTCTTTTTATTCCTTTTTAATTACATGATAGTGAATATTTGTTTTAATATCAAATAAAAATACAAAAAAATAAAACATTTGTGATAAAATTAGTGTACAACCTAATAGTGCTTTTCTTTCATGATTTTCAGCCTTTTCGTATGTATTTGTCTTTTGGTTGACAACTTGGTATGTTTAATGGATTTAGATTTTGGTTATATGGAATGGATTTGATGCTGAGGATTTTAATTTTGATTTAGTAAATATGGCTGAGTTAGTTTATAATGGAGATTATAGTAGTGCTAGAAAACATTGTGTATACGATAAAAAAAATTGTATTTTATAAAACTTTTTTTAAAAAAATGAATAAGTTTAAATTTAGTAAATGTAGAAGTTTTAAATGTAAGACTTGTCCGCAAGCCAGTTCTTGTCAAGTAACGAGTAATGAGGGATATTACCGATTCTGCAAAGTTTATAATTGTATTTATTTAATAAAATGTGATTTGTGTAATATGTCTTATGTTGGACAGACTGCTAATCCTTTGCACTTAAGAATTAATCAACATCGATGTTGTGTGGGTAAACTTCATTGCAATGCCAACCTTGATACTACTTTAGAAGTTAAACATTTTGCTGAACATGGCTTTGAAAATATTACTATATTTATTCTTGATATTGTTCCTTCCTTAAAACATAGGCTATGGTGGGAAAATAACCATATTTTACAACAAAATACCTTTTATCCATACGGTTTAAATACTATGTATCTGGGTAAACACTTTAGTGATAATATTGATATTGTTAGTAATTGTAACATTGCATCAAGATTGGGTGTAAAAACTAGAGCTAGAGGTTGAGGCAATGGTAGTAAAAAACTAAACGTTGAAAAACACAAACATATTTTTAATGAATTAGCTACTAAAATTACACAGTCTGATGATATAA
>CM063508.1:166710745-166728245 GCA_032207245.1 Pardosa pseudoannulata | reverse complement strand
AGAAGAAGTCGAGAACACTTCCATTCCAATGACAGAAATTCATGCTACTGACGCACGGAAGAATTGTCGAGTTCAACAATCATGCAAAAGAAACAGATGTAGAAACCATTGTGCTAAATGTAATAGAAATGTTTGCGGAAAATGGGTTTCAAAAACAGATTTTATATGTAAAAAAAAATGTTCTCCGTGAATTTTTTGATAATAAACATTTCACTTAAATTAATTTGGAACTATTTTCTTTGCAAAAAACTTCAATTTTCTTGTATGCAAATTGGCTCACTTCAGTAAAAATAGGTATATGATCAATATCCGTAAATCTAGTGTTAAATTCATAAAGTAAAACTGATAATTGACTTTAAGTTTATTTTCTTTTACTTTGTATATATCTTCTAAAATATTTTTAAAAATTACAATTTGAAATGGTAAAACTAATATTTTTAAAGATTTCAAAAATTTAAGAGCGTTATTAAAAAAAATCTGTAAAAATTTCATTAATAAAAGAGATCTTAATACTTTATAATGAATCGAATTAAAGCTGTTTTTGTGAGAGTGTCAGCTCTAAAAGTACTATACCTACTTAAATTTTATACTGAAATAACTTTTAAATAACCTATCAATTCGTCTTTATAAATTCGTCATACCAGGTGCTGTAAATAATTTATGTTTATAATGTATATAAGGAATATAAGAACTTTTATAATAATTATAATAATATCTGATGGGTTAAGAGAATTAAACTTCCCTCTGCAATGACACTAAAACTACCTTAGTTTCCCCCAATTAAAATACAGAGATAGACGTAAGATAAGATTTTTGCTTTTTCAATTACATAGTCTGAAGAAAATATCGTGTTTATTTATAGAAAATATTCCTCGTTCAGTAAAACAAGTGAGAGTCAGAAAGAAAAACTTTTAAGGAACACGAAACAAGCTTTTATCAGCAAAAAGAAGATGCTTTTCACAGATATTGGATTCTTCAGATACCATGCAAAAATGCAATTTAGTTTTTTCCTAACTTAAGAAAATGAAATTAAAAATGTAAACAGGTTTTCTTGTTAAAATAAGTGCTTTAATCTCAAAGTACTCGCGTGGGAATACTACTAAAATACCATAATCATGGCAATAAAGAGTTAAGATCATTGTTTTTAACGAAAATTGCTCGTATGTTAGAAAGATAAAAAAAATGTTTATAGCGTGAGGAAAGTGATTAAAGGTACCTGGAAATTTTGTTGTAATTACTTTTAAAATAGCGTTTATAAAATAGATAACTTTTTACAACATAATACTGATGCGTTTTAGGGGTTTTAACACACATTCTTTTAACTTTGTTGATTATCATAATACAATTTTTATTTACTATCCTTTCACTAGCTTTAAAGTAGGCAGCGATTTCCATATCTTTTTAGTTTTATTTCTTAAGAGTTTTCTATTATAAATAAAAGTGTATTCAAACTTATGACTATTACTAGTTTCTAAACTTCAACTAGTTGTTGGTTCATGATTAGACTGCAAAAGGAGTTCTAATTTTGCTAAATTATCCTTAGAACATTCACTAAATTGAATAAATTTTCTTACTTGACAGACAGTAAAGGACGATGAGTCAACGACGAGAAGACAATTTCTTTTTCCATTTTATTTTCTACAAAACATAGATCATAAACTAAACATAGCTGGGCCATACTGATCGCCAGCGTACCACACACTTTTCTGTACGCCTTCCTGTAGCAAAACACACGAGTTCCAACAGTTGATTTCTCTGTGGGTTTAGACTGTATTATATGTCCTACCTTTAAGAAAAGTTTATAAGATTTAAAGCTACAGTAGAATTTAATATGCTTGAAATTTGACTAAAAATTTAATGTTTCTATCTCATTAAATTGTAAAATGTATTTAACCCCTTGACAGTTTCATTTTTTTCCAGAATTTGGTCAAAAAAAATGTCACATATTTTTATTGCATTTTTTTGTTCATTTTACATTTTTAAGTAAAGATATGTTAAAATTAACGTTTCTAATATTTTTAAGCATTTATTACAACTTTTTTTCTTTCTATGAGAGCATCATAGAACTGAAGTTTACCTTTAGTCTCATCGATATCCAAGTTAATTTTTGGAATACCAGTGAAAGCAAATCTAGGAGGCGGATTCGAAGGATTATCACAATTAATTTGAAAAAAATTATCTTGCTTGACTGATTCCATCTGTACTACTACCAGAGTCACTACTATCCAGGTCATCTAGTAAACTTTTGTTACTATCATTTACAGATAATTCAGTTTCTGATTCCGAGTCACAGTTCGAATCGCAAGAAATTAGCTCCATACGCTCTGAATTATCCATTATTTAAAAGTAAAAAATATATTATTCAACTCTTACATCAATAAATTTATCAGGCGGTTAGTAAAATATAAACAGAAAGCTATACACTGAAAGATAACAATACGTCTTCTGATACAAAACATGTGAAAAACCCGCGCTTTTGAACCAATCAGAGTAGAAAATACAATAAACTGCAAGCTATCATTTACTGGATCTATACGAATAATTTGTTACTAAAATTGGAAAAAATACGGCTGAAACAGTGCTAGCGAAATATAAATCAGATTGCCCTTATGCCGTACGGGCAAATCAGTAAAGGCCCGAAAGCTGTGCTCATACGGCGTACGGGTAAAACAGGGAAGGGGTTAAAAATGCGAAGCAAAAACCTAGTTATTACATTCGATTTCCTTGTATTAATGTTAATATTACCACAAAATACAATATAACTACTACTACTAACAATATCTTTTAACTTTTTTTACATAAATACTTTTTTTGTATTATAAATACTTGAAATTCTTTATATGAATGCTCACTATTCTTTATGTTTGAAATTTATCAACCATTATTTTTATGCCATCTAAAACAAAATTTAGTTAAAACTAATGTGCGTGGAAATATAAAACTGCTACTTTTATACTTTGAAGAATTCTTACAGACATATCGACCCAAAAAAAGGAGTATTTATACTATTTATATTGTTTTCTTTAATTATTTTTGTCGAAATATTAAAATAAGAACTAAGTTTTGTAGCAAAGCATAATTAGTGTTTTATAAAAGAAAAGAGCCTTATTATGCATAAAAGAAATGCGTATTGAGCATTTCTAATAAAACTACTCTTTTAAATAATTACTAATTGGTTTTCTAATTGGTTATAATATTTTCCGTTAAAATATTGAATATATTTATATGCTTATATTATTAACAACATGCTTGATTAAAAACAAAATAAGTAAACTTTGAAAGTCCTCTGTCCACTAGATGAAAATAATTCACTATATCACTTAAGATTTTTATAGTGTGAAATATTTTGAAGTACATATTCATGATTTAAAAACTGATAGTTTAATCTTTACTTTAATAGAAACAAACACACAGGTTGGCATTTCATTTGAATATGTCTGATTTGTCAAATATCAAATTTATTATAGTAAGAATAAAAAAAAATATTGAAGAAGTTTGACATACCAACACTAGATTATCATATTCAAACTTCATCATAAAGCAATAATATTATCAACTAACATAAATAATTAGGATTAGCCTGGTTTGGAGCGCTACGCGTCTACTATTTTGAAATGCGAAGGCTAATGAGACTGGGACCTACAGCTTAAGAAGATTCCGGACGGCTACAAGCATCCATGCCATAGTGGGATTCGAACCCACGAACTGCGGCACCGAATGTTAGCACCCTAACCAATCAGCCATCTCTCGGCACTAACTAAATTGGAAAATATTCTATTTCACTACTTAGTAAACAGAATAAGATCAGGACGAAGACATATATTTGTTTAATATCTTTACATTTAAACTCAGTAATTGTTATTTACTTTATGCTTACTCGTTGGTAGGTAGTCTCCAGAAGGATATTTAGATTCAGAAACAAAACTTAGGTCTTACCTATAATATTCTAGTTATATTAATCAAAATGAAATGTTACTTGGACACTTGTGTATATGGAAGGTTATTACCTCGCAATAAGAAAATACCAAAAATAAGTGACTGATATATATTTTGAAACTATATAAATAGTTTTCTATTAGATTTAGCGTCTATATTTCTTGAAACTTTGCAAAACTTAAAATTGAACATTTAAATAAAAATTGCAGGGTGTGGACAATAATTAATCAGCGGTTACTCATGATTTTTTATGCATTAAAGGTAGCTAGATATTTGATGCACGCAAACACCATTCCAAATGAAAAACAGGTTTATTATTTCTTTCTTTGCTGTATTAAAAGCCCCCACACGATTATGAATGGCTGTAAGGAATATTAAATTTACACAGTATAAAGAAAGCATTGAAAAAAATCATGGGGAATTAAATACAGACTTATTAACCTTTTAACTGTCATGCCCGAGATAATCTCGGACACAGAAGTAATGTTCGAAAATGTGACGCCCGAGTATTACTCGGGGTAATTTTTTATTAATACATCGTATTGTTATACCCGAATATATATCATGTACTTCAAAATATAAATTTTTAACTACTAAGTATAATTTATTTTGTAGTAAACATTTGAGTTTTGCAATAACAAAATTTGACAAATTTTGTACACAAATCATCAAAATAACTAGTTAAAGGGTTAAAGAAAAGTATATTACCATCATGTTTTACAAAATTTTATTTTTTTATCAACCAAGAAAACAATGTATGTGTTATCGAAATCCTTCAGAAGTTGTCAATTGAAGATTATAAATTCAGAAATTTGAAGGCAAGAAGAATGTTATTACTTTCAAATTTTTACTGTCAAACTATTCTTTATAAATATCCAAATTAACAAGTCTTTTTTTCCGCTAAAACATTATGCATCCCCTTCGATAACTTAGGAAAGTTGTGTTATAGATGTTTTATTGTTAAATGTATTAGTACTGTTTTAAAGTCTTTAACTAAATTGTAATCTTAATATAGTAAATCTAATGACTTGTTTCTCATTAAAGAACTTTGATTTTAGAAACATAGAAAGGAATATTAATGCATCATTACTGTCTACTAAAAGTCTGTACAACTTTTTCCATTTGGTAAAAGTAGTCATTAACATTTTTATGTCTTGCATAAAATACTCAGTCATAGTGTAATATATAGTTAACTTTATGTTACCAAACGAAATATATGTCTGTACTAAATTATTATTTTTCTGAATAAAGGTAGAAAGTTGCATGTACAAATGAAAAATTACTTTTTAAAACTGTGTTGCGCAGAAGAACATATAGTAATAGTTATATATTTATTAAAACAAAATTATTACTTTGGGAGTTTGAAAAGCAAAAACCTTTCTTAAGGTTATATAGTTTCAAAATAAATAAATAAATAAAAAATAAAGCGTCAAACATTTTAAATATTTTGTTTTGGTAACTTTTCAAATACATTTATTTTTAAATGTTTGCAATATATTTATTATATTTGAATATCCTGTTAAAATTCCTTGTAATTTAACAGTTAGGCTGAAAAGTTTGTATGCTAACATAGTGCTGGAAAACCCCTTTCATATTTTAGGGTTTTCTTCGCAAATATGTGGTATGCGCCTTATGGTGTAGTCACGCCACACCTGTAAGGTATAAGGCTAAATTTTACAATGACTTTCTACAATGTTATTCACAAACCCCGTTTAGAAATTTAAGGCTTTATCCAAAAAGAAGGAAAATGCGGCATATGTGTAAGTCCGCCACACCTGGTAGAGAAAAAGAAAAAGTATTATAAGAAACGCTCATGCCTCGCACATTCTTAGAAATAGAAGTTAGTAGCTAGGTATTATGAAATTAAAGAAAGGACAGTCTGAGGTCCGAATTATATAAAATTGTGGTCAACACTTCAAAAGAAGACCGGCTCGTAAAACTTACGCAAAACCGCGAGCTTTTGAAAAACACGATTTGAACAGAACGGAATTTAAGCCAGGTGTAATAGGTACAAAGATACCGCACTTATAGATTTAAGAATGAGAAAGTATTTTCGGAAAATCATAAAAGGAGCCGCGTCTACGAATAACTCCCTATACCCCTTCAATGCATAAAAGGGTCAGTATACAAAGATATCGAGAAGGAAAAAAAAGGGGAGAGATTAAAAAAGAGCACGTTTTCAAGATGGGTATGTTTTTGAGAAGGGAGTTTAGAAAAAATATATAAATATAAAAATGCAAATAAATAAATAAATAAATAAATACGAGCGTGGTGGTACTAATCCAATGAAAAATCAGAATTTGAGAACTGACCACCTGAATTTTCAAGAGTGGCTATTTTCCCAAATGGGACGGAACTAAAGGAGGGGCTAAGGAAAAAGGGTAAAGGATATATACGGGGAAAAGAGGAGAGAAAAATATATATTAGATAGAATGGAGATAGTGATATAGGAAAGAGAATTTGTTTTGTTTATTTTTCGCTGTAAAATTTTCAGCGGCCTTTTATTATTCAGCTGGTTAGTAACCGAGATTATTTTAACTAGAATCAAGATGGTTTTTCCTCTGCAGTGGGGTAAGTTCTATTTTTACTATTTTTTTAAAGCAGTGACAATTGTAGTAAAATTTTGTGTACATATGTAAATAGTAAATAAATTCTTTTTTTTAATCTAAATTCCTTTTGATGTCTTAATGAAATTAATTAGCCTGAGCCGATAGGGTTGAACCTGGGTAACCTTATGGATTTAAAGTCAATTAAATTAAAATATATTATTAAGAATTAAATGAGTAAAAATAATATTTAAAGTAAAGGGGATCGGCTCAGTAGCGCCCAGCAACGGCGTAGCAATAGAAAAAAATTTTTTGATAAAATTTGATTTTATTATTCAATGTAGTTGCTTCAAGGGCGATACAACGATTATAGCTGTTATACAATTTTTCGATACCATTTTTATAGTACGATATGTCTTTACCCTCAAAATAGACCTCAATTTCGGGAATTACTTCTTCATAGGCGCTAAATTTCTTTCCAGCGAGCTTTCTCTTGAGGTCTGAGAACAGGAAAAAGTTTCTGAAGGCCAGATCTGGAGAATACGGTGCATGCGGAAGCAATTCGAAGCCCAATTCATATAACTTTACCATCGTTCTCCCTGACTTGTGACACGGTGCATTGCCTTGGTGAAACAACACTTTTTTCTTCTTCAAATGGGGCCGTTTTTCCGCGATTTCGTCCTTCAAACGCTCCAATAACACTATGTAATAGTCGTTGTTGATGGTTTTTCTCTTTTCAAGATATTTTATGAAAAATGTATACCATGGCATCCCAAAATACTGATGCCATAACCTTGCCAGCCACTATTGCGTCTTTCCATGTTTTGGAGTTTTTTCATCACGTGCAGTCTACTTGGCTGGCTGTCGATTGGTGTGAAATAATAGAGCCATGTTTCTTCCATTGTCACATATAGACGCATAAATTCAGGTTTATTACGATTAAATAGCTTCAAACACAGCTCATAATCATCAAATCATTGTTGGTTTTGGTCGATTGTAAGCTTGCGCGGCACCCAATTTGTTCAGAACATTCGCATTCCCAAATATTCATTCACGATAAGTCCAACACGTTCCTTTTACACCTTTAGAGTCTCATATACTTCAATCAACTTCACTTTATGGTCATCCAAAATTATTTAGTAGACTTTTTGATGTTTTCGTCGGTAACAGCCTCTTTGAGGCGTCCACTGCATCCATCGTCCCCGGTGGTCATTTCTCCTCTTTTAAACTTACCAAACCACTTCTGAACGGTTTATTTTCCTGGTGCAAAGTCCGAATAATGTTTATCAAGCCAAGTCTTTGCTTCAACAATATTTTTTTGCTAAAAACCAATCCTTTATTAACACACGAAATTCCTTATTATCCATTGTTTTCAAACTAACAAAAGTTGCTTCACTCAAAATACTATATTCCACAAACAAATAGTCCGACAGCTGTCAAATTTATACAAGTGTCTTTGGAAAGTTAGAACTAACTGAAAATCATATGCATTTAATACTAGTAGCGCCATCTATGTGTCAGCCTACGAACTTTTCAGCCTACCTATTACAATTTGTAACTCTATAATAACGAAAAATCAAAAATTCTCATAAAAAATTACTTTTGTCCTTAAAAAGAAGCGTTACAAATTAATGAGTTAAAACAATTCTTTAAAAGGACTTGAAACACAAGATCAATTTCTAAACAATTTGTCTCCATTTTACAAATTGTAAAACAAATTAAAATTTAACAATATATTTTTAATGGCTGTTTTGCATTTTTAGGTTATCTTCAGTGATTATAACTTAAATTAAATCCAGATTCCGTCTAATTTTTTTTTTTGTAAGACCAAATATTTTCTCACAAAACGGAAAGAAAAAGAAATCGTTTTTTCTGAATCCGCGTAGCTATCTAGACAATGCTGACACGAGGCAATTAAGGGGAGAAATAAATCTTCTTCCAGAGTGTCTGGTAGAGAAGGTCGGAAATTGCTTAAAATGGGTAAAACACCTCATCTACGGAATCAACCTTCCACCCTGCTGCCAACTCTAATGTTGATTTTTCCATGGAAGCTGCCATTTATATTGGGATGTTTGCCAAAGGATCGGTGGTATTGCTTTCGGAGCACTTTTTTTTCCTCCCCGGTTCTATCCAAAGTGTAAAGATATCAAACTTTCTGACCGAACAGATTTAACACCTGAGAAGGGGATGTTATAGAATACTTTACGCAATCTTTTTTTTTTTCTTTTAATTCAGCAAAATACGATTGGGAAGTTAAAGCTTTATTTTTTCGGATTATTTCCTATATGTAATTCTACATGATTTATTTCCTTGAAAAATCTCTAAATAAAGTCAAACCTCATTATAGCCCCACTATAGTTTTCGATAGTAGATTGCACTATAATATTTTAGTAAGTATATCGAATTATCATATGTGACTATGAGAGTATTTGCATATAGTGTAGGGATATAAATAAAATAATACACTCATCCATATATATATATACGCATACATACACATGTATATATATATGTTACTGTGAATGCCCGAAATTGGAGAAATTGTTACTTTTTAAATCATACTTTACTATTAAAACATATAATGATATATGTCAAAAAAGCACATACCATGAAGGAATACTCCAAAGTCCCTGTGTCCATTCGAAAGGAAAATATCGAAGAGGAGTTTCAACCTACTACGCCTTCTATCAAGACCTGACTAAACAGCAGAAGAGCGGCTGCAAAAGATAATTTGCAACGAAAATGTTGCAAACCTAAAAAAAAATTCCTCCTGCTCATATTAATGATACTGTGTGACTACAAGTCCCTGATGTCGACCGTGGTCGTACAGATGCCCGAAATGTATTGGCGGTTGTTGTTGGAATAGAAGACTCCGACTTTTATATATTAGTAAAGAAAAATGGTACTTAATCAGTTTATATTTGTAAAAAAAAATTACTCTCCATAGATGAGATTGCCGAATGATGACCGAATGGTTAGGGAACTGACCTTCGGAACCGGAGTTCGTGGGTTCGAGTCCCACTGAGGCATGGGTGTTCGTAGCCGTTCGGAATCGGCTTTAAGCAGTAGGTCCCGGCATTAACCCTCGTGTTGCAAAAAGTAGACCGTAGTGCTCCCAAACAACCCAACCCATAGATGAGATTTCTTCTCGAGAAATGTCGTTGAGAGAAGCAGCTGCAGATAACTCGGAAAGTGGAGTTCATGGCTAAAAACGCTGTCTTTGGAAAGAGAAATATTTCATTACTAAATGCCATTGTAAATGCAAGGGACTCTTGTGCAATTCAAATTGCTATAACAGTTTAAATGGTGGCAACAAATAAGATACTATAACGTCAATCACATAATTAAGTTAATTATTGGTATTATTTTCTGTTCTAAGAGTGTTCGGTTTGTTTTAAGTTCAACAGTTACATGTGCTGGTACTATAGATTTGACTCAATTACGGAGAAGAAAATATAAATATTCGACATGTTCAACATTCACCATTCACCATTAGTGCATGGTGAATGTCGACATTTACCGGTGTAAGTCAGAAATAAGTGTATTTAGCAAATATTTCGGACACTAGTACTATAGATTTTGGACACTAGTACTATGCTAGTACTATAGATTTGACTCAATTACGGAAAAGAAAATATAAATATCCGACATGTTCAACATTCACCAGTAGTGAATGGTGAATGTCGACATTTACCGGTGTAAGTCAGAAATAAGTGTATTTAGCAAATATTTCGGACATACACCAAACGACTACGTGAATGTTGACATTCACCAGTGAAAGTCGACATTCTCCAGACTTCGGTCTTCCACAGTAACATATACATATATATAGATATAGATATATATACATACAAATATATACATACATATATACATATATATATTATATATATATATATATGAAATTTATTCTACGTATTAATTGACCTTTTAGTACAAAGTAACACTCCGGCCTCTCAATGACTTACGTTGGATCATCTTTCTATTTACAGATAATTAGTGACAAGTATTACCCCGGCAAATCAAGTGCGAGCTGTAATTTTCCAAGAATATGCGCCTAAAAGTTTTAAGACATAGTTATATTCATGTATTTGTGAGAGGACGTATGTATATGGATTTATGTGTGTTCATATATGTATGCATATAATATACAGGACTCTGCTTAATGGGATCAGTTTGGGACATCTTGATTTCGTTAACAATAACCGATTAATAACAATAAACGATATGCAAAATTAGATAAATTTAACTCCCCCCTTTAATTTAAATGTACTAAATTTCAAAACAAAATGAAAAAACACGCCTTATACTATCCTGCGTTTATGTATATTATCCTTTAAAACATAAGAATTATACATAATTTTAAAAAGCTGATCAGTTGTTGACTGTCTATAATTTTTTTCTAAAAACTCATTGATAAATTGGTTGTAATCATAATCCACCTGTCATACCAATTTAAAATTTCGATTTTTTTTGTTTTAATGTTAAATCATTTCGGTTTCTGGTTTCTATATAGACAAGCTGTATGAAGTGAGCAAGGCATAAAATATGAATACGTTCCTTCTCAGTTCCGATAAGAATGTGTTGCCTTCTGCTTATATGACAACCACTGACCTCCAGAAAGGTGTGCTTATTTCTGAAAAACGTGTAATTTTCGACTCCTTTCTTCATTCCCCATTTCCCTATGTGGAAGAGATAGAATTTTTGGAAATTCAAATAACAGTGAGGAAAAGAAAGGATGGGGGTTTCTGCTGAATAAATTGTGAATATTCCTTTGCCAGTTAATGATAAACACATCTAGAAAAAATTCTCCAAAATATCTAATCATCAAAGAATGATTTTTACATACAAATGAATAAAAACCCATCCTCAATCATTTCCGATAAAATAACGATATTATAGATTGTTTATTTAATGTACATAAAGCTCGTCAAGCCTGGATATTATCTCATAAGAAATAAAGATTCTGTACAAATTTTCATCTTTCTTTTTATATTTTTTTGAAAGCATGTATATATATTAAATACATCTGTACCGCAAACTACTTCGAAATAAATTACAAAGCCAAATGAAAGTTATCATTTTTTTCTCTATATCTCAAAAATGTCTAAAATGCATTCCTAAATAACAGATATTATATCCATGGAGGAAAGCCATTTACATATAATTTTATAATTGTACGTTTTGAAGTTATCATATTTAATTGTACGTGCGAATTTAAATGAAGTTCGAAAATGATAAATTAACCGATCTAAGATCAAAAAATGATAATTTTAACATACAAATGAATAGAGAAAGCCGGGACCAAGTCATTTCGTTAAAATTATTATTTTTATAACATAACCGAATATATTTAAGAATATATATGTATTTGTTTCTTTTTATTCTTTCTTTTTATGCTCTTTTTTCCTTTTTTCTGAACATGGTTATTTTTATTATTAATATACTATTAAGCTATATATGATAAGTTCCAGTGGAGGATAATATTATAAGCCACAAAAGATTGGTACTTTTTAAGTCTAGGAATATACTCGATATCGATAAAGTAATAAAAATACGGGTAAAGGATTTCATATAACATTTTACTTGAACAAGGATCCGTTAACATTTAGAATTGTATAATGCAAGTCCCTCTATAGGAAGTTCCTGAAAAAATATCTAAGAAAAAAGAATAAAATAAACAAGTATTTAGAATAAAAGAAAGATGATCCCCTCTGTGGTCAAAAAAAGTTTCTTATGTACTCTATTATATTATTTTTTTAAAGTATATAGGAGATTTCAAAGAAATTCTATGCTTTCAGTGTTTTTATTTTCTTAGCCATTGTTTTATTGAGTTTTTATTTGCGATGGCATTAAGTACACTCATAGTCCCCCCCCCAAAAAAAAAAAAACGGACGCATCGAGAAAAGGTAATGCAAATTGGACATTAATTGATATGCAGACAGGTTTCGTTGGAAAATGCAAAAATTTAAAGTTTTGCAGATAATGGATGAACGTGTGTCGCTGCAGCGTATCTTACATCCGCAAATGGCAGGATAGTTAACCATCTCGTGGCCAAAGATTCCCACTTACACGATCTACAATACACCTTGCGCAAAACCCATTTCAAGTATTGTTATTGTAGACAAAAGCTGAACGCTTCGATGGCCTGTCATGAATTGTTCAATCAATTGAATAGCATCTGATTTGAAATAAACGTGGAGTGAAAAATAATGAAAAGAAGAGGAAAGCTCCAACATAATTCTTGAATTATTCTGACTCAGACGACTTTCTGAACATGCGCGGTCTATTGCAGACAGCATTTGAGAGGCGACACTCATGTAGTTGGGCTAAGACAAGCCAGTCAGTCTAATCGGCGAATCGCTCAACATTTCGTTAGGATCGATGTCCCTATTAGACGATGTCAGCAGGAATAGCTGAACCATGCCGAACACATCAAGAACCTTGAATCCTTGAAAAACGACAAAACGGAAGGATCGAGTAATCCTCACAGCGGCACTCGCAGCCCCACGTGCATCATTATCATTGATTGCTTCAGTGATCAGAAGTACCATTCACAGGCAGCTCACAAAGAGGGGGCTGAGGTCATGGCGGCCCTTGAGAAAACTACCATGGATTTCATTACAACGACAAGCCCGTTTGTAGTGATGTCGGGTCATTTGAACTGGGATGTCACTGACTGGAATAGCATAGTCTTTAGTGATGAGTTCTGCTTTGAACTGATCACCGATGACCAGCGAAGACGTGTCTGGAGACGACTCGGACAGCTGTGGGATACCAACCTGACTATCTTCCGGCATGCAAGCAGAATCAAAGAGTGATGATCTGGGATGCTATTGGTGGCCAGATGATGTTTTAAGAGAGCATATTTAGTCCCTGTGAAAACGCGAAATTAGAGTACCTGGATACCAGTTTAGAGCACTACTAGAAACATCTAGTTTAGAACATCTCCCTGAATATCAATAGACGTGCAGGATAAATATGTAGTCCGGATGTCATCTTACTGAGAGGTTAACGGGTTGCAGAGAGTTACTAAGTCAGGTACAAAACATGTATTAAGAGGTTATTAGGTGCGTAAGTGGTATAGAGGGAGTCAGGCGCAAAAGTCCTTTATCCTACGGCTGATAAAAATTGAGGGGATCTCCTACATGGTATAGAATCCTGGGTGCCTGGATCGAGGACTAGCAGACATCCAGTCTATTTCCAATGTCTATTCATTCCCAATTTCCAATATCCATTCATTCAATAACTTGTAGGATAAGTAAGTAAGTAGGATAAGTGTTGCTGGCTGAGTAAGGTACAAAATTCCTGGCGATTATCCTTAAAGTCATCAAAATTGAGGGTAATCTTTTGCATGGTATCTCAAACCCCTTGCATCGGTTACGCTAAGAATTTCATTGCTAATTATCAAAACTCAGTATTATCACATTGTAATAAGTAACTATGTATAAAAATTCAAACATAAGAAGTAGGCTCGTATAATTGTTAAACGGTTTGATTTAGTTTGAAGCTCTACGGTTTACTGTTTTGTACATGATTAAGGACACCGAGACCTACTGCTTAAAGGCAATTCCGAACGTTTACGCAAACCTATACTGAAGTTTAAAAATATTCTTAACGATTTATTACATTTAGAAAAAAAAGCACATATTTATAATTGCCAGGGATTCCTTTGGCAGTCTGTTATCATGATGTAGCCACGTGGCGAAAAAATGCTCTTACTTAAAATTCAAACGTAGACTAAATACTTAGTAAAAATCCTTTAGTTTTATATTAATGATAAAGCACTGACGGTTGTGTCTTGCACAGACAAGAGACAAACGTGCAAATGTTTGATCTGCGAAAAGGTCGTTCCAGGAAGAGAAAAGTCACATGAATCACTTATCATGAGAAAGAGTTTTAGATCAGCATTTATTTTGGGCATGTTAAAACATTATTAGTGAAACTGCAGACAACGGCAAAATTGTAAAGATAAGGAATTGTTAGAGAAGGGAAAAAAAGGGTCACACATAGAATTTTTTAATTCAATCTTTCGTTTCGGAAGGTGTGGAAGGAATGCCAATCTCAATTATATACATCCTTAACTAATTATGGGTGGCTGGAAGAGGTAAGAATAAGAAAACCAGGAAGTGGATGGTAAGAGTTTTGATGGACTATAGGGAGAACAACTTTCGATATATCACTTTTGATATATTTTGTTTTATGTATTTTCCTTGATTCAATAATTAGTGGTATAATTTAATTTTACGCAAAGTACAGAAAGAATGTCTGGTGTTGTTCTTTCCCTAATAAATATACAATCTATGTTGAAAGTTTTTAAAATACTTAGACTATCATTCCATTATAACTCGAAGTTAAATCAACACGAGCTATGAAATTGCCTAAATCAACTATTTAAATCCCAGTATCATACTATTTTAACTAAACCATAGAATAATTTATAAAAAGAGATTTTACGAATTTGTCTAAAAAACTAAAATTTATACTTAGTATAGAGATATTTGATATTTTGTCACCAACAGAATTAAGTTATCATATCCAGTATTACATTTATACTATACTGTGAAGACCCCCCTTTGTTCAGAACCGAAATCAGCTGATCCGAATTCCTCCTGTTCCGACCGGCTACAATAGCGTAGTGACAGAGTATCTGGGATGTTTACAGTTCGGTTGAATAGGTGTCACGACCCTGATAGTTTGCGGTAATGACCCCGGAGGATTGCTTGGAGGAAGCCTCAATGAGAATTCAACTAAAAAACGAGCTGTAACCTTAACTGGAGTTTTCAGGTAACTGGAATCGTAACAGACCAAAAAGCGGTTGGCGAGACCGTAACTGACCCCCCACGTATAAAAAGCTAGAATTTTGCGACTCGGGGCTTTTCGACATTTTTTACGTAGGTGTTTTGACCTCCTGGAGGCTTTCACGACTTTTGACCGGAGCTAGCCTTTTAGTAATTGCGTTCGGGAGACTCGTAAAGTCCGCTTACCTAAGGAACGGCAGGGTCTCGGATACCGAACGGGGATAGATTAGATTTGCATTGCACTCTGGAAGAACCTCCCCGTTTTGTGACATTATTTAATCTTTTTTTTTCCGACTGGGAACGTCATGGAAATGTTATGCAAGAACTATTTTGTTACTTTTCGACTTGTTTTGAGAATATAGAATCCCTGTGTATATAACTAGTATTTACACCAGAAAATAATTTTTTTTTATCATTCTAATGTGACTGTGATCCTTCTTCACGCTATTTCTCACTCAAGAACATTACAGTCGTCACAATACTGTTTTTTTAATAGTTCATTTATAAACATTAGAAATCAATTTACAACAATGGTACGTTATTGAAGAAACATAGAATGTTTAAATTCAATTGAATTCCTCTAAATATCTGGTTAGGTTACTTTTATTATATTAGTAAGTCTTGTCTTATTTTAAATAAAATTCTTTCCAATAAACTAATAAATCTTAACGGCACAAAATGCGTATCTTTAGGAAACAAGTTTTATTACTTTTGTCATTCGATGATTGTGTTTCTGAAATTGAATATATGATAAATTAGATTTCTCAAAATCTCTGAAATCAAAGGCATTCTTTCGAAAACATACGGAACTCCAATGATGATTGAATCTACTTTGTTTTTGGAACACACGAAAGAAAATTTATGTATTAATTTCATTTATTTTTGTTCAATAAAATGTGATTTTAAATCTTTATAGCGATAAAATGATAAATATTTTAAACCAAAATTTATAAAGTATGAGAGCTCTAAGTATATGGTAAAATAGATGAGTGATTTGTTTCGAAGTTGCATTTGCATATATGATTATAATAATGTTATGCGTTTTTTCTTGGAGTTTATAACTTTAGAGTAAGAATGCTAGTAAATCAAATATCACAGGTTTACAGAATAATGAAAATATTTTAGAAAAATAATGTAAGGTTTATTTAAAACAAAGACTGAGCTTTATAAATAGTACCTCAACAGCACAAAAATTGTGAAGTCGCTACACCCCATTGATTTCACAAAGGGTTTTGTTAAAGCCCAGGGCAGGGGGACACTCTGTCTGGGTTTTTGACACTACACTACAAAAGATTGTCGCTTCGACCACGCTTTGAGATGTCTGAGGGGTATCCGAAGGACAGACGGGACAACGAAATGTCAGGCAGTAAGGTTGCCTCCGAAGAAGTCAATCAGAGGATACCAGGACACCGACGGGGAAAGAAAAAGCCAATGGGAAGAGGCAAAAGATGACGTCAATTTGCGAGAGTTTTTCGCCGGAGAGGCCACAGAAAAAAAAGAGAATGGACAGAGGTTCGATTTGCGGTGGTTGGTTTTTTTGGAGAGTTTTTCTCCAGCTTTTTGTGGGACTCAAGGATGCCCAGTTGTAAACCTGTACAACGGTATCTGTCGGCACCTGTCCGCAGATTGCTTTTTTTTAGGTTCACCTTGAATCTGGGACTTTTAGGTCCGCACCTGCCCGCCTGAGCTCTGTTATTTCCATTTGGAAAATTTCTACATATTCCATTTTAAATCAAAAATAAACGTTGTTATTCTTTCTAAGCTGTACGTCGTGTCATAAACACTTCGACATCAACATGCTACCCGAGCAAAAGTCTTGAGGATCCCGTGACGTTACAGAATCGAGTATAACTACTGAAGCTACCTGGCAACAGGTTTACACAATAAACTATCATTTCGTCTAGTTTCTATATCTCATTTAGTCGCTGAGCTGTAGCCTCTGAAGTAAGCCCAAGCTGTTTGTCCTGAAATTATAAAGTTACAGTGAACTTGAAGAAAATTGTTGTTGTGCTTGTGAAATTTTGAAACAAACTTTCCAATACTTCTACATAGACATTTTTATTTCTTAACCAAGAATACGGGGAAGGAGGACACCTTGTTTCAAATACAGTTGTGTGATTAATTTAAACGTTTCAAAAATGATATAATGTCAGTCTATAAGGGTTCTAAATTAAGATAAAATGGTGTTGATTGTGGTTTTTTGATTGGAAAGATTTT
>CM063508.1:166678245-166705745 GCA_032207245.1 Pardosa pseudoannulata | reverse complement strand
ACAATTATTTTGCCTCTAGCCTTTATATATTTCCCAAATAGGCCTGTAGCCTTTATGTATTGCACAGGTTTTATCAGAGATAGTTTAACTATTTTCAAAAGGTTTGTTTCCCAGAACACGAAAAATGTTTTATACAGTGGACTCCGCTTAATGTAATCAGTCTGAGACACCGTGATTTTGACAACAATACCCGACTGGTAACAATAAACGATATGCAAAATTTACCCCTCGACCTTTAACCCTCTAAGCGGTTCGCACGTATAATTCTGCCAAACCGATGATGTATTCAAACCGGTTGTCACGTACAATTTTCGACGTCCAAAAACGTTCCGAAAATGGATGTTTTGTACATTTCTGCCAGTGTTTTCCATCATGGAGTTTTGATGTAGGAGGGTCAGGTCGATTGTTTAGGAACTGCACACCTACTCCCTGAGGCACAAAGACGCTGATAGCTTTTCATGGCTTTGTAAATCTCTATTTCGAAGTATTTCGTTTGCGGTGACAGATGTATTTCTAATTGCACCACTTAATTATCTTGGAGAACTTTCGTAAAAATATAAATAAGTCTTTCAAAGAATATTTTTATTTGTACTTTTAGAATCCATTATTTCTTATGGGATGATCCTCGATACTCGACGAGCTTTATGTTTATTAAAAATTAACAATCTATAATGTCTATTTATATATCTATATATAACCACTGCAACAACATAAAGCAGCAATGAGTTTGCGTCATATAAAATATCGCATTTGCTAGCTAATCTTTTGATCATTCCTCAATTCCCTAGGTGTAAGAGGGAGAATTCTCAGAAATTCTAACAACAGCGAAAGGGGTGTGAAGACTCCCCTTTGTCCGAGCAAGCGCCAAAACAGCTTATCGTAGTACACCTGTACCTGGACAATAGCGTGGCGTCGCAGAGTCGGGGATCTTGACAATCGGACTGAATAGACGAATACGCCCCTGATGGATCTCGTTAATGAACGCTCGGAAATTCCGTGAAGAGACAGACAGCAAATAACAATTCAGTTAAAAAGTATAACTGTAACTTCAGCTGGAGTTGTCATGTAACTAGGATCTTAACTGAGAAAAAAACAGTGGCGGGACCGTAACTGACCCCCCAGGTATAAAAAGCCTACAATTTTGCGACTCAGGGCTTTTCGTCATTTTTTTCGGAGGTGTGTTGACTTCGTGGAGGCTTTCGCCTTTGTACCAGAGAGCTTGCTAGTTCGGGAGATTCGTAAAGTCCGCTCATATAGTGAGCGGCAGAATCTCGATACCGAACGGGGGATAAATTGGGTTTGATTTCACCCTGAAAAGCCTCCCGATTTGTAAGAGATCATTAATTCTCTTGTTTTTCTTTCGACTGTGATTGTCGTGATGAAGTTTTTATCGGCAACCATCCTTTGCAGTTCTAGATGATTTAGGAATTAACGTTCCTTTGTAAATAGCCGTATTGAATCCAGAATTAAAGTGAATTTCCAATTTTATTCTTTGACTGTGATCCATTATTCACGTTACCTCTCATTTGAGAATATTGAAGGCGTCAGAGGGGAAAGACAAGAATGGGTTCCTTCTGAATACATTGTGGATATTCCTTTGCCAGTTAAAATGAGGCTCGAAAACTGGTAGCATTAATTGATGTAACGATCACAATAAGCGGTAATTTAAACATACAAATGAATAGAGAAAATAGGGACCAAATGATTTCGATAACAGTAAGCGATTGATAACATTAACTGCGATCACATTAAGTGGAGTACACTGTAATAAAAGTAAATAAAAATTCGTCCATATTATTTATTTGTATATTTATTCATTCGTAGATGATAATATCCATAAATAGATTATATCCACTTAGAATTTTGGTAACAGCATTTTTTATTGCATTCTAAATAAAACAGTATATTCATTACACAACATATTCGTTCATATTTTCTTTCGATTTACAATTACAATTTTGAAACTCATGGGCATTTCTACCACTTTTTTTTCTTAGATAAATTTATTTAAAAGCGAGATATTAAATGTGAATCCTTAAAGTTTAACTTATTCATCTTAGCACGAATATGAGACCATTTAATAAAATACCATAATATTAAAAGAAAAGCTCTTTCAAATGTTTCATGCGCTATAACAAACAGACCTCTCTTTTTATAACACTTTGTTTAAAAACGAATGAAAATAGAACACCCATAATCTTATAAAACGGTAGTAAAAGTGAAGATAAATGTGCTGCAGTGAAATTTCAAGTTTCCGACATTAAGCGGTAATGTTTCTTAAATTTAATATTAGATGAAATTGAATTTCTCGCTCACTCGTGATATAAAATGGAGAGCAATAATACCATCTCATAAAGCGATAGCATTCACACATACTTGCAAAATCACCTAAATCATTCGTAATCATTTTTAGCTGAATGGTGGAGGAAAGGAATTTGTTTTATACCTACGTAGCTGTCATGATACATATATGTATTTCAGAATTCAGTACTCTAAATTCCTAGTTCAGACGTCAGAAATGATTTAGAAATTGGAAGTGCTAAGGATAATTATTTGCCTCGTTTCGAGGAAATAATGGAGCCATGTCAAGGAAAATTAGAAGTTCCGAGTATTTTAAAAGGAGAAATTTTTAAGGAGGCAGTGAAGGAATATACCATACTACGTGGAAGTTATTTATAGAACTTACGTCGCAAGCTGAAGGAAGTTAAAAGCTATGTTAATTATAAGCACTTATGATAATACACATATGCGTTTTAAAATACAATTAGCAACCCCTAATTGCAATTATATCCAATTTTACTAATTATGTTGTAAATTTTTAACCTTTTGTGTTTTATGAGCTATAATTCTTTAAAAGCTGCATTTTTGGTTTATACAAAACAATGTTAATAACCGAAAAACTTTGCTTAATGGTATTTTGAGTTGACAGAAGCAATTATTCAGCAAGTGTTTTTAATATTTTTAATTTCTTTTGTAATACATATTATAATTTTATAATGTACAATCCAAAAAATGAAGATTCATTTTTCATTTATGAAACGAAAAATTTAGTTTCTACTTAACATCAATGTTTTCTTTTCACGCTCCCACAATTATTTATCGTACTAAGACATTCTTTTAGCCAAAATGCATCTAGCAATCAACCAAAATAAAACTAAGTACATGCCATGTGGTATTAATAGCAAACCCTATTTTGAAATTGGGAATTACAAATTTGAAACTCTTAGCAAGTTTAAATATTTATGATCAGAAGTTAATAGCCGAACGATGGCCGATTGGTTAGGGTTCTAGCCTTCGGTACCGGAGTTCGTGGGTTCGAATCCCACAGTGGCATGGATGTTGGTAGCCGTTCAGAATCAGCTTTAAGCTGTAGGTCCCGGTCTCATTTGCCCTCTTGTTGCAATAAAGTAGATCACTCCAAACCAAACCAGAAGTTAATACTCTCAATGATTTAATGCCTGAGATCCGTACTAGAGTCACAGATGCTAACTGTTGTTGTTTCGGACTCAAAAAATATTTGAAGTCTAACTTCAATAGCAGAAAAACGAAGATCCAAATTTACAAAAGCTTAATCAGACCAATTCTTACTTATTCTGCTGAGACCTGGGCAATGACAGAAAAAGTAAGAAATATCATTTCTGTTTTTGAAAAAAAAAATTTTTTGAGAAGTAATTTTGGTGGCATAAAACATAATAATATCTGGAGAAGAAGAACTAACTCTGACTCTATAAATCTTTTAAGGATCTAGATATAGTACAATATATAAGGATTCAGAGAATTAAATGGGCAGGACACCTGTGCAGAATGGATGAAGATCGTGTAACAAAAAAGATCTTCTCGGCCAGACCATTTGGCACCCGAAAAAGAGGGAGACCTAAACTTAGGTGACTCGACTACTTGGAATCGGACTTGAGACTTTTAAAAATTACTAACTGGATGTCCATGGCCAAGGACAGAAGACCCTGGAATTCGATTCTGAGGAAGGCAAGAGCCCATCTTGTGCTGTCTGACCATTGAAGAGAAGAAGACATTATTTAGCACGATTGTACAGTAAAATTTGAAGAACAACTTGGTTTATTCTGGCCATTAAATAATAATAAGAAGACATTGTTTAGAACGATTGTACAGTAAAATTTGAAGAACAACTTGGTTTATTCTGGCCATTAAATAATAATAAGACATTGTTTAGCACGATTAAACAGTAAAATTTGAAGAACAACTTGGTTTATTCTTTATTAAAACATTTAATAATAACATACAAAATAAAAATGCCAAAATTGTAATATGAATTATGGCATTGTGTGAAATGAGATATAGAAACATTTTGAGAGAAAGTTAAATTAAAAACATTTCTTGTCTCAGGAAAAGATGATATTTGTCACCTTAAGTGCAACAAAACTGAGTAAAATTGTAAGGTTGTTTGTGAAGGGAGATTAGGTGTGAGTATTTAAATTTATTTGATAGGATAACTATATATGCTTCTTAATTTTAATTAAAAAGTGATTCATTATAACTCAACTAATAAATAAATCTTCTCTTACAGTTTTAAAAGACTGAAATTAGTCCCAGATAATTGTGAGAAATCAAATGTTTATCAGGTGACCATAAATGTGCTTTGAGTGATGCAAGTATTCAAATGTTAGATTTCAACTCAATACACAAGTCTCCAAAAAGTTTTTTGTATTTTGGACAACGGATAAATAAACAGGATGTGCTCTTTGGCACCGAAATGTGTATGCTCGAATCCCACTTCTCGAACTCACTTCTGGTATGGGTGTTGGTAGTCGTTCGAATTCGGCTTTAAGCAGTAAGTCCCGTCTTGTTATCTCTCGTGTGGTCAAAAATAATTTGGAGCACTATAATGCACTGTAATATTCCCAGCCGAACATCCAACTGCCAGTGTAGACAAATGGGTGATCCTCATGACTGTATTCAGACAAAGTTATCATTTTGATATACAATGTATATATGTATATATATATATATATATATATATATATATATATATATATATATATATATATATATATATATATATATATATATATATATATATATATATATATATTTATATATGTATATATATATATATATATATATATATATATATATATATAAACATTGTTTGGATATGTATAAATTCCATTGTATATATATAAATAACGTGGTACTTTGGAATCGCTACTGAATTACTATCAAAGAATTGATCGCTATGATTATTGCCTGACTAAACTCAATGCAATTTACAAGGAGGTAACTATTAAAAATAATACAGGGTAACAAAATTTACCTTTATTTTATTTACATTCTTGAAGTGTTACAGTATTTTCGATAGGTGCATAACATTATAGCTCGTTTTAAATAACATTATTATTTAAAACAACATTTTAACTCTCTTGAGTTTTTAAGTATAATCAAATAGGACAATATTAAGTATTTTATGTTAATTGGATTTTCTCTGAAATCAAAAATTTATGTGCTAGTTTTTAAATTTTGTATTTCGATTTATACAAAATTATTTTCCTATTTATTTTTTGAAAATCTGTTGTTCTTAATGAAGCAAGACTTCAGTTTTTTACTTCAAAAAATAAATCTTAGTTTCACGGAGAAGAGGAATAAATAATGAAATTTCTTAGAGCATAATTTCAACGTCACATAAAAATTTAGATTAATTTTTTCACGTTCTTAGGAAATTTTCAGCTAAAATATACGAAACAGTTCATTAATATGGAAGGAAAACTGAATTATCCCATGATAATTTTATTGATCAGACTTACTTTTCGACCTAATGCTCGTTAGGAATGCATTAAGCATTCCATACCAGTAGTTCAATTTCTGTCATATCAATACTTTGTCAATTCGATGAGAATTTTTTTTATCGGTAATTCCCCTCCCCTCTGATTTTGCTAGCAATTCTGAAACGACGTTAAAATAAGAACTTATTCACTCCCTGAATAATAATGCATAATCAGTTTACCCTTTAAGATATCCCCAAGAAATTGCTTTCCTTTCCGCAAAGGACAGAGGTCCATATATGACTAATTAAGGCTCTTAGAGAAGCTAGAGTCGTTTCGGAAAACATTGTTATTAGAGGAGCTTTATCGTTCGATGCAAATTTAATGTATTTGATGTCGGAAAATATTGGGAAAAAATGCTTCAGCATCCCTTTAATGATGATGTAATTTTCTTTATTTGCTTGCCGTTTTAATCTCTTTTTTTTCTTTTCAGAAAGATTATTTCTTTTATTTATATACTAACGAGAGGAATGGAAATTAAGCTTCCTTGATCGTTCTCTAATAGGTCAATTAAATTAACAATTAGATACTGATTTGTTAAGTTACAAGTTTTTTCTTTTTACATATCTGTCCTTTTTTGTTGTTGTTTGCTGCATTCATAACTGGGAACATTTATAAAAGGTTTTAGAAAAACCTGATATGCACTCATACGTTTATTCTGACAACTCAAAATTTATATTATAAATAAATAAATAAATATATTGGAGTTCAATATATCCTGTGAAAAAAAAATTGAAATACACAAGGTAGACACTTTATCTATTGAAATCCATCCGGTCTTTACCATAGATATAGTGACAATGTGGAAACACGACATAAACCAAAAGTCAGTACATCATGTGGCTTTCCATATCCCCTATATAATAATAGCAAGTTATCTGTCCTCGAATTTATGAAGTGGTTGTACCTGGAATGGATACAGACATCCATATTGGATTCTTGATGAGTTAATGAGTTAAGGTTAGCAACGTTCGAAATCCACCCTTTTTCCCCTTTTTTAGCTTTTAATGTCGTTATTTTAAGTCCTATTTTACCCGATTAAGAGCAGGTGATTAAATTATTAATTTATCACATAATATATAGGTAAAAGTAATAAATACATAGGCTTTTTTCTAGCATTATGACGCTATGCCTTTAACAATTTCATTTAATCATTTATTATTTTAAATTGTTTAAATATAGTCTGCATTATTTTCATGTTTTACCATTGAACTTAGATATGACGTAAATAATTATCTTTTATATTTGGCTTAAATAATAGATCAGGTACATATGTGAACATTTTAAATTTAATCATCGATTATTCTTTGTTGCAATGAAAATTTAATCACTGGTATTAACAATAAATTCAATCTACATCAGGTTTGGTTTGGTTTGGAGTACTAAAGTCTACTTTTTGAAACACGAGGGCTAATGAGACCGGGACCTACAGCTTAAAGCCGATTCCGAGCGGCTACGAACATAAATGCCACTGTGGGATTCGAACCCCCGAATTCAGGTACCGAAGGCCCAATCTACATCAGGGTGTAGTAGAAATGATATTTTCATTCCTTTATTTCCATTAATTACTGTGGCCAAAAAATGGGTGGAACTTAATGATAATTTCGACGTAGTTAAGAAAACTTTGAATTAGTTTTCTAAATGAATTCAACGTGATTCTAAACTGCATTGACAGTATCGGAAGACTTTAGAGGAGTTTGAAGATAAATTATTGAGCTTATACAATATAATTCTCAGGTAAAAAAAAACCATTTTTTTATCTGCCTCATAGGGAACTTTACAACTCTGGAAAATTAAAAATTTTACTGATTCCGTCATATGGCGGGCTGTGTGGTAGTGAAATAATATGTAACAAATACAAATTACAAATTTCATGCATTTATGTTACAGTCGTTATCTTTATATAATTTATCCTTTATGTAATATTTATCTACTTTACTTACCTCCTTCTCTATTAGCCGAACGATGGCCGAATGGTTAGGGTGCTGGCCTTCCGAACCGAAGTTCGTGGGTTCGAATCCCACTATGGCATGGATGTTCGTAGCAGTTCGGAATCGGATTTAAGCTGTAGGTCCCGGTCTCATTAGCCCTCGTGTTGCAAAAAGTAGACCGTAGCGCTCCAAAAAACCAAAAAAACCAAACCTTCTCTATTATTATGGACTGAATGATGACAGGACAGTTCCTAGAGGGGGTGAATAAACTAAAGTACTCCGCGAACAAAATCCAAAGTGGCTGGAAAATAACGTATAGTATATTAGTAAAAATATGCTTAATTTTTAATATTACTTGTATTATTTTGCACACTTATTTTAAAACTTAATATAGCTTTTATATTTCATATTTCATTGCTTAAGTAATTTTTGCTATATCTTTACAGTAAGAACAAGTAATCTGTAATATCCCATTGTTCACTTAACAACTTCAATAAATTAATAAAAGTGGCAAGACTCATATCTGTATACATAACCTGCTAGAAAACCTCTTTAAACCTTTTTCGTGTAACCTTAAGCCTTTATAGGTGGAATATAATAAATTATCCAACTATTTTATAATAATATTACAAATTTCATATTTTTACTATTTACTTCAAGATTAAAATTAATTGGGTTAGTTAATTGTTTTTGACTTCTTGAATTTATGTTTGAATAAAAAAAATAAATACAAGCTCTTCATAATTTGTATTTCTTTTCTTTTTTTCCAAATCAAAGCTTGCTATTTTTTTTCTATTTTTAGCTTACTACCAATCTATGCAATTAGTTGTTATGGAAAAAATATTAATTATTTTGCTTTTATTTTCCATCTTTCCATCTTTTAATCTCAGAAATATACTCAAACAGCCAATAACCTAGTTACGGCCGTGGATGATGACCGAATAGTAGCCTATTGTGTTTTGCATCCTGGCCGTTGCTTCGATTCCTGTTAATAACATGAATGTTCTTTAGGGTATATAGTTCCTTAAATATGGTTGTCATCTGGATGGTGGAGGGTCTAGGTTTCCTGGTGTAAGTTGGTGTAGAATAATTATTGTAGAACTATTGTTGTAGAATTATGGTTGTAGAATTATTACATTTCTTCTTTCAGCCGCAATAACCTTTCGCCGGTTCTTTGGTGGAACTATATGGCGGCAGACACAATTCACTGCCTTCATATCGAATGCTCCAGAACTTTATAACAGAGGAAAATGAAAATTGACGAAAAGAAAAGAGTCCTATTAATTGAATAGCTGAAAGGAGTTTTTATTATTGACTATTCCTTGATGATCTTGTCAGAAAAATGCACGTCCCTCGACATGACACAAAGATAGGGAAAAAGGAAAATGGCTAAAAAAAAATACTCGTTTTTTTAATGATGCGGGTGATCTCTCCCCCAATTTCAACATCGCGCATGGCGAGGTCAGTGGAAAAATCCCGCCAGCGGGAACCCAAGACGATCGCCAAAACGTAGCGTGAGTAGGAAGAACAGCCTAGGAATCTTATGGCGCCAAGCAACGCTCAAGCTGGACAAAAGGTGAAAGATGGGGAGAGCAAAACGGCAACCCACGGATGGTCAGCGCGGGAAGATTCAAGATGACTTGGACATGGACAAGCCCCATTCCATAAAATAAGGGGTCAGGAAGCCGGCAATTCCTGGCATTCCCTTTTACATAGAATGTGGCTATACCACAGTTGGTATAGAAATTGACTTTAGTCTTTATAAGGACAAACATTTATTTACCAACACACACACACACTAAAGAAGCACACAAATAATAAAAGTAAACAAGGATTCATAACAGTGAAATTGCTAAGAAGTCTCGTACAAGTACGTCAGGCGTCGATCCCTAGCGCACTTTCTTCTCTCTCTTCTCGGTTCAATCACTCCCTAAAAAGCAAACAAAATGTAGAGGGCTTCTGTTGTCTGTCACGTTAGTCCTTCAGGGACTAGGAATCATTCTTCACAATGGTCAATAAAACTATTTTTTTATTATAAGAGAGTCTTTAAAACCTCTCTACACAGAAAGGCACAGCTCCAAGTCTGTATCTTCAATATTTCAAAAGATATTTACGCAAATGGATTGGTTTTACGGGCTTTATTTTAACCATCTCTAACTTCCCCTTTTTTCTTAGTGTTCGTTTTTCGTTGAATTTCATGCATTCAAGTGATAAGGCTCTTTTTTGTATATAAGATAAAATTGTTAGTTTTCTAATGTAGGTTTTTTTTATAATGTATAAAATAACATTAGGAATAGAATTTGTTTATTTTTAATGAGATATCAGAAGAAGGTAGAATACAATAGAGTTGTCAAAATGCATGGAACTCAAAATGCTGCCTGCTATTGGAATAGAAGATTATTGTTACTTCTTTGAGGTGACATTAAAAAGAACACGAACCCTAGAGCCGGAATAGCATCTAAGGCCCCAGAAAATTGCAATGCTAGCGGGTTTATTAATATAAGTTTGTTAAAATAGTAATATCATTCTAATAAAAAAATGCAGGAATTTTAAAACTGATATTTTTTGTCTAGTAAACTTAATTTTTTATCACACTTCAGGAAATATTTCAGCAATGGTCAGGTGATAATCAATAAATAGAGCTCTCGCTTTGGTGACCAAAATATGTGGGTTTGATTTACGCTCTTGTTATAAATGGATTGTAATTGTTTACAATCTATAAACAGTACGCCTGCAAGCGTTTACATATTGATCACAAGCAACTAAATTGCGTTGAAAGAAACAGCCTAAAGAAAGAAATTTCCGTTCTAAGGCAGCGATTTCCAAACTTAATACTATTACGCCACCTTATTTTTTTTCTCGCCTACCTACACTTTATTTTTAATGGGTATAATAATGTAGACGATTCTTTTAAAATATTAATTTTATTACAAATAGAAATACTGAAAACTTCAGTTAACATAATAATAATAAGGTTTTTCTGAAGCATACACTAGCATGCAAATTTTTTTTACATTAAAATATAAATCAAACTATATCTAAAGCATCAAAATTTAATGCGATTTACTGTTTCATTTTATTAGCGGTTCATTACCGAAATAGAGAGTTTACAAAGGCACTATTTTTAAATATTTTCATTTTTGATAATTTTTAAATAAATCAAAATTTATAAAGTATAATGAGAGCTCTAAGTATTGTAAGTATAAAAATGTATGAAAATTAAAAAATAAACATTAATTAATTAGTTTTTTATTGTTGGTTACTATATGAAGTTTTATTATTTTTAGTTATTATGATATAAAAAGTAATTTTTTACGAAAAAAATTGAGCTTTTAAGGTTGGAAATCACTACATAAGAGTGTAGTTTTCTCTTTACCACAATTATATTTTAGAAAATGAGGTGTATATTTATTTTACTTGTATGCTATTTTCTCTTTGTTATTACTTGTAAGCATGAAGAATACTAATTAAATTCTCTTTGTAACCTCTTCCAATGCAGAAAAATATTCTCAAAAGTGATTTTTTAACAGCAAAATACTAGATCTTTAGTCAAGAAGAAATGTGTTCTTTTAAATTTCTACACTCTTCAACTGAAGCCAGGAAATGCCGCCAAAGGCCTCCAAGGAAACAATTCATATTCTTTTCTGTATCTCCGATGAGAAACTCCACGCACCTGCAAGTTTCCCCTCTGCCTACAAGCATTTCCCCATTTTATGTATATCGTGTACGTCGCTCGGAACACATCATTTATAACATATTTAAACGCACCGTCCGTAATGCGTGTTGCTCTTGAGATGTTTTTTATCAACCCACCTTGTTTTAGTGCCAACAATAGGATGTATTTGTTTTCTCAATAAAATTTGACAGTGTGAAAAGATTTATTCTTGCCTCGCGTGCTTAAAATAAGCGAAAACCTACAGATATTTTTATTTGCTTATTTTTTTTAACTGCCATATGTCAAACAGAACCACCAGAGTTATCTTTGTTGTACGTCTGGTCTTTGTGCATAAAGATTTTATTATAAGCCGTAACTCTAGTTCTTCACGAAATATGCCTGTTTGAAAAATTGTAATAGTATCATGTTAAAGTGTATTGTTAATATATTTCTTTTCTTTTCTAAGGGGAAATGAATAAGTTATTTGTGCCTAAAGTTTTATTTCTGTGGGAAGTTTATGTGATTTAGTTTACGCCGGGTTAAGAAAAATGACAAACCTTTCTGACAACCGTATCCACTGTTTTATATTACATCTTTTGCGTGAATGGGGTGACTGTGTTTAGTGCATTTAAAGAAAGAACAAACTGCAGCAACGGCACGGAACTCTATACGTTTGTACACGTTCTATAAAGGTTTCTAGAACTTTCATAAAGCCACTTTCATAAAGAATGAACTCTCACGCTTTGCGAGGATTCTCACATCCCTAGATATTCGTGACAAAACTGAAAAATTTCTGACACTCAGTTATTGCTCAATGTTTTTATTTTCCAGATTCCCCGTACAGTAGCTTGGGCTTAAAAATGCAGATAAGTATTTTATTTTCCTAAAGCAATAATCAAGCTATACTCTGCTTTTAGGAGTAGTTTGTCAGCTACAACTTCTACAAAAAAAATTTGGCCGTGATGTATTTTAGTAAAACAGGTATTTCTTATTGTTTACCATTCTTATAATTTACAACCTTTATTATAACATCCTTAGCAGTTTGATAGCTACAACTTCTACAAAAGAAAAATTTGGCCTTGATGTATTTTAGTAAAACAGATATTTGTTATTGTTTACCATTCTTATAATTTACAACCTTAATTATAACTTCCTTAGCAGCCCTATGGCTGAAAGACCATACTCTTTTAGAAGCATCATTTGTAAAATTCTATTTATATTATTAAAGATTTGCATAATTTTTTTTTCAAATTCTTTATACATTGGAAGCCTGAATTATATTTATTTTATGTTAACATTAT
Source organism: Pardosa pseudoannulata (assembly GCA_032207245.1). NCBI lineage: Eukaryota > Metazoa > Arthropoda > Arachnida > Araneae > Lycosidae > Pardosa > Pardosa pseudoannulata. The sequence continues at coordinate 166,693,063 of CM063508.1, read as the reverse complement.
TTGATTTAATATAAACTGCTAACCAGTAATTTTTTTCATGGCAGAAGGTGTCATTATTTCTTTTCAAGTGGGGAAAAAACTACTAAAGCTGGCCTTCATAAAGTGTTGTACAATGTACACATAAGAGATAGTGTAACCTTGTAATGTGACGAATTATCTATGTTGGCAGAGAGTTTATCCAACAATTTTTCATATATTTAACAAAAATGCAAAGTTAACGTTAGTAAGCACAAGTAGAGAAAGATGGAACGAAGATAACTGATTCACAGCTATAAATGAGTTGCATTATCAATGTGAGTTAACGTAGTTCAAGAAAAAGGCAGACTGGATGAGAAGAAGCGAAAACACGTCTTATATAAACTACGTATAGAACCAATGTAATGAATGGAACTGCTGACATATTAGTAATAAACTAAAACTTAGACTAAAAAAATATTGTCTGTGCTCTTTTAAACACTTTTTACTTATATTGAAAACGGAGCTCGTTTATAGGTGCGATACAGCTGTCTACCTTCAATTTATTTTCTTTTTTTTTAATCTGAGCCTTGCATATATTAACATTGAATTTATTGCGAAAATCTGCCATAAAAGTTTACCTTCTAGTCTACTAAAGTTATTTCTTTACATGGGCTAAATCTAAATCTCGTGTCATGAATCAATTCTAAGTTCAGTAACATCAAATATAGATAGTCCGTTCTTCAATGTTCTTTTATAAGGTGTTTTCATAGAAAAATATGCATGTATGTTGAGTAAAATATAAACTAATGCTGAATTTAGTTTAAACCTCTGATTAAATTGGAATTTGTTACGTGCTTAAGAGAAGAGTAAAATTACATTGAAACACATCAATTAAATTTTGAACGAGTTATTTTATTAGCAATTTTTCCAAATGGAGTTTTAAACGGCTTATCTTGATCAAAAATTCCACTTGAAAATTAAGTCGTGTTATAAACTTACTGAGATTGGACGCTGCAGGCGAAACAGCCCATCCACACTTCCTGTCTCAAACGTCACTTGCATTCCCATTCTTTTATTCTGTCTGAGTTCGTCACCAAGTTCTCACCCTTTTTCCTTTATTGTAAAGTTTTTTTATGTTTTTTTTTTTTTTATTTTTTAGTCTGAAGAAACTAATAAAAAGTTATAAGCAGTGCAAGAGAATCTCTATTCTTTCTCCCCTTACCTCACCATTAAACATTGTTTGATGTCTTTTCAGATACCATGCTTTCGTCGGGTCGTTGTGCTGGGATCGCCTGATAGTAGATTGGTGCATCTGAAAGACTTCAAACCCCTTTTAATACACTTTCTGCGGATAAAGAACTCGAGCCATAAAACGTATTTGGTTGGCAATTACTCATCATCTCATCTCCCCTCGACAAAAGGATTATCTCTTATAGAGCAAGAGTTTGTAGATTAAGGACTGCATGGGGGCGACGCGACCTTCATAAGAATAGATTTTCCCCTTTCCCATGATTCCACGACTCTATTCATGTGTCCCATCACTTTTTCCCCCCATGGAAACCCCTGGGGGTGATGATATTGTGTAGGATGCTGTAACGACTAGAGTACATTCTTTTTTTCAGATTATTTTCGCTTTTTTTGCTTGCTCGGAAGTTTTTAAAATATTATCAAAGTAATAGCGGGTGGTAAGCTGGTAATAAATTACCCTCGTTAAATCTTCGGAAATTATACAATATTTTTTAATAAAGTTTATGAAGAATGATTAGATATGACAAAATACCCATTAATATAATCATTTTCAGGATGCGTAACCTTAACAACGCAATGAAATAGTATGCTAATTATAATGGCCACCCAGTGATTTCCAACCCACTTAACAGTGCTCCACTTGTACTCGTAGAAAGTAGTGTTTTTTTTATTTTTTTTTATTCAGTCTATATTAAAATATGTACTTCTGAAAATACATAAAAGTGTCACAAATTCGATAAAAATATTTCATAGGTTGTAATATGTCGCATTTAACTCATTTAATTTGTCACAAGTAATAGCGGGTGGTAAGCTTGTAATAAATTACCCTCGTTAAATGTTCGGAAATTATACAATATTTTTTAATAAAGTTTATAAAGAATGATTGCACATGACAAAATACCCATTAATATAATCATTTTCAGGATGTGTAACCTTAACAACGCAATGAAATAGTATGCTAATTATAATGGCCACCCAGTGATGTTCTGTCCCACTTAACAGTGCTCCTCTTGTACTCGTAGAAAGTGATGTTTTTTTTTCTTTTTTATTCCGTCTATTTTAAAATATGTACTTCTGAAAATACATAGAAAGGTCACAAATTCGACAAAAGTATGTCATAGGTAGTAATATGTCGCATTTAACTCATTTAATTTGTCACAAGTAATAGCGGGTGGTAAGCTTGTAATAAATTACCCTCGTTAAATCTTCGGAAATTATACAATATTTTTTAATAAAGTTTATGAAGAATGATTAGATATGACAAAATACCCATTAATATAATCATTTTCAGGATGTGTAACCTTAACAACGCAATGAAATAGTATGCTAATTATAATGGCCACCCAGTGATGTTTCAACCCACTTAACAGTGCTCCCCTTGTACTCGTAGAAAGTGATGTTTTTTTTTCTTTTTTATTCCGTCTATTTTAAAATATGTACTTCTGAAAATACATAGAAAGGTCACAAATTCGACAAAAGTATGTCATAGGTAGTAATATGTCGCATTTAACGCATTTAATTTGTCGCAACTAATAGCGGGTGGTAAGCTGGTAATAAATTACCCTCGTTAAATCTTCGGAAATTATACAATATTTTTTAATAAAGTTTATGAAGAATGATTAGATATGACAAAATACCCATTAATATAATCATTTTCAGGATGTGTAACCTTAACAACGCAATGAAATTGTATGCTAATTATAATGGCCACCCAGTGATGTTCTGTCCCACTTAACAGTGCTCCTCTTGTACTATAAAAGAAAATGATATTTTTCTTTTTCTTTTTTTAATCAGTCTATTTTAAAATATGTACTTCTCAAAATACATAAAATTGTAACAAATTCGACAAAAGTATGCCAAGTATGTCATAGGTAGTAATATGTCGCATTTTTTAAGCTTAAATAATCAGAAAAAAATGTAAAACTATTTTCTGCTTTCACTTTCAATAAATACAATACTAAATGCAATAATATATAACTCGCTAAAAAATTCTCTAAATACAATAATATATAAATCTCTAAAAATAATTTCCAGATTTCAAATATTTTTTAAAAATGAATGTCCTAGATTTTTTTTTTATGCATGGGCTATTCACTTAACAATTCTTCACACTCTCTTTTTAATTTTAATAAAAGAAATGTAGAATTATTATTTTAATTAAATATTGTGGACAATATGAGTAATATTAAATTTTAATTCCTCAGTAATTAAAGGGCATAATTCTCTTTGCATCTTTCTGTTTTTGTAAACACAATTAATCAAGTGTTCGCCTAGCTAGGTCAGTGAAATTAGATAAGCGGGTTATACTCAAGTTGAAAATGTGTATAAGCTTTTGAACCCAAATCAATACCGGATTAATATGAATAACTGCTTAGCAATAAGAAACGGAATAAGTGCTATACATATAAAAACTATACTTACATTACTCTACATATAAAAATTTCTTCAAATTTTTAAAATTTTAATTTTAAGAAATTAAAAGATTTTAATTTAAATGTATTTTAGTTTTAATATAACTCATGAGTGAAAGCACTTATAAAATATTTTAAAAATTATTTTAAGTAAAAAACTAATTTCGGATATGTAAAGATATTGTTTACAATTTTTAATAATTCGTAAAGTAAAATAAATAAATAAATAAATAGCATTTTGGGGATGATTTTTTGTTTTGTGGACAATATTTTGAAAACTATTACTCTTAATTAAAAATCCCGATAACAAATCCAAGAAATTATATTAAAATACATTTGTACAAAATTTCAGCTATGTACAATAGCATTAGAGATGTATCAGTTTGAACTTGACTAGGTTTGAAAAATTCAATCTGAATCTACTAATGTAGGTACAACTGTACTTAAAATTATCACTACTTGTCTTTGGATACTACAACCGTTTGTTATATTGTACTCTATTTTCACCTCTTATGAATAGTAGTTTTACGATATTACTGTAAAATGACTGTAAAAACAGTTGACTATAAAATCAAATTTAATTGTTCTTGAAATCTAGCTGATTAAGCCATTGGCATACACGATATCTGCCAATTGCGCGACCTATAGTAAACAAGAAAGTCGGTCGCGCGCCATGCCTTTCAGCTGTTCAGCCGTGTACCCAGATTGGCGTAAAAAGTATACTTTTCATGATATATATATTTCTGTATGACAAAATTAAATAATAAACAATATTTAGGTACAAATAGTAATTTTAAGATGTCTAGGATGTAGTCATAATCAATTAATCTTCGTGTACGTTTTCTTACAGAAAACATAATATCACTGTCCTCACTATCATATTGAACAGGTTCTATCGAATCAGAATCGGCAATAGTGTCCCACTTCACTCTACTAACATCTCTATTCCACTTGTTCTAATAATAATATGTAGCCTCTTATGCACAAATTCCTCACCACGAGTCAGACTCGTGGCTTTTGTTTATGACACAAATTCTTTACCACGAGTCAGACGCGGGGTTATAGGCCAAAGGGTTAAGACAGAATAATTTATATATGTGTGTGTGTAAGTAAAAGTAAACTAAATCGGGAAACTAATGTAGGTATTTCTGAGGTATCTCTGATTATTATTAAAATGATGATGGAATAAATTTTCAAAATCAAAATGAAATTAAATATGGAAAATTGACATTTTTATAGAGAGTAATATTCTACAAAAGAAAACTAAAATATGCATAACTTTTTCAAGTTTTACAAATGTTTCTTATAGTATTGGCTTAATAATCTTTTTTCCTTCTTATTTTTCTGAGAATCACAAGCAATCCTCATTAGTTCTCCAATATATGTCTTAATTAAAGAAGTTTAAGTTTTCTTAGTAAAAAATATTTATAACCAAAATCTACGAACACTGTATAGTTTCAGATTAAAGTCCCAAACTTTTATGCTTTTAAAATAAAGAATAAATCCTGGAAAAATATGCGTAAGATCAGTTTTTATTAAAATAAATTCAATGCCTTTAAAACTTTCCATTTAATTTTTGCATCTAGCTTATCTGAAAACATTTTTTCTCAGCATGGAATCTTTTTTTTCCACTCTATTCCATTTTACTCTTCATATAGAAACAGCCTCTCCGATATTGTCACACAAGAGATTCAAGTTTTATGCAAGAGGATATAAAATTTTATTGCGAAACCCCAAATCTCTACTGAGCTGATGCTTCATGAAACTGGAAAGAAAAAAAAAATAGCTTAGAGATTTTTTACTTCGGCCTTGGGAATTCTTGTAAAATATATTTCATACCAGAAGCATCTAATGTTTATACACATTTTATGCAGGTTGTTTGTTTATTATTACTATGAAAGCAAGAAACGGAGGCGAGGCAAAAGCGTTTTGCTTCGGTTTTTGATCATAAATCTGATATCCAGCTGCATTTTGAAATGCGATTAAGGATAGCCATGAACTTAAAAATAAAATTATAAATCACAATAGGTATTGTATTGTTTTTAAGCCTTGAGGCACAGACCCTTTTAAGCCTTGAGGCTCTACCCTCCGGTAATCGTTGCTATGAGATAAAAGAAGAGATTTCCCTTTTATTCAACGGTTAGAAATTAAGGATTAAAGGATTACTTTCTCTAAATGCATTCATCATTATCAGGAGGGGAATTATTCAACCTATATGATACCTTTATATTAGATTCCTTCCCACAACAGTCATCAGTTTGAGAAAGAAACAATCTCTTAGTGTGAGTACCACACAATGGACAAGTAGTGAATTGTTTTTCAGGTGTCAGTATGTACGAATTCCCTTCTGACATGGATGTTTGCAGTGATTTATTAGTAGCTTTCAAAAGGTATACCCTGATTTAATTTATTCTTGAGTAGCAAACAAGGGACCGAATGGCATTTTTCAGGTGCCAGTGGGTACGAATTCCTTTCTGACAAGGATGTTTGCAGCCATTTATTACTAGCTCTCAAATGGTATACCCTGATTTAATTTATTATTGAGTAGCAAACAGGGGACAGCATAGCATTTTTCAGTTACCAGTAGGTACGAATTCCCTTCTGACATGGATGTTCGCAGCCATTTATTAGTAGCTTTCAAATGGTATACCCTGATTTAATTTATTCTTTAGTAGCAAACAGGGAACCGCGTAGTTTACATACAATCTTACCGCGGTGAAAAAGAAAATCGTACCAACAGATATAACCTATATAAAGTTATACGCATCCACTGGAATATGTTTTTAGGGTCATGCAAAGCTGGATATTCAATAATACAACACAGTACACTATCTACTCGGCTGTTTTGGTCTACAATAACCTTTCATTGGTAAAATAGTTAAAATGAATAAAACGTCTTGTATTGACATGAAATATTCGTTATTATTCATTTTATTCAAAGAGATAGAGGTTGGTTATTATCCTTTTTCCTAAAAATGGAATAGTATCGAAAATAATTTTTCCAAAAAGGGCGTTCCTGTTGATCTATCATTACTTGATAGAGAGGATTCTGTATTTACACTCGTTGAAAAATTAGTTGTTTGGGTTTTGGTTAGACTTTGTTTGGTTTGTAATGCTAACAGTCATTGTTGCTACATGATTATTATTTTTTTAGTTCCTTTTCAAGTTCTGTAATTGTAGAGGGCTTATATTTGTCTTACACGAGAGTTTTGTGCAAATACATCACCAGATAGGATTAGTTTGCTGGTTAATTATCTGGGTGGATATGCTATGGTTAAATTTATCCTGCACGAGGAATAAATAAATCGTGATTATCCGCTTCGTGATTATGTATTCAACAGTAAAAAACGAAGCTTCAAATTGACAAAGCACGACTTGTACGTTCTGGAGCTAAGAATTCGATTGAAGACGAAATAACGCAACAAAAGACCCAATAACTCGACAATCATAGCTTGTGGAAAGAAAAAATGCAAAGCGTTTCACAGTAACGCAAACAACACGCATATAATATCACACATACATATAATTATACGTACTTAGTAGATTTGTGGTAGTTAGTGGGTTTCAACCACAAATCTACTAAATATGTATTTTTACGTTCTCCCGCGCTCCCGTGACAGACTGCAAAAAACGTAAAAATACGTTGCCAACATGCGAAGTGTTAATATAAATTACTTTTTTCATTCTAGAAAAAATTTTGTTGTTACAGTTTCCATACATTAATATAGATATCATTTTTACATTTAAACTACTTTTGTTTATTAAAGAATCAGAAAAGCATCACAGTTAATGCTTTCCTGTTTTCATAAGTGGAAGCATTTATTATTTCCATATACGTATAACTATTTTTTCTCACTGATCTTCGTATTTGTCATTTTCCACTGCATATAGATCTGTTGGTTGGTTAGTGTTAAGTCCATTTAAAAGTCATGTGATTTCTCGTGGAAAAGGGGATTCCATTCCATCGAGAATTTGGGCTTCTAAAAAGGAATTATGGAGACCCCTGCTATGCCTCGACGATTCTTAAAGAAATATCCGCAGGGATCACTTCATATATAAAACCATGTTTTAGAAGAGATTCACTCGGTGAAGTTAAATAAAACAACTAGATCTAGACACAGGCATTAATTTAAGATAGTATAAGGAATGACATAGAGCTCTGGATATCAAACTGAACTAACGTTACAGAAGTTTAAAATACCGAAAGTACATACAAGTTACATAAACAAACACCAGAACCATCTATGCAACCGAGCCATATGCTACTGTCACACTGACTCTTATATAGGCAGACAACATATACATACATTACAGATATTTGCATATTTAAAAAGATGATGTGTTGCCACAAATAAAAATACGATAACTATAAAACTTTACTCATAATAAATATCAATACAGATCAATGAATTCATGTTACAATAATATGTGAAAATACATTACAATATTTATAATATATACAAGACACTATTTACAAAGACTGAACATTACGTCAACGGCCTTAATCAGAAATGATGCGTATGACGTCAATCTTCGGCGAATCAAAACGACGCAACGACTTTAGTTGTTATTGCGTAATCACAACAGAGTCCTCGTAATTTAGAAGCAGGAACAAAACAGAAAATTCTCGCACTTGGTCTTCCAAGTTCAGGATTATTGTTTGGGGCAAGTGGAAAACATTGCAACCAGGAACCTATATTACGTACCTCAGCCTAAATACATTACACTATTTATAATATATACAAGACACTATTTACAACGACTGAATGTCGTGTAGTCCTCGTTTATATTTGAGTATCAACCTGTGATCAAATGTATAGTGGTGATTTATTGTTAATTGCGTTGTGTAAAGTATTTTTGTACTAAATTTAACCACAGGTTCTGAGAAACTACAGACATAAATATGAAGATAAACTAAAAGCTGAATTAACAGCCTTCGAAACTAGCTTAATATAAAAAAAGTAAATTTATTATAATATATATACATCTATGAACATACAAAACTGATGCTAATTTTCATAAAATAAGCTTTGTCCACATCTTCTAAATTAGTTCTGACAATTTTTTTATACTTAAGTAATTTTGTGAATAGAGAGAGGACCTAATCTTAATTTCAAAATGTATGTAAAAATGGGGTACCTTTGTGGGTTAAAAGGTTGAGCCCGGAACACTGCTGGTTGAAGGGTATCTATGGCTGATCAGGAGTGGGAATCTATGGATCATCCGTCGGTCTCAGGAACACTTCCTGTCGGACTTGGCTGGACTCTCGCACTCGTTCCGTCGGACTCCTCTTTTCGTCTCGACTTCCGAACGTCTTCTCTTCTCGACTCACGAACAACTTCCGTCGGACTCCCGACTCTCGAAAACCTTCTTTGGGACCTCCCAACCTCCTCTCCATTTTTTTTTAGATTTTTCATATTTATTTATTTCAACCTTGTCCCCTCTTCCTTCTTATCGTCCAATCGGGATAGTTGTAAGAATCTCATTGGTCTGCTTAAACCCCGCCTTGAGACCGCCAACGTGAAAAACCTTATCCCTTCTAATTGGGCACTGTCCCTTAGGGACTCATAAATACTCCACAAAGGTACATTCTTATTTAATGTCAAGTACGGAGACGGGATTCTAATCTGGGACTGGGATCAGAACCCCGCCCGAGACCACCGTACAAGACAACAATATCCGTTGAATAGAAATTTATGGTCCTCTATCTCTTTACAAAGATGTGATGAGGTCAGATTTAGATCCCGAACATTTTACTTCTTGTATGAATGAATCAATTATATAACTGATCTAAATCGCCTCATCACACTGAACATTGCGTCAACGGACTTAATCAGAAATGATGCGTATGACGTCAATCTTCGGCGAATCAAAACGACGCAACCACTTTAGTTGTTATTGCGTAATCACCAGAGAGTCCTCGTAATTTAGAAGCAGGGACCAAACAGAAAATCCTTGTGCTTGGTCTCCAAAGTCCAGAATTATCGTTTGGGCAAGTGGAAAACATTGCAACCAGGAACCTATTTTATGTACCTCAGCCTCCATTACGGAACACGGTTGATCCTAAGCCGATTTGAGACTCGATCCCACTACCCTGCGGTTATCACTGCCTCTTCCAAGTCAGCTACTGCAGCTTTATATATCCGTTAGTTTTAACAATAGAATATGACTTGGAATTGCTTAGGTTAACCAATAAAAAAAAAGTCGTTAGTAAACTCAACAAACAAATGTATAAAAAAGACTGCCTCTTTTTTTCTAAATTATAAATAGAAAAAATACTTTAAACACCTCATCCACTTAAACTTTATTTATTAGCTTTAACAGGAGAACCGGGCAAATTTCCGAATCATATCTTTATTATCTTTAAACAAGAAAATCCCCTAACGACGCTACAATCTCCCGGAAGAATTTACTGTGAAAAGAAATTTACTTAATGGAACAAAAATACTATTTCTCGTTAATATATTTCATATTTACCGATGCAGAAACAATTTTCTTTTGGAACTAAGAATAGAAAAAAATATATATATAATTCTAAGGCGTTTCAGCCGAAAGGAAAAATCTGAAAATTAATTTCATATATTACAACTTGATGAGATAAATGGCGATGCCATTTAATATAAAAAAAAAAGTTAGAGGCATTAAACGAGTAATATTGAGATATCGTAGAATAATCTGTACTTTTACTGAGCTATTAATCACCCGATATTAATTTCCTCTGGGGTGTTGAAATACCCTCTTTCATTAAGAAAGAAAGAGTATAAGAGCAAATTAAGTGTAGAATTAACTTTATATAAGATTATTTTTGGCACTTCATTAGTAAATGGTATATTGTAATTAAACAGCGATGATATTATATCGGCATTAAGCATGTTTTTGTGTCGACAAATGAATAGATGAAAAGACATTGGACGAAAGCAAAAGAAGTTTGTTGAGTAAGTTTATTGATGTATTCATGCTGCAAGAAAGTATAGAACAGTTCAGGAATGAAAAACATTGACCGTTCATTTGCAGTGCTACTCTCATTGTTTGGCATCTTATGGATATTGTTCCTTTCGAGTTCATGGAAGAAATGAACTTCCAAAGGCAAAACAAATAAGAAATTTTATTGAAATTACTAAATAAGCAGTTGTTTATAAGAATTACTAACTAGGAAATAATTCTTGTGCAATATAAGAACACAATATACAAGAACACACTGTACTACATGTAAAAATAATGTTACGTTGACCTAGTGTTTGAGAAAGAAGAAATTAAAACTTATTAAGGAACACGGGGAAAATAGATATTGATTAAATGATTTTATAAAATTAAATAAATGAATAAGGAATACAACTGGAAAATAATAAAATAATAAAAAACAATGCAATGTGAACCTATATTAATACTCTTATGACTCCAACTTAATATTTTTATTTACGAAATATATATATTTATGAATAAATATATGTGAAATAATCCGAGGTGGAAGTTCCGAAGCTTACAACATTGCAGCACAAGTTTCGTTAGCGAAAGATAATCAAATAACTTAAATTCGTTAACAGTTGTCATAGTTCTAATAATAAGACCCAACTAAATGAATATTCTTATATTAATTTCTTTAACAATCGCTTCTTATACTAAATATTTTTCGTTCAGCCATTTTGCTTTTGTGGCATCCAGCAAGATGTCTACCAGAAAATAAAGAAATTAATTCTACACGCCATATTCTTTTCCAGATGACATAGTTGTACACCAAAGATGTCAAACATGCCGCTACCGGGCAGCATATGATCTACACTCTTATTTTTAAGACTCCCAAAGTATAATGGTATGAAACAAAAGTATTTATATAAATTTCATAATTGAGTTTTAAAATTCCGCCCTGCACTATTTGTCTTTTCAACATTTCAGTTGGAGACTTGTTAACATTTCTCACACATTCTGAGTATACACATATGTTTTCATATACTACACGGAATTTTCGCTGACAAAGCAATAATCAAGAATTTTAATCCCCGTGCATGCGGAAAAACTGCTAAGCCTTAGAAATGAATTTAAAACAGCGCTTGCAGAGTTTAAAATATTTTGTAGAGGAGTTTTTTTAACTTTCTCGGTAAGCACCGAATCAGCAACTAAGAAAAGAGAGGTGATCAAGATTTGGTGCAATTCAGATTTGAAAAAATAATCTCAAACTTTCTATAATGAAAAGATTTTATCAACAAATGTTTTTCGAAAACGCTAACGTCCCCAAATGTGGAAAACTTGCCAAGCTTATAGTTTTTGTGTCTAACCAACATATGTGATCATCAGAACAATTATAATTCAAGAAGTTAAGCCTTTACAAAAACTCAAATTGCAACAATACTAATATTAACTAACGTATCTATAATTATATGTAAATCGGACAGTGTGTTTTGAAATGTGTTCGAATGTCGAAAATTCTAAAAATTGCTTATATTTAAAAAACAAGTATTTCCAAAAAAACATAATTATGGAGAAAAATGTGTATAAATTGCGTACACATTTTTCTCTAATGTATGTAATGTTATTTTTAACTACACAGTATCTTGGAATTAAAATGAATTGTAAAAAAATATAAAAGATAAATTCTATAGTGTAAGGATTTTGTGGCCAAAATATTTTTCTGAAAACTCGTCATTGTCGCTTACTGGGGAAATATGACTAGCATATTTTTTATTGACGAGCCAGTCTATTTGGCTGCCAAAAGATTAACATTCGGAAAATTACGCCTTTACAAATGAATAATTTGTAATAATACTAGCACTAATTTACGAAGTTATTTTAATACATATGGAATTTGCAAAATGCATTTCAAAAATTCATTTTCAAAAATAGAAAATTCCTAAATTCCGCGAATTACATATTTTAATTAATATGTAATTCGCGGAGTGTGTTTTGAAAATTTCTTTCCGAATGTCGAAAATTCCAAAAATTGTCTTAACAACTGTCTTATATTTTAAAAACAAGCATTTCGAAAAAAAATATACTTATTGAGAAAAATGTACATAAATCGCGTATACATTTTTCTCCAAAGTATGTAATGCTATTTTTAACTACACAGTATCTCGGAATTAAGATGAATTGTGAAAAAAATGAGATAAATTCAAACTTTCTATCGTGAAAGGATTTTGTTACCAAAATTTATTTCCGAAAACTCGTCGTTGTTGCTTAATGGGGAAATATGTCTCGCATATTTTTCACTCACTAGCCAGTCTATTTAGCTGCCAAAAGATTAACATTCAGGAAATTACACCTTTACAAATACGCAATTTGTAATAGTACTAGCATTAATTTACAAAGTTATTTTAATACATGTGGAATTTGCAAAATGCATTTCAAAAATTCATTTTCAAAAATAGAAAATTCCTAAATTCCGCAATTTACATATTTTAATTAATATGTAATTGGTGAAGTGTGTTTTGAAATCTTCTTTCCGAATTTTGAAAATTCCAAAAATTCTCTTAACAACTATCTTACATTTTAAGAACAAGTATTTCAAAAAAATATAATCATGGAGAAAATTGTATATAAATCGCGTATACATTTTCACTGATGTATGTAATGTTATTTTTAACTACACAGTATCTTCGAATTAAAGTGAATTGTAAAAAAAAATAATTAAAATTCAAATTTCTATGTGAAAGATTTGTTACTTTTTTTGAATCGTGTTGTTGCTTAATGGAATTATTTAAAAAAAATTATTTTCAAAAATAGAAATTTCCTAAAATTTTCTTAATAATTAACTTATATTTTAAAAAGTGTTTCGGTCGAAAAATGTGGCTATGCAGAAAATGTCTACAAATATTTATTTTAATCACACTATATCATGTCATTGAATTGAAAAAAAAGATAATGAAAATCCGTTCTCTTTAAGTTTTGTAATTGGAATAAAAACAATTCTCGATACATTTGTATAAAATTGTAATTTTCTTTTTCATCAGCAATTTAGTGTGCGTTGCTTACAAAGGATTTTAAACCTGCATCTCACTCGGTTCCAGTATTATTCTTTTTAGGTCTAAAGGAATTTTCACCGATTTCTCCGATTTTTGTGTATTAACAACGAGTTCTGGAATATAACACAATAAATTAAATTTACGATTCATTTCATGACAGATTTTATCTTCCTTACTTTTATTTTAATCTGTTTAAATTGGAATTATTTCAAAAGCTAGGCAACTATTAGTTCAAATTTGTAATAGTTAAGGAATATTATCTTGAAGTATTTTTGTTTTTAGTTTTCCTAGAAATCCTAGGATTTCTGAAATACGGTTTCCGAGAAATTTAATGTTACTTTTAAATATGTGATTTCTATAAAAACTTACAAATGGAAAATACTGGGAAAGTATAAAAGTGATAAAGTTATAATGAACGCAGAGAAAAGACTTGCTATATAGTTAGGCTACAGAAGAAAGTACCCGAGATAATTTGCCTATAAAATTGGAAATACTGACAAGTTTATACATAGATGCTTAATCTTATACTTCTTTTTCTTTGGTATGATAATTGTCATTTTTATGTTTGGTATGCTAATTGGTATGTTACAGTAATTTCTACTGTTATAAGTTCAAACTTTAGGTCTAATTCTTTCATTTTCATGATCTTTTGTCCTCATTAAAAATGTGTCTCAATATTAAAAACCGAATCATTTCTACTGAATATAAATTCTTACTTTTGGTCTCAATTCTTTGATTTTTTTTATCTTTTATCCGCATTAAAAATGTGTCTCATTATTAAAAACTGAATCATTTCTACTGAATATAAATTCTTACTTTTGGTCTCAATTCTTTCATTTTCATGATCTTTTGTCCACTTTAAAAATGTTTCTCAACATTAAATCATTAATAACTGAATCATTTCTACTGAATATAAATTCATACTTTTGGTCTAATTCTTTCATTTTCATGATCTTTTGTCCACTTTAAAAATGTGTCTCAATGTTAAGTTATTAATAACTGAATCATTTCTATTGAATATAAATTCTTACTTTTGGTCTAATTCTTTGATTTTCTTGATCTTTTGTCCACATTAAAAATGTGTCTCATTATTAAAAACTGAATCATTTCTACTGAATATAAATTCTTACTTTTGGTCTCAATTCTTTCCTTTTTATGATCTTTTGTCCACTTTAAAAATGTATCTCAACATTAAATCATTAATAACTGAATCATTTCTACTGAATATAAATTCATACTTTTGGT
>CM063508.1:166658245-166673245 GCA_032207245.1 Pardosa pseudoannulata | reverse complement strand
TGCCATAGATTATATAACAATTTATGAAATATTTGTAATATAATTAATTCAAACACAGAAAAGGATTTTCTACAGTTTCAGTGTAGTTCTAATCACTTTTCCATCTAGATCAATTACACATACATGTACACATATATATACATGTATGTATACATAAGTATGTACGTGTATATATAAATATTTATATATATATATATATATATATATAGAGAGAGAGAGAGAGAGAGAGAGAGAGAGAGAAGGGGATATAGAGAGAAAAAGAAAAGGGAGAGATAAAGAGATAGAGGGAGAAGGGGATATAGAGAGAAAAGGAAAAAGGGAGAGATTAAGAGATAGAGAGAGAAGGGGATATAGAGAGAAAAAGAAAAAGAGAGAGATTAAGAGATAGATAGATAGTGAGAAAAGGAGATATAGAGAGAAAAAGGGAGAGATAAAGAGATAGAGAGATAGAGAGAGAGATGGAAAGGAAAAGAAAAGGGTTCGAAGAGAGAGAAAGATATGGAGGTTGAGAGAGAAAAGGGAGAGATAGAAAGACATGGAGAGAGAGAGAGAAAAGAAAGTAAGAAAAGAGAGAGAAAAAAAGGGAGTGAGAAAAAAAAGAGACGAGAGAGGAGGACATTTAAAAATGGAGAACATATAGACAAACATATAAGGATTTTTTTTTTTGTAACTATCCAATAAAGAGGTATTGGCGCTCACATAAGAAACTGTTCGTTTTAGGTTCTTCTGGTGCCTTCCTCTTTTGGCTCAAGTTCCAATATTAAATGCCTAACACGAAAAGAAGTTGGTCGGATAGTGCCAATCGTAATAATGGTGAAATTAAAAATATAAAGTATTATTGGTGCTTGTTTGCATTAATATGGATAATCGATAAATATTTTAATACCAAAATATCGACTAAAAATGTAAAATTGATTCAGAATCTGATTTTCTTAAAGAGGGATGGACCTAGAAATACTTATACTATTGCTGAAATTTGAAAATAGATTTTGCTTGAAGCGTTATGGTCCGCTGGTTTGCTACACGAGAAATTTCTAAAAATGAAATTACAGTACTCCTAAATTACATTGACTAAATTATTTTTGATTTTTAAGACAACACCGAAAAAATTTTGCTCATCCCTGATAAAGACTAACAGTCGGCCTCGATTTGCTTCTTATACTATCTTTTATAATTGTAACATTTAACGTTAATCCACAATAATACACAGAGTAATTGCTGATCGTGTTTTGCGAAATATATTTTCTAAAACTTAGATTTTTCCTTTTCCAGGGAGAAATGTCAATTAAGGCTATCCATTTGTAAAGACAGTACTTAGCTATAGAAAAAAGGGTAGTGTTAGCATTTAAAAAATCATATATATCACTATATTATGTATCTAAATAAAAATATTTAATACCTGTATAAGTATTTAAACATTCATTTGAGTCTCCCCCCATCATCAGTTTCTTGTAGCAATGAAAAAATATCTTTAGCAACTGAGATTCACCTGCTCTAAGATTTACTCCCACTTTCACTTTATCTCCACCTAGTTAATATTTGATGGTAAACTCTGAGTTCTTTTATACATCCATATTTTACATGCAATCACTTCTTTAATTCTGTAAATCCTTTCCGTAACAGAAGTGAGCCTAGAATATCTGTAGTTATACTAATCGAAAAACTAATGGGAAAATATTTTTTAATTCAAATATAAGTGATTTTAATATCAATTGCATCTGTATCTCGATCCGACGGAATTTAGTATGAAAATTTTTCATTGGCACGGGGTTTGCTAACCAATATAATTTATGTTATGATTTATTCGGCATGTAAGGACAACATTTTGATATAAATATTATGATATATAATGAAAACAAATTATGTTAAATAAAATTCTACAAGACTCAAACATTAATTTTTTTATCTTTTTAATACACTGCATTATACTACTTTTTGTAATACAACATAGGATGCAACGAGGTGTGTATTTCCTCGTGTTTTACTAAGTATTGTATATAAAGTATTTCTAAATAATATTAATAATTTCTATACCGTATCTTGTTGAATATTTTTCATACTAGAGACTTAATAGATTACATACATGCATATACTTCAAAACTGATCAAGTTCAGTAAGTCCTGCTGTTCCCTAAAGGTCCTTGTTAAGTATGAGAGGGTAGGTAGTAAATAAAAAATAATTCGGGAGTATGTGAGAATTATTTTGGTGATCTATGAAAAGTTTATTATTGTTAGGAATTTGTTAGTAAACCTTAAATTTATCATAGGACTCCATGGGCGAGATACCGGCTCGTTGGCCACAGTTTAGGCCACTTATTTTTGTTGTCAAGTTCGTCGCCAAATATCGCCAAGTGTCGCCAAATGTTGCCAAGTGTGGCGATACGTGACAATTTCCGGTTTCGATTTCTAGAATATTCCAGCAGTTTCTTCGGGACTATATAAAGTAAAACAATTGTGACTCATTTTCATTTTTAAAAAGTTAACTAAATAGTAATAAATAAATTTATAGTATTTTGTTTTTCATTCTTCGCTTTAAATGAAATGAAGTTTGCTTGATTATTGTCAATACTTAACAGCTCTTAATTAGGTCCTCAGACAACAATTTCAATACATGCTTTATATAGTAATTCTCGATTGATTTTTGGACCTATTTTCAAATAAATTTACTCACACAGGAGCATTCCTGTTGCTGCAGAATAAATTTGTTGAATACAAGTTTCGAGTACAAATGAGGAGCTGTTCGAACAAAGATAATATAAATTCTGATTACAAAAACATGTACTGTTTTTATATTTTGATTGAAGTTCACTGCACAGAAGTTATTAAATGTTTTCTAGTCTTCTTATTTAGTATAACATAGATTAAGTACAGTTATGAGCTACATTACAAAAAAAATCAACTGGAAATAGTGCTCGTGGAGACTTGAAAATGATAGTCACAAACAAAAGCTGAAGATAAAACCATAACAATTCTAAGATCGTGAGTAATATTGAAAAATGTATTTAAAGTTCATAATAACAAGGTAATAATTTCAATATATATTACTTTAAATATCAAAATGTTTTATTTATATTTATTTTTAAACTTGAAAACTTGAACTTGATTTAAAAACTTGAGTTAAAGTTGTAATGCTAAGAAGTTATTTACTTTGGGGGACTTGTTATTAAAAGAGATTCAAGGATAAAAAAAAAGTTGAAAAACCATTGATATAAATCGAAGGAATAGAAATTCAAAACCTGAACTTTTTTCTTATTCCTTCTGTTTAATTTTTCAAAGGTAATAGAAATTATGGAAACAAACTTGAATACATGCGGCTTTCATTTAATTTTGTACAGAAAAAACTATCAATTTGACCTGCTTATTCCCAACGGTTGAATTGACTCTCTATACGAAATTTCATAAAGGTTGATCTAGCCATTTAGGAATTCATAGAGAACATACATACAAAAGATTATATATATATATATATATATATATATATATATATATATATATACACATATATATATATATACACATATTTATATACATACATATATATACACACACACACACACACACACATATATATATATATATATATATATATATATATATATATATATATACATATATACATATATATATATAATAAATTATATATATATATATATATATATATATATATATATATATATATATATATATATATATATATCAGGCGACCCGGCAGACGTTGTTCTGTTTTAAAGCTGTAAGTCCAAAAACTGTAAAATGTTTTTAAATGAATTATAAATTGGACCATTTTGGTTTTGAAAGTACTTGACGCCCCCATGCGTACAGTCATCACAAACGTAATTAGATTGCATTAAAATTTCCACATCGCCTGTACGGGGATTCGATCCTGAGATTTCTCATACTGAAGCCCGTTGCGCTGACCACAGAGCCAAAGATACGTTGGCAGCGAAAGGTTTCAAGAGGCATTATAATAATCTCAATAAGCGCGCAATTTTGGATTTTTAATAAAAAAAACATTTTCTATCGGATCAAATTGTGAATCTAAACCATTCTCGAATCAACTTAATTACATACACAAAATTTCATCAAAATCAGTCCAGCCGTTTAGGAGGAGTTCTATTACAAACACACGGACAGAAGAATTTTATATATAAAGATATATAGCAGATTAGGTAAATCTGCTATCGCTGTTCAAATTCCTCTTAGTCTGAAATAAATCAGCACATTTCTTGGTGTGAAAATATGATTAGATCACGATATGTTACCTAAAATCAGAACATCAGCTTTAAATAGTTAAACTATTATATTTAACTCAAAACTTCTCGTAAAGAATCTTACTAGTTTGAAAGAAGCAAGTTGCATTATATGATAAAATAATCGAATCATTTATCCATACTACTGCTTAATGATCTTAAAAATATATTAAATAATACTTAAATGATAATACTATTTGAAGTTATTAATAACAAAATAAATTAAACGTAAGAGCGATTTTTACATTCAAATCTGTTATCGCTAAATTTGCATTAAGCATTTAAGTCTGCTCTCTGAATCTTATATAAAGTATCTAACTTATACATGAGTACCTATAAGTAGTAACATTGTTTAATACCATGGGACGTTTAATAAGGTATGCTGTGCAATTCAGAGATTAATATTCAGAATAATAAGCAGTTATGTTTGAACAGGAGAGCCTATGTAGAGATTATTATTGTCGGTGTGTTTACGTACATCCGACCAATACAAATATCTGCAATACCGTCAAACGTATTTTGCTTATTAAAATATAGATTCATACTAAGTGAATTCCCAAGGATATAAGATGAGAGATGGGACGGAAAATTGAACATTCATTCCTATGAAAGATTACGATAAACTGTTTATATTTTTTAATAAATTAAACAATCTCATTCAGTTGAATAAGTTATAGATTAAGTATTTGCTGAAAGTACTCTATTCGTATTCTAACGCTGTGATATTAAAACTGAGTAGTAATGAAACACTGAATTTCCTCGAAAAGAAAATAATTATCAGTAGTGGTAGTATAAAACTCCAATAATTAACTAGTATTCTGAGATAATAATATAAATCACAAAATATTTAATATTGCTCTTCATTTTAAAATTCTAATTGACTGTAAAGTAAAAGTATTCTTAATCACTTTATTATCTTTTACTAATAATTACCAGTAGTGCTAATTAGTATAAAACACCAATAATTAACAAGTATTCTGAGATAATAATATAAAACACAAACTATTTAATATTACTTTTCATTTCAAAATTCTAATCGACTGTAAAGTAAAAGTATTTTTAATTACTTTATTATCTATTACTAATAATTTTCAGTAGTGCTAATTAGTGTGAAACACCAATAATTAACTGGTATTCTAAAATAATGATATAAAACACAAAAAATTTAATACTGCTCTTCATTTTAAAATTCTAATTGACTGTAAAGTAAAAGTATTTTTAATTACTTTATTATCTTTTACTAATAATTATCAGTAATGCTAATTAGTATAAAACACAAATACTGGTATTCTGAGATAATGATATAAAACACAAAATATTTAATAGTACTCTTCATTTTAAAATTCTGATTGACTGTAAAGTAAAAGTATTTTTAATTACTTTATTATCTTTTACTAATAATTATCATTAGTGCTAATTAGTGTGAAACACCAATAATTAACTGGTATTCTAAAATAATGATATAAAACACAAAAAATTTAATACTGCTCTTCATTTTAAAATTCTAATTGACTGTAAAGTAAAAGTATTTTTAATTACTTTATTATCTTTTACTAATAATTATCAGTAGTGCTAATTAGTATAAAACACCAATAATTAACTGGTATTCTGAGATAATGATATAAAACACAAAATATTTAATATTACTCTTCATTTTAAAATTCTAATTGACTGTAAAGTAAAAGTATTTTTAATTACTTTATTACCTTTTACTAATAATTATCAGTAGTGCTAATTAGTATAAAACACCAATAATTAACTAGTATTCTGAGATAATAATATAAAACACAAAATATTTAATATTACTCTTCATTTTAAAATTCTAATTGACTGTAAAGTAAAAGTATTTTTAATTACTTTATTATCTTTTACTAATAATTATTAGCAGTGCTAATTAGTATAAAACACCAATAATTAACTGGCATTCTGAGATAATGTTATAAAACACAAAATATTTAATAGTACTCTTCATTTTAAAATTCTAATTGACTGTAAAGTAAAAGTATTATTAATTACTTTATTATATTTTTCTAATAATTATCAATAGTGCTAATTAGTATAAAACACCAATAATTAACTGCCATTCTGAGATAATGATATAAAACACAAAATATTTAATATTACTCCTCATTTTAAAATTCTAATTGACTGTAAAATAAAAGTATTTTAATTACTTTATTATCTTTTACTAATAATTATCAATAGTGCTAATTAGTATATCGTTATTCGATGAGGATTTAAATATGATTTTATAAAAAGATAAGATTTAATAAATTCCATTTTTTTTCAAACAAATCAACATAAATTATTTATACTTAGCTATAAAGAACATCTCTAGTATAATTACATAAAAATGTAGATAAAAGTTTGTACATTTGAATTTTATTTTGTGCGGGAAATAAGAACTGCATACATGAAATAGCTTTTAAAATATATCGTGAAACTTCATAGCTATAAAATATATTGTTAGCAAAACATTATTAAAAATGTATGCAGTAAAAAATCATCATAACTCATGATATGCATCTGTTTGAATGTTCTTTATAAACCACACAAAAATACCACATAAAAATTGCACAATAAATCGCCTAAAAATAGTTCGGGTGTAATTACTTTTAAAAACTTGCATTTATAAGTAAATACTACATAACGCACTTTCTATCAAATTAAACATTTCTATATCTCCTTGTTAGATTGTCTCCCTTATTTTATCGTGGAAAGATCGTGATGGAGCTTTAAACATGACAGCAAAATCTCTAAAAGCATTCATTTCCTTTAGATAAAACTTACGAAAACAAATCTTTAGCTTTTAGCGTTAAATAACTGAATGTAATACAGAAGATTTCACTCTTTTTCTAATGTCTTTTTCCAAAATATCTGGGATCATATGATGTACAAAATCCCTTTATACAACAAAAATCCATTAATTGAAAAAGGTTTCTGGGAGAAAAAAAAAGTATAAGCAGAATCTAAAGCGTTAAAGAAAGAAACAGTAACTTACAAGCTTCACTAAGCACCATGTGTTTTTAAAAGTTTTTAAATAAGTATGGCACTGTATATGCATGGAAGAAGGAAGTAAGGAATCTATATTTGTCATTTACTCTTTATTTTACAGTATCAAATTATAACTATATATGTATTATCATGCTAGTGTAATTAATATATTGTTGAAAGAAAAATTCTAGATAAAATACAGTATATCAAACGCAAGAGTCTAATTTTTCTTTAATGTATATTTCTGGAATACATATGTTGTAACGTATCCTGTCCCTGTTTTAGGTGACAAAATGAAAAATAAGGTGCGTCTGGAATAATGAATTTATTTACACCTCTGTCATATACATCATTTCATAAATATACAAAAAAAAAATTCCGATCACAGGTATGTGATTAGAATAAGTAAGAAGTAGGCTTGAGTAGAGACGTGTAATATCTAAGATCAGACTCTGCCAAAATATTGATGATCCGACGGAAGAAACAATTCCGTAGCTCTTGCGAAAGTTCACTGAAGTAATGGTAGAATATCAAAGCACAGTTAGAGGTTCGATGGGAAATATGCAAGCAATCTTGAAGAGGATTATATTAAAAAAGAAAACAAAATGCACAGGGTATCGTTTCAATCTCAGCAAGAGATATATCCCAAGACGGAATTTCACTAAATAAAACTCTCCGATGGAGAGACTGGTCGAGGCGACCTCCCAGTTAGCCAATGCGGGTTACTCTTTAAAGAAAAGATCCCAAGGTGGGATATAGCAAAAAAAAAAAAAAACCTCTCCGATAGATAGAAGGCAACCTCTATCTATGGTCAAGGCGACCTCTGAATTACCTTCTTCTCTAAAAAACAAATCTTCTCTCGTCTCTTTCTAGAGAAGGGCCTCTAAGAAAGGGGCCTCACCCACAATTTCATTATTGGATCATCTAGCGATGACCTCACCTTCGAACAACTGGATTCGTCTGGGTTAAACAATCATCGGCCGCAAACCCAATGGTTCCTAGAACTCTTAGCTGGTAGATCCAAGTCGCAGCAATTCCTTTGTCGTTCCGATGGTCATATTTCTGGCTGTCAGTGAAGGTGCCGGATTGTCTGGTATATTGTTCCTCTACTGTAGGGCACAACAGTGTAGACATCGTGGTGCCAGGGAAAACAATCCCATTGTATCCTGACAAGCGAAGTCCACCTCTTAAAGCAAAGTTCTTTGATGTCGACACACCTCTAAATCACGCCGTTACAATGTAAATGATTCATAGACGTTTCGCTAAAATAGTGTTTCTTAAAAAGGTTCTTACGAACTCCCATGGGTAACTATGACCTTCTAGGTGTCGCAGTGATTAAAATAATTTACGGTTATATGGACAATGCTTTAGGCTAAGCGAAAAGGGTTGATAAAAAGCAAAATAAATGCAGCCCATTTTCAATTTTACGAAAATTAAAATAAATAACAATTAGAAAACTAATTGTTATTTCTTCTCTTCACTTATATTTTTTTTCCTTTCCCATATATTACACAGTCAAGACAATAGAGAAAATTTTATTCCCATTTTCTTATATAGAACAGGGATTTTCCGTACTTATGAGGTTGATCACGGAAACCAGATTTGACTGTAAATTAGTGCTGTTGATATTTTAGATATGTTTCTAAAGCATAGCTCTAAACATAAATAATCTCATATCAACACATCATGGCTTACCCATCTTATTAGAAGCACTGAAAAATACATGATCTTATAATTTGAAACGCAAATCTTGCAAAACTATTATGTTCATTTCAAAACGTCTTTTAAAGATAGCCTCATTGTTTTAAAAGAAGATAATAGAAATATATGAAGTAAAGATCTAAAATTTATTGATTTAAAATTATTATTTATTAATTACTAAATTGTCTGCTTAGATGCTAATTGACGTTTAGATCAATAAATAATAATTAAATGGATTTAATTATTATTTATTGATCTAAAATTTATTGATCTATTAGTACTGACATTTATTGATCTTACAAATATAGTAAATAATGCTTACAATTAAAATATACTATTTGAAGTGTTAATGAAAAATAAATTAAAATTTCTAATATTTACTATAAATGTATATGAGTAATTAAAATATTGGTAAAACAGCATTTGATAAAATCAAAATTAAAGTGCATCAACTGTTTAAATTATTTTTTACTATGTTCTTGAAAATAACTATTTTTAAGGATAAAATAGAATTTGAGAATAATTTGTCTTACAGCCTTATATATTTAATTTTGAAAGTTAATTTGAGCTTCATATGACCAAATATGTAGATTAGAAATATCCAAGCTATTTTATCTTATCGCTTCTTTCTGAACACATGAAAAGGAAAGTACGTGACCTGCGAAAAAAAACACCGTTCTTGAAACGACACGATGAGATTATCTATAATCTTCGAACTTTTAGTTCATATTCTATTTTTACAAACAGTATTTTTTAATTAAAACCTTATAGTGAATCAAGTTTACTATATTATACATTAAACAACAATTTTTAGTACATTTTTCTGACGAATTGTTAATATATTTAAAAGTATATTTTACTGATATTATACTATGTTCTTGAAAATAACTAGTTTTATGGATAAAATGAAATTTGAGAATAATTAGTCTTACAGCCTGATATATTTAATTTTGAAAGTTAATTTGAGCTTCAAGTAACCAAATATGTAGATTAAAAATACCCAAGTAATTTTATCTTATCGCTTCTTTCTGAACACACGAAAAGGAAAATACGTGACCTGCGAAAAAAAAACACCGTTCTTGAAACGACACGATGAGATTATCTATAATCCTAGAACATTTAGTTCATATTCTCCTTTTAAAAACAATATTTTTTTAATTATGACCTTATATTGAGTCAAGTTTATTATATTATACATTGATCAACAATTTTTAGTAGATTTTTCTGACGAATTGTAAATATCGTTAAAAGTATATTTTTCTGACATTATACTATGTTCTTGAAAATAACTAGTTTTATGGATAAAATGGAATTTAAGAATAATTTGTCTTACAACCTGATATATTTAATTATGAAAATAAATTTGACCAAATATGTATATTAGAAATACCCAAGCTATTTTAACTTATCGCGTCTTTCTGAACATATGAACAGGAAAAAACGTGACCTGAGAAAACAAACACCGTTCTTGAAATAACACGATGAGATTATCTATAATCCTAGAACTTTTAGTTCATATTCTACTTTTACAAACAGTATTTTTTTTAATTATGACCTTATATTGAGTCACGTTTACTATATTATACATTGATCAACAATTTTAATAGATTTTTCTGATTTATTGTTAATATCGTTAAAAGTATATTTTACTGACATTATACTATGTTCTTAAAAATAACTAGTTTTATGGATAAAATGGAATTTGAGAATAATTTGTCTTACAGCCTGATCTATTTCATATTGAAAGTAAGTTTGACCAAATATGTATATTAGAAATACCTAAGTTATTTTATCTTATCGCGTCTTTCTGAACACATGAACAGGAAAAAACGTGACCTGCGAAAAAAAAACACCGTTCTTGAAATGACACGATGAGATTATCTATAATCCTAGAACTTTTAGTTCATATTCTCCTTTCACAAACAGTATTTCTTTTAATTATGGCTTTATATTGAGTCAAGTTTATTATATTAATCATTGAAAAACAATTTTTAGTAGTTTTTTCTCACTAATTGTTAATATCGTTGAAAGTATATTTTA
This sequence comes from Pardosa pseudoannulata, assembly GCA_032207245.1. Taxonomy (NCBI): domain Eukaryota; kingdom Metazoa; phylum Arthropoda; class Arachnida; order Araneae; family Lycosidae; genus Pardosa; species Pardosa pseudoannulata. The sequence continues at coordinate 166,662,261 of CM063508.1, read as the reverse complement.
CTGACATTTTACTGACAAGGTAAAAACAATTGAATATGAAAGTTTCTTACCTATATTTTGTGTACGTAAAAACAGAAATAAACAATTACTTGCTAATTGCATCCACACTATAGAAAATATTCTATATTTTGTAGAAATCATGTAAAAAATGTAAACACTTATGTCTTATTTACATTCATACGAAAAAAAGACTTCGAAATTTTAATGTTATGAAAAGCTTCCTATAAATAAATACCTAGTGATGAAGATACATGCTACAAATTATTCAAACACGCGTAGAAAAGTTCAAATGATAATTAGAGCTTATAAAAAAAATCAATATTTTACTCCAGAGCTAGAGTAAAAGGGATATTTCGATGTCACTGTAATATACCAAGCAATGGCATTATGTTCAGTCGATTTAGAAGTTATTAGAAATCGTATAAAATATTAATTTTTACAAACTTAACTCATTTAACATGGTGCTTCCATTAATACTTAAGATTCTTCTTTGCTTCCATTAATACTTAAGATTAACAGTTAATATATGATACATCTAAGAAAAGGATGCTAAAAACATCCTTTTATTGAAAAAGTTCTAATAGCATTTTATGTTATTTCAGCAAAAACTTATTTCTTCCCCACCACCACACAAAATCAAAACATATACACAAACAGTCTAGTTAAACCTAATACCAAATCGTACGTTATAAGCAGTCATTTCTTACAAGCAATTCACGTCTCTAAAGCGCAGTAAACTTTAGTTTAAAGGAAGCTTTAAACAAGGATTCCATTAATGAAAAATTTCTCTTCCTTAAGATACGTTGGAAATGAAGTAAAACGAATGTTGGTAAAGCCCAATTATAATGAACTGTTTCCAAACATTGCATTCAGTTGGTTAAGACGTCATCGCAAACGGTACATAAAATATTTATTTCCGTGAAATTTATTTCAAAATATTGTGATGGCAATGATAAATATCTTCAACAATATTTAATACGACGCTTAGAATGCCTTAAAGAAACACCACTCCGAAAAAACGATAGGACTGAAAAAAATTTAAATAATAGCATTCTTTGCTTCCATTAGTTCCTAAAATTAACAGCTAATGTATCACTTTTAATACCTAAAAAGCCCTTTACCGAAAAAATGCTAATTACATTTCATGCCCTTTCAGCAAAATTGATTTCCCCCAACTCACACGCTCACACATACGTCTCGTATATCCTAATGCCAAATCATACAACACGAGCAGCCATTTCTCAAAAACACATTCACGTCTCCTCTATTCCGAAATAAATCGCGTTAAGTTCCGTTTCGGCCCGAATATTAATTCATAACGTTCGTAGGGGAAATCGAAAAAAAAATGGAAGATATGGAGGAAAAGAATTACCGGGGAGAAATCACATATATTTCCAGTTGTAAAAAAAAAATACCCTACCGAATGGAGGAAAGTATGATTTATGAAATAGTATACTACGAAGAGAGAGAAAAAAAATCTCGCCCGATCATCAATATCCATTGGCCCGATGTCTTTGCTACATAAATAATGGATGGAAATGTCATAGTTATAGCAAGAGGTTCAACGGAGCGATTACAGTTATACACACAAAAAATATCCCTCCCATAACAATTTATTTGTGTTTTGCTGGACGTTTAAATAATGCGACAAAGCGTTTAGCTAATTTATCAGGTGTAAACTTGAAATGAAACGTGTGATATCAATTTGAAATTCATGATAAAAATTTTCAAACGTTTCAAGAGTGTTCGCTATTGCGTAATAATATTTGTAATTATATTTTTCTGAACTGGATGTCACAGTTAATTTCAGAATTTAATAACTAGAAAAGAGTATATTTCATTGCTTCTTAACACTAGATTGCCCGAGATTTCTTGTATACCTATATTGCCCAAAAACAGTCAAAATGACTGCATTGTGAAAAAATAACAAATATGTAAAGAAATTTGTTTAAAATTAATTTTTAATATTATATAATAAAGGAGGGCGGAAGTAACTACAATTATTCATAAACCCATTTATATGTTATAGAAAAAGTCACCAAATTCTAAGAAATTGTGTCATTATATTTCATAATTGTTTTTCTAATTGAAATTAAAAAACAGTCAAAATGACTGCCTTGGGCAATCTAGTGTTAAAGGCTTTCAAATGCAGAAATATCTTAAATATTCAGGCTATTCATTTAGAACAGATTTCATTGCGGGAATATATAAATATCGCCCTATCACAGGCGTCCGTAAACATTCCAAATTGTAGCATATATTCCATTTTTGACTTAAAAAGCCACAATTTTAAGAAACTATATCAATTAAAATCCTTCTTGAAATGATCGCATATGACGTATGCATAACATAATCAGCAGTCAGAAAGAAAGAGCATAATTTGAGGTTAAATATCAATTAATACACCAATATTACTGATCGCCAATTTTTTCATCACAGACTCCAATAAGAAATATAACTTTAGCGTGCTCTAATTTATACTATATTGATAAGATTATTGTATAATATATATACATATATGTAAGTATATGTAACCGTGGGAAATCATTCTAGCCGATTACACATAAAAAATTAGCCACTATTATTTGAATTGCCCAGGTTTTTTGGGTAAAGAGAGAAGCTAAGTGATTTACAGCCAAAATTCTGAAGTACTAGAATTTTACATTTATTGAGCCTAAAAATGAAAGTCTTTGCATCGATTGCTGACGAATACATACTTCTTTCACAGTTTTGGACCAAAAGTGATTACATGATTTTCTTAAGAGACCAAGAGATTACTCATCTGAAACTTCTATTCATTTGTAGCAAATAATTTCACTGTATTTTTGAGCAGCTGAATACACACAAAATCACCTGGATATATTAAAGGGAACAGTAATATATAAAAAAAAAACATTTCAAAGAATAAAACTGATCGTTTATCTTATAAATGTAGCTTAACTTCCCAGCATACAAGAAGTATATGAGATACCACGATAGGAAACCAAGTAGTATCGATTATAACAGTCTGTAAATTGGAAGAGTTAAAGGAAAATAGAAGCCATACCTCTTTGATCCAAAATCTTTAACAAGATTTTGGTAAATATAATGGTTACCACTGAGTGACTAAGGAAAGTACTGGCATATTTAGATTCAATAACAAAAAAATAATCAATAAAATACAACCAATTCAAAAAGAACCTTTTCTAATTTGAAGTTCTCAACATAAACGATAAGTTTAAAGAAAATTTGACTGTGATATTTTCAATATAATAAAGGACGGATGTACATATTAAATAGTATACATTTTAATAAAAGCACTTCATTTATTTGTAGAAAAAATGTATTAGTTGAAATGTAAACTATATTTTCAAATCTTGTTATACAGAATAAAAATTATTCTTTTCTATGCCAGTTTAAATGCAATTTTTACATGTTAAATGCTATTGTACATATTAAATAGTACACATTTTAATAAAAACACTCCATTTATTTGTAGAAAAAAATATGCCATTTGAAATGTAAACTATATTTTCTAATCCTGTTTTATATAGAATAAAAATTATTCTATTTCATGCTAGTTTAAATTCTATTTTTATATATTAAATGCTATTGTACATATTAAATAGTATACATTTTAATAAAAGCACTTCATTTATTTGTAGAAAAAATGTATTAGTTGAAATGTAAACTATATTTTCAAATCTTGTTATACAGAATAAAAATTATTCTTTTCTATGCCAGTTTAAATGCAATTGTTTCAATACAACTTTTGGAAACATTTTATTTTACATCTTTTAAATATGCTATGTTCTTTCTAACATTTTCCTACATAATATGGCATTTTTATATGGCGTTAAAACATAACGGCATAACTTGTATAAAATATGAGTTAAAATATCTTAAATAGAAAGAAACAACTATTCAAATGATTTTTTCATTTTTACGCAAACAGCTACCTATCTAGTATTAAATTCTATTTTATTTTAAAAAGCAAAAATTGTATTTGTAGTCATAATTTTAACTCTAAATGAAAA
>CM063508.1:166623245-166655745 GCA_032207245.1 Pardosa pseudoannulata | reverse complement strand
TTACTGTTAAAAAATTTTTTACATCTTTCAGAGGATTTCTCTCGTTTCCAATTAGCTTTATTAACATCTACCACCTCTCTTAATACATTTATATTGCTGAATCCCAATATTTGAATTCCACTGCCTATTTGGGTTATTTATGGCTATCTAGAATAAATTTTGGTAACTGTGGTTCAACCAGTAGCTCAGGTAAAATTTTTGGGCCCAAATACATATGGGAGTTCAAAGACTATAAACCATAAAATCGTGCACCTTGTGAGCCGAACGATGGCCGAATGGTTAGGGTGCTGGCCTTCGGAACCGGAGTTCGTGGGTTCGAATCCCACTGGAATGGATGTTCGTAGCCATTCGGAATCGGCTTTAAGGAGTAGGTCCCAGTCTCATTAGCCCTCGTGCTGCAAAGGGTAAACCGTAGCAACTTGCTAAAATTGTGGTATGAAACCGTAACCGAAAGCAGCATCTTATACGCTGCGGGCATTTGGGGTATGTCAATGACGGCAGCTGAAAAAGAGTGTCTGCTACGCATTCAACGCCCTTTTTTACTAAGGATCGCACGCGCATACAGGACCACTCCTAACTCAGCACTCTTTGTGCTAACAGGCGTACCCCCACTTCCCTTAACGGTTACCAAAGCAGCCAAGTCCTCTGCTTTATTTCGGCTAGAAAGGAAAATTAAAATTGGCGCGGAAACTTTCTCCCCCGCGGAAGTAAACCGCAAATTAAACACCCTCCACCTCCATCCAGCTGACCGCACCTTCAGCGTTAGAGCGAAGCAAGTCGAAGCAACGTCCTCGGTACTTGTCTTCACAGACGGCTCGAAAACTAACGAGGGAGTCGGAGCCGCATTTATAGCATATAAAAAAGAGAAAGCAATCCATCAATGGTCGAAATCTTTAAACTGCTCGGCCACAATCTTCCAGGCAGAACTGAAAGCTATTTCAGAAGCGTTAAACTGGATCGCCCAGCAGCCTGATCCCAGCTCGTTCCAGATTTTTTCAGACAGTAAGTCCAGCCTTCAGGCAATTAACCAATTTCATCAAATGAATCACCAAGTTCAGGTTATCCAGACAACTCTGAAAAATCTGGAAATAACCAACAAAAAAGTTGACCTCGGCTGGGTCAAAGCTCACTGTGGCATCCACGGCAATGAGGCTGCCGATAAGCTGGCTAAAGAAGCGACACTTCGCGAGCCAGAAATAAAACTCTTATTAACTAGATCATACATAAAACAAAAACTTAAGCAAGAGATGCTCCTCGAGTGGCAAAATTACTGGGATTCTGCCACTACAGGCAGGGTTCTCTATGGTTTCTTAAGAAATGTGAAATTTTTCTAGACTGAGCGGAAATGCGGCAGTAAATGCCCTTCTTACGAACCATGGACCTTTCCCTCAGTATCTCCACAGGTTCCAGGTCTCAGATAGCTCATCGGGAGACTGTGTCTGCGGTGCACTCGGTGACTCCAATCACTACCTGCACGACTGCCCCTTGACACATGACTTGCATTTTAAGAAACCCTCTGAAAGATCCAAGGAACTCTGGGCAGAGAGCTTAATCAAAAACCCGGTACTGATAAGGAAGGCCGGGAGCCTGGTTGACTGGCTCACCGCTAACCAAGGCGCCATCGTGCGGCCATGAATTTAACCTTATACTACACCGCCAGGGTCAAAGTACCCCTTCACGAATGGCCATCACAACTGCCCTGTGCAGATATTGCTTCCCTCGCAAACACCTGCTCTCATGACAGAAAGTATCATGCAGTACACCGGACTTTTACCTGGGCAGGACTCCTGCGGAGTATCCCCCGCACTTTCGTAAACTGCATTAATTGTACCTTTTACTCTAGATTTTCTACATTTATATGTTTATATATATATATATATATATATATATATATATATATATATATATATATAATTTTCTTTTGTTATTTTAAATATTATGGGCTTGCTTGCTTGACTTAATGCTGACTTGGACCCTGCGTAACGCATTGTTGCCGGACGGCCAGACCGAACCAGCAATTCAACACCCTACACCCGACTTCGGGTGGGTGGCTGGTTACAGGTAGTACATTTAAGGAGTAGGTCCCAGTCTCATTAGCCCTCGTGCTGCAAAGGGTAAACCGTAGCACTCTAAAACCAAACCAAACCGTGCACCTCGTGAAGCAAATAGGTAGAGTATAGTGACTCTAAATCATTGCGGCTAGGCATTCTTATATTGTAAATGAATTAAAAACCTGTGAAAAGAAGACTCATTATTTATAATAAGACAAAGACTATAGTCGACAAAACTGATAGCTATATCACGATAATGTCTGTAAATATTACTAAATTGGGATTTTTATTGACTGTCATAAACAGTAAAGTGGCTGTAAGTCAACTGAGTACATAACATGCTTCGTATAGAAAAGAGTATGATTTTAACAGGCTTTTTAATTTATTAAACTTACCCCAGAATGTGGCAGGAAATTTTCTCTATACTGACTAACAGCACAATTTACACAATTTACTGCGAGCTGATATGACAATATAGAACTAAAATTTTTGATAGAGATCCCTCAGTTTTATTTTAGGCTTTAAGTACTGTGGGCATATTTTATGAGATAAAACCATCTGAACAATATTTAACCAGTTTGTAACTTAGTAAGTGATCTTGACAGCACGCTTTGAGAATAAATTGAGAAATCCTGAAATCAAATATGATTTAGAGGGGTAAAAATGATTAGAGTTGAAATATGTGACGACCGCACAACAGCAGATAAAGGGTAAACAATACTATATTTAAGTGTTTTAGTAAATTTTGGGAATATCTTAGACAGTATTTAATAAACTAAATACGAAAAGTAAATCCAAAAGTAAAGTTACAAAGCGTACAGTAAAGCGTGTATATTTTATTTCTTACAACTATCTCAGACAAATAAATGTAGGTTATTTTTTGGCATAGTCTCCATATCAGTTTAGTCACTAGTCACTTCGAGGGATAAGTTTGAATGATCACTTAAGGTAAAAAGCCTGTCCTTGAATGTTCAAGTTGTCGCGTATTGTTTCATCTCCTCGTCTGAAGCGAATCGTTAGCCTCGTAGCTGCTTCTTCAAGTAATGAAAGAGATGGAAAAACTCTTAGAACGAAGTTGTAGATATACCAGGCAGTAGAGAAGTTGGTCGAAGATTTCCCAATAAAACTGTTGGGCTGTATACTTCGACACCACTCTGCGACATGCTGACGTGACATTACAATCTTTCCGTAAACTCCTACCATCTACCGGTGAATTTACCGCAGTTACATGTTCGACCACATAAATTGAAAGAATGAGCTGTTTTCTTGACAGTTTTTCTATCGAATTGTCTATTAATTTAACCTTACAACTACTGATGTAGATGGAAGGTACCTGAAACATAACACACTTAGCCTCATTTATTAGAACTACTGCTCATTGCTAATGGCTCTGTAACATTCGAAACTCCAAAATTTTCGTCCTTGTTACGTTACTTTTTGATTACTCTCTTAATGCAATTGAAATTCCTTGTTATTCATACTGTAACGTCACAGCTCTAAAATAAGTAACTTTGGTAGCGTTATGGTATAGCAGGGTTCTTCATAGGCCTCATGAGGATGACACATCGAACACAAGAGAGGTGGAGATGAAAGAAGGATTTATTCTGGTATATACAAATATTTAAATCATTTACATTCTCGGCAAGCTCATTCATCCTCGCCAGCCGGACAACAACTCTCAGCGTCTTCTCCCACATCAAACGACGCTTGGCCCTCGTGACGTAACTCGAAAACCCCCACACCCCTCTCTGTCTTTTTTAGAGGAGAGGTTAGGGAGGAGAGAATGGAGGCATGGGGACCCCCCTCCCCCAGATAGTAAAGAACACGTTCGACTGACGTCAGAGCGAGCCTTAATACACAAACAAATACACATTAAAAGTTTTCCAGTAGCATGATGCTACAATACCGATATGAAAACTTCAACATTTACAATCATAAGATTTTGGTGCGCTTGAAATATTCAGAGCAAATGTATCGTAATACCACAATATATAATCTAATAAAAATTATTAAAATTTATTGGGAATCACGGAAATAGGGTTTTAATATAATAAATTACAATATAAAAACTATTTTAGTTCAGCTGAACATTACTAGTTTGGTAGGAAAAAAAGTGATACATATTATCTGTATCACGCGGTAGATTAGTTGGAAAAGGGTACGCTCTATAAACTTGTATCTATTGGAGCCTGAAGTTCAACCATGTTTTCTTAAAGGTGACTGGGGCACATGAAATATGTTATTTGTCATATTGTCCCCCATGTTCTCAATCAATATCTTTGTGGGTTGCAGGCCAAACTTATGGGTTTTCTGCTTGGTCCCTGCTTCTAAATTACTAGTACCCACTTCAGAATAAGTCGTACTTTTACCCTAAAGGGACTCGTTAAAACGATAGGCGCACTCTTTGCCTTAATACGATAAGCGTATGGATCAATCGTGCTTAATTTGACCAGTGGCATTAGAAACAACAACAGCTGTATAATCAGATTCCGCGAAAATGCGGGTTAGAGATTGAATTCATGAATTAAAAGAAGAATCATTTTTTAGAGATTTCTTTTTCAGTTTTAATACCATCGAGCTGTAGATATTGTCAAGCCCAAAAACTTACGTCATATTTTTATTTCTAGATAACATCACTTCTCTCGTAAATTTCACTTTTTGGAACTCTCTAAATTAACAAATTTTCTAAACCATTTCCCGAAACCGTGTGTTAAAAAAACTGCACTTAATTCTTTTGCATTCTTTTCGCAACACTATTTGCACAAAAACAGTTTCATTAGAACTTATTTCCATGTCATTACTTTTGTTCACACTTAATTAGGTAAATTGTATGTAAATGGTAAACGAGAACGAACGGAAGAATGACGCCAAAGAAAACGAAAGAATGACGTTCGAACAAAATAAGAAAGTCGCTACACATTTTTGTTCATGTAATTAATGTCCCCACCTTCCCTCCTTTTAAATTCAAATTTTATCCAATAACACACCCTTCCTGGTCTCCGAGAAAGAAATATCGAATTCCTCCGTATTAAATTGTTTGTTTTCTTGTATGATATTACAAAAATATGCAAATTCATCTCTTTTGATGTTCTCGCATCTGTCTTGGAAATTATTGATTGCATTCCACGACACCGCTCCCTGTGAAGAACATGCTCTTAAAAAAATTACAAACGGAAGTTTTCTCAGTCATCCCTCCAAGGTGGTGTACCTTGGTTTAATATTTTAGAATGTGTTTATTCTGACTCGTGTAATATTTTCTTGAGTAAGGCAGCTGAAGTAGCAGTAAAATTAAACTTAAAACTTAATTTCTAATGTTGAAGATTGATGCTTGAAAAATCTATGGATTAAAAATAATTCTTACTCAAAAATATTTCTTATTTAAAAGGGAACAATATTTACCTTATTCAATATCAAGATTCTAACATTATGTGCAAGCTAACTTTATTTCCCCCAAATTTATATATTCATTAAAATCAACTAACACTTAATAAAGTAGCTTAATCTTCAAACTATGAATAGATAGTTTTAGTAAATCACATGATTTGTTAGATACTTTGCAACTACTATTCATAGTAAAATATACTTAATAAAAACAGCTTAATCTTTGAACTTTTTTTTTCACTACGGTCTACTTTTTACAACACGAGGCTAATGAGATACCTACTGCTTAAAGCCGACGAAGGGTTACAAACATCCATGACAGTGGATTCGAAAAACAATTCCGAATACCAGCATAACCATTCGGCCATCGTTCGGTTGAACTATGAAAAATAGTTTTAATAAATCACATGATTTGTTAGATACTTTGCAACTACTATTCATAGTAAATATACTTTCGATAAAATATTCTATCTTTTGTATGTTATATTTTAGAAACTATTAACACTAGTATTCCAAATGTAAAATTTTCATTTTTATATGAATGATAGTTTTAATAAATCACATGATTTGTTAATACTTTATAATAGTATTCATAGTAAATATCTTAATAAAATAGCTTAATCATTGAACTATGAAAAATAGTTGAAAAATCTATTATTTGTTAGATACTTTATAACGCTATTCATAGTAAATATCTAGACTTTCGATAAAATATTCTGTATTTTATTTAGATTTTTAGAAACTATAAACATTAGTAATCCAAAATGTAAAATATTCATTGAATGAATAGATATTTTTAATAAATCACATGATTTGTTAGATACTTTATAACTACTATTCATAGTAAATATCTAGACTTTCGATAAAATATTCTGTATTTTTAGGGTATGTTATATTTTTAGAAACTATTAAACACTAGTAATCCAAAATGTAAAATATTCATTTTATATGAATAGATGGTTTTAATTAATCACATGATTTGTTAGATACTTTATAACTACTATTCATAGTAAATATACTTAATAAAATAGCTTAATCGTTGAACTATGAATAGATAGTTTTAATAAATCACATCATTTGTTAGATAACTTTTAACTATTATTCATAGTAAATATCTAAACTTCCGATAAAATATTCTGTATTTTTGGGGTATGTTATATTTTTAGAAATTATTAAACACTAGTAATCCAAATGTAAAATATTCATTTTATATGAATAGATAGTTTTAATACATCACATGATTTGTTAGATACTTTATAACTACTATTCACAATAAACATGCCGAACGATTGCCGATTGGCTAGGGTGCTGGCCTTCGGTACCGGAGTTCGTGGGTTCGAATTCCGCAGTGGCATGGATGTTCGTAGCCGTTCGGAATCGGCTTTAAGCTGTTGGTCTCGGTCTCATTAGCACTCGTGTTGCAAAAACTAGACCGTAGCACTCCAAACCAAACCAAACCAATCGTAGTAAATATACCTAATAAAATAGCTTACTCGTCGAACTGTGAATAGATAGTTTTAATAAATCACATGATTTGTTAGATACTTTATAACTAGCATTCATAGTAAATATACTTTCGATAAAATATTCTCTCTTTTTGGGATATGTTATATTTTTAGAAGCTATTAAACACTAGTAATCAAAAATGTAAAATATTCATTTTATATGAATAGATATTTTTAATAAATCACATGATTTGTTAGATACTTTATAACTACTATTCATAGTAAATATCTAGACTTTCGATAAAATATTCTGTATTTTTAGGGTATGTTATATTTTTAGAAGCTATTAAACACTAGTAATCAAAAATGTAAAATATTCATTTTATATGAATAGATATTTTTAATAAATCACATGATTTGTTAGATACTTTATAACTACTATTCATAGTAAATATCTAGACTTTCGATAAAATATTCTGTATTTTTAGGGTATGTTATATTTTTAGAAACTATTAAACACTAGTAATCCAAAATGTAAAATATTCATTTTATATGAATAGATGGTTTTAATTAATCACATGATTTGTTAGATACTTTATAACTACTATTCATAGTAAATATCTAGACTTTCGATAAAATATTCTGTATTTTTAGGGTATGTTATATTTTTAGAAACTATTAAACACTAGTAATCCAAAATGTAAAATATTCATTTTATATGAATAGATGGTTTTAATTAATCACATGATTTGTTAGATACTTTATAACTACTATTCATAGTAAATATCTAGACTTTCGAGAAAATATTCTGTGTTTTTGTGGTGTGTTATATTTTTAGAAACTATTAAACACTAGTAATCCAAAATGTAAAATATTCATTTTGTATGAAGTTTACAGGATAATGTATTAAAAAAGTAAAAGATTTTCAACTATGGTTTTTAAATAATTTTTTATGTGATTGTCTTTTTGTGTATGATGAATATTGTTACATTTTCTAAAATATCGATTTTGGTTAAATAATATTGTTAAAATCTCTAAAGATTAAAAATTGTAGTAATAGTAAAAAATTCATTTTAAAAATGATATAATAATATAGGCATATGAAAACCTAATTTAAAAGACAAAGGAACACATAAATCATCATCATTAATGTGCAATGATAAGTACAGCGTCTTAAATATTATTTATTTTGGAAATCTTTAGTTTAATATTATTACTGGGCTGGGCCAGGTTGACTCAGTCTATCATCCCTTCAGTGGGTAGATGAACTGAGGACCAAGCGTGTTTGGGAACTAAACACAGGGTGTTCCGCGTAAGACTGACCTCCTAACCGGAACATATGCTTCGCACCCCAGGGCGCTTGGTCACGTAAATGGAGATTGGTACCGTAGGCCCTGGCCCCCTAGGGGTTGTTGTGTCGAGGAGTTTATTAAATATTGTATTTCCATTTCCGTAAGTTCGAATTCGATTGTTGGAATGGATGTTTGTATCCTTTCGGAATCGGCTTTAAGCAGTAAATTCTGGTTTGATTAGCGCTTACTTAGCAAAAACAATGGAGCATAACGCTCCAAACCAAACAAAACCATTCTTGGCCGGCGTATTACACATCTGACTTTGGTACGATAGGCGATGAATGGCATGCGAAGAAAAGAAAGTTTGATAGAGGATAAGTTCTTTGGTAGGTTTGGAGCGCTGAGGTGAACTGTTTTGCTGCACATGGACTAACGACTAACCGTTGAAAGGGAATTCGTCGCTACTTCTGTTACATTTTGCTACTATTGCAATGTATTTCCCTTATGTTAACTCTAAGGGATTATAATTCGTATTTAAAAAGCAAATATCGAGTATAGTGAGCAATACTTTTGTGATTTATAAAATTTCATTTGACTTCCACCTTTCCAGTCTTTAAATAGTTACTAAAAAATTTCAAAGTGAACCTAAAGAATATGAAAATTTAGTTGAGCTAGTAGACACCTCTTATTATTAAAAAATAACGGGTGTAATTAATAAAATTAAAATTAGTGCTTAAGTGTTTAAGAATTAGTTCGAATTTTGAATCTATTTTTAATTGGAATTGATAAGGTGTGTCTAAAGGAGTCTTCAAAACTAGTGAATATATGTACACACACACACACACACACACACACACACACACACACATATATATATATATATATATATATATATATGTGTGTGTGTGTGTGTGTCATGCCTGTGACAATTCAAAGAGCCGATGATGTCTTGATAATATCTTTATTCATGAATATTATACAGTTTAACAGTCAACTTTGAAAGATGGCGGGAAATGGTTAGCGTCCACCCTCTAACAAAGAATCTACGTTTGGCCAAGTTTCATACAGCAACCCGTTCTGAAGACGCTCTCTTTCAATTATTAGGCGTCAAGCACTTTAATAGGAGTTATTAGTAATTCATGTACATGCATAAAAAAGTGCGCTGCTATTTCCGACATGCATATATTACATTCCAATGCGTCGAAAAATATAAACCTTTTAAATGTTAAATATTGTAGGGGATAGAGCATAAAGTCAGTTAAGTATATTCATGAAATGCATGCCATTGGAGATATAAAAGATGAATGCTTAGTGAGACAATATTTTTGTGAAAATGGTAGGCTATTTATTCATTCAAATGTTATAGACCAGTTTTATCCAACCCTCGGATATATATATATATATATATATATATATATATATATATATATATATATATATATATATATGTGTGTGTGTGTGTGTGTGTGTGTGTGCGTATGCGTGTAATTATATTTCATTCGAAAAATTATTTGTTTATGCTGCTAATGTAATAACTAATAATCATCTAGAATATGAATGTAGCTGAGGATATGAAATGTTAGATCCTTTGAAAGGTACGACATCATCTTGAGATTTATATGAAGCAGAGTCAAATACGATAAAGCGACTTTACGCGTACAACCTATCTGTTGTGCTTACATATGGTTTATATCTCCATGGCTTATGGTTTATATATCCATAGTTTATACTCTGGTTTATATTTGTCTTAGGTAAAAAAGAAGGACTTTAATAAAAGTCATTGCTATTGTAACAAAAACTATAGTTGGATTTTGCACCGTTATATTATGCACAAATAAAATATATTCAAAAGTATTTAAGAAGGAATCGTGTTATAGCAATTGTCATCAAAATATTGAATTTTATAGGAATTAGAGGATTAAATTCCTGAAATGTTTCAAAAGCTTAGATGCACACTATTGCGATATCGCATATTTTACAGAACTATATAATTTTATAATATAGTAAAAATATAGAAATGAAGCATTTATGGTACCAAAAGAAGAATCTGTGCCAAAACTTGTAGCGATCATTTTTCAGGGGTTAATTTTTGTAGATTTGAATTCTTTTTTAGATGACTTGTCTTCAATGTAGAAAACCACTTACCAGTATAAAGTTTCAAGTATAATTGTTCCAAAAGAAATTTAAATAACTGAAAGCCTTAATATATTGAAGCAATTTTTGTCTGAACACGTTGGCGAAACATAATACGAAAGACGGAATAAAATACGCAACCATACTTTTTCAGTAGATACAAAAATTTCAAAAACCGATTTCAGGATTCCTGGAAAACAAAAAAAAATTTTTTTACTCCATTTACAGTCAGTATAGATATGCTGCCAGAAAATTGTCAAATGGACTGCATAGAGTGCCGAAATCACATCCAACTGAAAGGTAAATTTCATTATGTCCATTTGTCTGACTTTTTTATATCGTACCTGCCCAGGCACACATACTGCACAATCGGGCATTGATTATGTCTTCACTGCTTAGATTGGATTTGGTTTGGAGTGCTACGGTCTACTTTTTGAAACACGAGGACTAATGAGACAGGGACCTACAGCTTAAAGCCGATTCCGAAAGGATACGAACATCCATGCCGCTGTGAGATTTGAACCCACGAACTCCCGTATCGAAGGCCAGCACCCTAACCAATCGGCCATCGTTCGGCTTTCATTGCTTAGAAGTGCTACATTTCTGAACAACTATTTGAAGTGTTGCCCACTTAGGTTGGATTACAGGAGACAAATTCTTTTAGAGTCGTATACTTAATGCCATCACTGAATCGTAGCGTTGCGGTTCGACTGGCATACGTGCATACGCTGGATACATCAAAGGGAGGCTACCGCGTAGGGCATCTTCATACTTGTGATCTGGCTACCTCTGAGGTAAACCTGGTGGGCCTTATATTCATTCATGCCCTTAACCACATTATATAGTACATAAATGCACTCTAAAAGTAAAGTTAGACGTGAAATATCAGTTGAACGCCGTAAGAAATATCTGAGAGTTGTAACCACATCAAATAAGCCGGATATTTATGTATTAGTTTCTCATATTCAATGTGAAAAGTCACATTAATTTTAGGCTTTCTATGTTTAATTATTTATTTGTATGTTTATATAATTTATAATATAATTTTATGCATAAAATGTCCAAATATATTAACAATATTAAACTAATTTGAATCTATTCTTAATGTTAGCTATACTTTGTGGGGTTCAAAATTTTCGTCTTCTTCCAGTGTAGCTCAGGTAAAAACGGTTGGACACCCCTTCTACACACAAATAAAGACCTGATTTAAGCTTTATATTCAAACCCGTCAAGCACAGATAAGTCCTTTGCTTCAGGATTCCCATTCTCCCGGCCAATTCCACACCCTCCTGTAGCATTCCCTTACACCGAAATGTTATAAAGCAACTTTTCCCAACCTACGTTCAACAAATGATAATTTAATGTTCTGGAAATACATTTAAAGGAAGATAAGTAGCCCTCCAAGCCCCGCACCCTCTCCTAACCGTTCTTCCTCAACCGATCGATTACACCCGCCACCGCCAGCGTACATCTGCTCCAGGAAGAGTGGTGTTCCTCTTAAGAATTCCGCTGCATGAAATTATTCCCTTTCTTGGTGGGAAGCCCCCCACGCAGACATCGACGGATTCTTTTCCATCAAGTTTACGTCCGCTACTTGAGGATGCCTGAATTGCTGCGATGTGGTACGAGATATATACAACGGCACAAGATGAATAGGCGAGGATTTAGGGCACTATAAATCTTCCAGAGTCTTCGTGACGTAGAATAAGAAAATAAGTGGAATGAATAATACATCAGAATTCCCTGGGCGGACATACTTATTACGGTTCGACCCTCATACTACATTCTTTCACATTCACGAATTTTTTTTTCTCTTTTCTCCTTGTAAACGATTATAGGAAGAATGATGCTTCGCAGTGGAGAAGAAAAAAATCGAATTATAAGAAACTTTTATCTTTTTGAACACGATACGTAAAGATTTGAGTTCTATTTGGCATTAAACGTCGTTAGAATAGATTTACAGTTAGAAGAGTTTTTTTTTTCCAAAATCTGTGTTGGATTTCGTTTGACTTAAAAAAAATCGGTCAACACACGTGGAAATTAATGTTAGGGTAAAGAAAGCTTGGTAAACTATAAGTCATGAATAAAATACGGTAACATATATTTTAGAGTTTTTGAGTGTTTAAATAAAATTAAATTAATTATTTAAACACATTTAAAAACTAAATTGCAAAACTTTCTAATGGGTTTCAGCTGTACAAATTGCTACAATTTTTTAGAAGATCTTCACAAACTTATTCAAATTGATTCATTTTACTCTTGGGAAATCATATTTTGTCAAACTTTATGAAAATGACTGAACGAATTGTAAAACTACTGCTTCAAGACATAGGAGCAAAGATTGTATGTCGAATACACATGGTACACATGTGAATGAACAAAGCCAGTAGAGAAACAGGGTTTATATGCGCGGGTGAAAAACAAGTATTTCGTTTGCCACCACAGCTCACCGAATTTCTTGTTTTTTTTTTCAACACTTGGTTAAATTCAAATACTAACAGTAACAATGCGTAGCCACCTACGTTTATATGATGGAATGATATGATGAATCTTGAGGAGGCTGGAAGGAGTCTAATCTTATGTCCAGATTTCCAGAGAGTTCAATTAAATGCCAAGCGTAGTAGACTTCCTTATTTAAACAGTTCCACAATACCGGATGTCAGAGAAAACCTGAGCAATTCATCCATGAGCCACCATGGTCAGAGAATATCGGCATTTATACATTATAGCTAGACATTACAGGGGTGGTACTGCTTCTCAGCTCTCTCTTGACTTGAATGCAGTCACAAGAACTCGAGTTTCAAAGGTGACTGTTTTCAGAAGACTGTTTCCAGAGAGGGTTGCTTGCAAGAGCTATTTTCATCCCTCTCCATTCTACGAATAGGAGAGTTTGTTTAGCATGGTGCACAGAGCATAGAGATTGGAGTATGCATCAATGAGTGACCGTTCACTACTAACGCCTGGTTCAGCTTAACCACCGATTCTCGCCCGGCATTCATATGGAGGGAACCAAAGACATGATACCTGTCTTTCAATGTCCACGAAATCAACGATTATGCCGCCAGAAGTTTAATGGTCGGTTCTGGCACCCTGTTGGATAGCCACACACCCCTCCGTGTCTTTGAAGGAGGTTCCATTGCTATTTTGAGGTATAGGGATGAGGTCTTGGAGCCTTATCTTCAAATTTTCTGAGACGCAGTAGGCACTGAGTTTATCTTAATGGATGAAACATGAAGAAATATAAAACTCATCTGGTTGACGAATTTTCGAAAATTGAAGATATTTCCTGAATGTATTGACCAAACATATCTTCATACATAACTCTATTGAGCGTATCTGGGACGCTCTGGGAATAGCAATAACAGCCCACAGCCCCTTACGAATACCATCAGGAACCTGAAAACAGCATTGCTCAACAAGGACTAATTCCCACAGGAATTCATAAACTATCTTATTTCAAGTATGAAATCATGATTCGAGGCCTTGTATATCTGTAAAAGGGGACCATATTCTCCAGTAACCATATTTTTTTTTGTTATATTCTGCAACCACTGTTTCAAACCTTCCGACTCCAATGAGTGTTACCCATTATCATGTGTATGTAATATAAATATTGAATGGATATTTGTTTTATATTGTAGCAATGTATGTACGTATCAAATTTCATTGATATCGGTCGAGTAAATATGAAGATATTGACCGAATCTGAAATTTCTCTTAATTTTGAACATGAGTGTATTTTATCGTTTGGTATATATATTAAGTTCTTTTAAAGCAGTGGATTATTTAATATCACATTCTAAATCATTTCTATTATGTTAAATCCTTATTAATGATACAGAAAAAATTTTATTCTAAACAGAAAAGCACTTTATGTTTTATAAGTAAAAATATCGTCTATTCTAATAATATATTTTCAATTCGTAAACTACTATTTCCCCTTAAGCTCCCCTTTATAATTATGAGAAATTCATCTATAAGTCTGCTCTGATTACACAACTTCAAGTGTTTAAAATCAGCACTTTACCACGATATTTAATTTTTCGGCCATGTACCCGAGGATTTTTTAAAATGAAAACTATCAAGATTTCAACTGTATTTTTCCATCCCCAAATCTCTTGGGAAACTGAGGGATCGAAGAATCCCCCAACGATTGCCCTGGGAAATCGAAGCTTTAAAGAAATCCGAACTGTATCGGAAATTTCAAACAAAGCACATATACCGAAACGAAATGGAATGTGGTATTTGTAAATGTCATGAAAGGGAAAACAAGATGATACATTTTGAGTCGTCAATAGTCGTTGATAATTTGGAGTAAATGTTTCTTTTTATGACTCTTTATGTTGATGGAGAAGTATTATGAATTTATTTTCTGTCTATTATCTAGTTCAAGAATCTTATGTCTTTATACTCAAAATAGAGAATTTCGAATGATTTTTAATTAAACTAAACTACACTTTTTAAAAATTAAAAAGATAAACAAACTTACAAGTATTGGTTGCTGCATTTCGGAATCTTACTTTATAAAAAATATAAGACCTATATATATGTGTGTGTGTAACTAATGATTGATTACAAAATAACTATGTTTAATTTCTCTTGCAACCTCTCAATTTTTAAGGGTTGATGTACGCTTGTTCAGGTTCTTCACTTAAAATTTTCATCATTACTGTCATCCCAAGAATTTGAAACCCTCTAAATCACCTTAAAGGAACGTTGACAAGTGTGAAGAACTTCAGTGAATGAAAATGGTCTTCTAATGAATGGTATTAAGACGTTGTAAGTTAATTTAATTGTTCCTAGGCGCAACTAATTTACATGTCAAAACTGTAGATTAGTACCATATACAAAATAAAATTTTTTTTTTTTTAATAAAAAAGAAAAAAGAATAGGGCAACCATTGTGCAAGAATAGATACCAGTATTTGTTATTTTTATCTTCTGTGTGTGTATGTTAATTGAACAAAATATAGGTACACACGCACATGCATATATATAGCTGGAGCCGGGCAATTAGGTATTGGACGATCTCTTTTCAGTGTGGCTTGATGCAAACTTTAGAGAAAAAATAAGCTTTGACGCGTGTCGATTTAATCTTGTGCCAGGCAGTTGAATTCCTTATTTATGAAAGGGACAAATTTATTTTACATTATGGTATTCTTGTTACCATCTAGGATGATTTTAATAAATAGCATGTGGGAAGGACATCCTTCTCCACCTGATTGCATTTGATGTTCTAAACTCTTACGCTCAATCATAATTTGTGTATTTAGCATATGATTATATTTAACATAGAATAGATCCTTTTATTTCAACAAACATTTTTTGGGCTTATTACGAAAGTAGCTTTAACCACACAAGTACAATTTCGATGTAACTACAACATGTCGGAGCTTAATTCTCCCCGTGTTCCATACATTCGTGTGAAGAGGGATTACACATTTATACTATCTATAATTTACCATAAAAATACTTGTAATATCTTTGACATAATGATGATACAATTCTTATTTGTTTAATGTGATTTTATATCAATTTATATATACTTGTTGAGTATCTTGTTAGAGCAAAACATACACGCCATGTTTTGTTATTTGAACTCTAAATATACTATTATCTACTCTATAAAGATAATACTAAACGATTTCAAGCATTAAAACCGTATAGTAAGATTTCTAGTAGGAGTGTTCTAAGCTTTATTCAAAGGTCTAAAAATGGTTTCTATAAATAAAAATGACCACATTATGAGTAAGAAGAATTCGTTCAAATCATTTTCAATAAAGCTAATTTTCAAACAATAATCTATAGACTTAAAAATGATTTTTATTTAACTTTCCAATTTTAACTAGTTTTGTATATGTAACTCTTTTAATATATTGTATTTTCAAGCAAGCGATTTAAAATAATATATTTTAAGAGTCGACGGTAATCATATTAATTCTAATTTGTTAAAAACTCATTTAGCAGTTTCTACCTTTTTTTTCAATTGAAAGTCAGTGATTGTTTAAATAAAAAGCTTTGGTAAGCAAACATCTACATTATTAGCATTTAGATGTGACATTTCTAAATAATTGGAAATACCTTTCAAAAAATGATGTTTTGTATTCAGAAATTTGTTTGAACTGCCGTGCTTGAAAGTTATAATAACCCAAAGGAAGCTTGTTTTTTATATCTGCAAGGTCACGGAATTATGTATTTATCTGTATCTGAGAAAAAAACTAAACTAGAAAGGAATAAAACTATGTCAAGTAGACAAAATCCTTTTCCATAATTCATTCTAATTTATTTTTAAACTATTTCTTTTAGTTACAGCAAATAGTTTTAGATGTAATCTTGATACTTAAATTCCTCAAATTTTCAAGGTGAAAATAAAAATTACACATCAAAACAATATATACTTTTTGAAAAAAAAAGTTTCAAAATGGTCCATGTATGTTTCCCTTAGTTTATAAATTATGTTAAAATCTTATCTTACATCAATAAAACTGTGCAATAAATTTTAACCATGCATACAAAATGATCGAAAAAATATTGCCGCATAAAGAAGCTTTGTCAACGAGCTCAGTGGCCGAATGGCCAAGGCACGTGATCCAGACCAGAAGATTGTGGGTTCGATGCTTGCTATGGCGGTTTATCCAAAGTACGGATTTTTAATTTTAAAATGTTAATTATTGTTTCCTTATGTTCTTGAACATTCTAGATCTTTCTTTAATGTGTAAATTAGTTATTTCTCGAATATTCTGTTCGGGTATAAAAACTGATACCCACTAGTTGTACGCAACTTCTCGATCTTGTAAAGTTGCGAGTTGCTACTTAGCTTCAATAAATTCGTTAGTTAAGTTAAACGGTGTGTTCATTCAAATCTTCGTGACAATATTTCTGTAGGTTTTTTTTAACAATTTTTGCATCATAGCTTAACTAGTAGTTTATAGCTTTGTACTTTCTTGTAAGCAGTAAAGGATATGTTTGGATTCTTATAGTTTACGTTTTGACATATTGTCAGACAATATTTCACCCACTGCAAATCAGAAAGAACCAAGAAGAAAAGGTACATATGGTGTAGAAAAAGTGAGACTAAAAAGTGAGTAGAGGAACTATTGCGCAAAAATGTGATATAGGATTATATGTTACGTCCTTTTTAGGGTTTATCATACTCTAAAATATTGATTTAAAATTACATTAAAAAATATATAAATATGATTTCTATATATTTTTAAATGCAATAATCATGTTTTAATTTCTTTTAATTTTACTTATTATCCATTTACACCAATTAATTACGAATTCATTTCGTACTTTCACTGTGCAAAGAACTGTTTTCTAACACTACTCTCTAAAACAGTTTATCGCTGGGGAAAAAAATATCGGAAGTAGAAGAGAGCGGCAAAAAGATTAGATCCAATTCCAAACTTCCAAGCCAGCTGTGGGATTCGAATCCAAGAACTCCGGGACAAAAGAGAAGTACGCAATAAAGGGAATATTGCAAAAGCAAAAATTGTCGATCTTCATATTTCAATGTAAATATGCATTACTGGCTACACCAAAATGGCTATTTCAATGGCTTAATCCATTCTAACTAGTTTCGGCGTTACGTCACTACAAATGTACAAGGAAGTTTTAACCATAAAACTTAAGATATCCATTTTTAACAACCCTGAATGCATTCTGACTAGCTCCGTCTGGACGTCTGAACTTAAGTATGTAACATAACTCAAAAACTGTTCGTTGTAGAAGGTTAAAATTTTGTATTTAGGGATGTTCTGATACTTTGCAATACGTACTTGTAACGTCGTGGCGACGTTCCCTGTAACGTCGTGGAGGTGTCATGTGTAAAAACACTTTTCAGACGCTCAATGTCAGGATATCCACATCTTTATTTACATCATTACACACAATATACATGTGAAAAAACATTTAAATTTGCACACAAAAAAACGAATCGACTCATCACTTCTACTTAAAACATCTTCATTCTCTTTCGAACCATCATCAATCTACTCACTTCACTTCGTTTTTACTTTTCAGATATTCAGGGAGGAAAGAAAAAGTGGATGTTACAACCCTAATGGATGAAAGGTATTTGTGATATCACGATACGGTTTCCCTAAATTTTGTTCATACTAAGGAGGTGGAGTGTTACTCCTGATTTCATACTTTACTCAAACCTGACTATATTCTAAAGACTACATCCAAACCCCGCAGATTTATCCTCCACGTTATTAAGGAGTGGAAATGCTCACACCTAGAAAAACTCCTGGAAGATTTTATTATTGCAGTGTACCAATAGTTATTTAGGACTATTATACCATCTAGATGTTTAAATTGATTTATGAAAGGGATTTATAATGAAAATTTTCAATTTAGAGGATATTGGCACTGCCGGTCGTCAATTACAGCAATACAACAGAGGGATATCGACATATTTGTTTGAATTTGTAACAACTTTTTTAAGAAGCTAAATAAACACATTTAAAGGACATTACTAGTACGGAATAAAGGTAATATTGTAATTGGCTATAATTTAATATACGTATAAGTAGTCATATGGAATCCACATCAAAATTTTAATAATTGCATTTATAAAAGCACTCAGATTCATCATAAACAATTCAAACAGCGGTAGAAAGAAAATTGTTGAAAAATCGAAAGAAAATAATGCGTATGGAGAATTTTAAAATAATGGAATAATTGTTATACTAAGAAATCAATTGTAAAGCTCATTTTCAATAAACAAATATCTGGGGTTTTTTTTCAAATAGTTTAAAGTTACTAGATAAAACCAAAAATGTACTGTTGAAATGTACAAATCTACGTCTTGCTTAAAAAATATTTTCTTTAAATTCTAAGATTCTTTACTCTCTTAAATGAAGAACCTAGAAAACTTTTAGAGTATTTCATTAAGGTTTACAAAATGAAACGAGAAAGCTAGTTCCTTTGATTTTGTTGTCGGAATCTAACTAGGTTGACCAGATTCCTAGAAATTTACAGAAATGAAGCCAGTAAAACACATTTTCTTCTCTTTGTCAATTCTATTGATTTGGGACTTTAGTCTACTTTCGAAGAATATCAGACGCAAAGGCTATTGCTCTTCTTTTGTACATTCTTTGCGTGCATATTCTGAATACTGCTTACATCAATGCTGACATCAGACATTTTTTTTACCTGCATAGCTTCTTTGTCAGCAAAATAGCATGCTTAAGTTGAACACTTTCGAATATTTAAAAAAAAATTCTATACAAAGTTTACATGAATTATTGCATTGGCTAAAAAATGGGATATTGACGTTTTACAAGCCTGCAATTAAAAAATGTCATTTTTTTATAGATTTGTGTCTGTGGGAATAACAATGATATGAGCATTCAAAAGATGAATAAATAAAACATCAAATGTAGTTTATTATACGAAAGTTGTTGGTTTGTGTCAGCTTTCATCTCAGTCAATCAGCCGGAATAAAATGTATTTTACTCAAATGAATACTCAACTTAAGCGATCTCAAAACCGTACAGCAATCGGAAAATCAATAGAAATTAGATATTTCCTCAAGTTTTTAATAACACTTTTGTGTCCAATCAGTCAGTCGCAATAAAATGTATTTTACCTAAACGAATACTCAACTTAAAAGGTTTCAAGAGTATTGATAAATCGAAAGTTTAACAGAAATTATATATTTTGGCAACTTTGAATTACTTTTTAAAGAGACCTAGTAGTTTTCAGTACTTAAAATACTTATTATTGTAGTCTTTTCATCATACACTGTCTACCAATAAGTATTTGGACACCTGGGACATACAAGTTCTTTCACCGATTTTGGAAGGGTAGTGCACCCCTTAATTCAGAGATCCAACTCGTCCCAGAGGTTCTTGATAAGGTTCAGGTCTGGGCTCTGGGCAGGCCAGTCCATTAGATGAACTTGATTGGCATCATGCCAAGCCTTGGTTAACCTCGAAACATGACAACTGGCATTGTCGTCGTGAAAGTTACAGGGCTCCAACCCGTAAAACTGCCACAATGTAGGAAGCACATTGTCATCCAAAATAGGGCAGTAGGCATCGACGTTGAGCTTACCATGAATGGAACCAAGGGTCCCAGTCCATGCCAGGAGAAAAAAACCCAGACCATAATTCCACCTCCACCGAACTTGACTGTTGGCACAATGCTTTCTCGCGTTCTCCAAGCAGACGTCAGACCCAGACCCTATCATATGAACGGCAAAGGGTCAATCTTGATTCGTCACTCCAAAGAACTCATTTCCACGGATCTACGGTCCAATTTCGATGTGCTTTACATAACTTTAACCAAACAGCGTGGTTGGATTTTGTGATCAAAGGCTTATGGGCAGCAGCACGATCATCAAAACCAAGTAGATGTGATTCTTTACGAATGGTATTCATTGAAACAATATTCCCGGATGCCTATCGAAAACTCCTTGCAGATGACGGCCATCGGTTGGGTGCGGTTCTTCCAAATTTCTCTGGACAGCACTCGTCCTCCTCTATCTCCAGTTTCGTTGGTCTACTAACTCGGGGCACATTCCGACAATCACCCATCACCTCCCCTTCTTAATCACATAGGCCACTATTGATTTTGGATACTTCATACTTCAGATCGCTAGATATGTCCCTTAAGAATAGGCCACATTTGTGATACCAGATAATTATACATTTCTCGAATTCAGAGAGCTCCGCACTGCGCGGCATCTTGGTTGCGAGTAATGTCGATGCTGTTTCCTACACGATGTATACCGGCGGAGGCCGTGACGTACCTCAGGACCGCAGATATCGTCATTTGCATAGGTGTCCAAATACTTATTGGTAGACAGTGTAGAAGAAAAGTTTCATAGAAAAATAAGTTTTCATAGAAAATCATAGAAGAAAAGTCGTTTCATCACAGAAAAAAAGGGTTTTTAATGAAGTTTTTAAATTTTTTAGTAAGGGTTATTTTTGTTGAAAATTTTATTAAATGTGATGGAAAGCTTCAATAGTTTTTAATTTAACCCGTTACTGCTCTAGTGAAGTTCTGGAGAACCCTATGCAATTTAAAAGTATATATACTGAAAAAACCACTAGTAGTTGAAGGTTTAATAGATAAATTGTAGAAAGCTGAGCACCAACCAGTTACTTATTAAAGCTTTTTCAACTTTTCGGCCTAACGGTTGCTGATTGGTTAGGGCGCTGATCGCCGGTACCGGAGTGCATTGGTTCGAATCCCACTAAGGCATGGATGTTCAGAATCGGCTATAAGCAGTAGGTCACGGACTCATTAGCTCTTGTATGCAAGACAGTAGACCGTAGCGCTCCAAACCAATCTTCAACTTTTCTACCGACATGTAGTTTAAATAAATTTAGAAATATCTCTATAAACTGAAGAACGCTCCTCATATTTTCATCCCCCAATGTTTACCATTAAATGATGTTTGTGGGATTACACTATAAAAACTGCTAAACATGTTTTGAATCTATAATTTGGAAAGTAAATTAGTTTTTGGTAAATTTCTTTTAAAATTTACTTTTCTTTGCGTTTTTTCTTTGCATTCTCGAAGGGGAGACAAAGTTCTGTTTTATTAGTACTAATAAATCTAAATCTATAAATATACGATAAACATATATTCTTTCAACTGTCGCCTTATTATGTAAAAAAGATTTGAGTATAAAAACTGTATCATTATTAAATGTTTACTGAAATTATTGAACCCATTAATATTGTCTGTTTGATTACAATATCGACAATGTTCTAAATTTTTTTATGTACGCCAGAAAGCTCATTTTATTTATAGTGATTGGTTAATTCTGCTTTTGCCATTACCATATCAAACGACTCTCTTAAAATGGGTTTTTGTAGTGTATACATTAAGGACTAAGCCTATTATTTATGCGATAAAATAATTCTAAACCTATCCGTTCAACGACCAACTCCCTGTGTTCAAAAAACAACTTTAACGAGCATAAAAACCACCTTAACAATAAGAATCGTCTACACTTCTATTCACTGAACATCATGAGGCTACGCCATCAAAACAATAACTGGCGAAAATAATGCGAGGTAAAAAGGAAAAACTTCTTTATCCTTTGAAATCATCAATCTTCTTCCTTTTTTCCACTCTTCCTGAAAGCAGCAAATTTTATGAGAGCAACTAGAAACCTGCATCTTCTTCAGAGTGTGTATCGATAAAGGCATTTAATTGGCTTTATGGAATGCCCAAGTCGTCCATCATTGTGCTACTGTTTGAATCTTAATGAAGGCAAAAATTTGTCATTTTTTAAACAACTCCCCCTTCCAACCAAACCCTATCACAGTCTACTTTCAGTTACTCTTATTTCCTAGCTCATTACAGCACTTCCGTCTGAAGAAAGTTTCAGACCGTGAAATAGTTTTTAAAAAGCTTTTCTTCAGTAATTCTTTTTCTCGTATATTTTGAAATTTGTATAGAGAGGGGGCATTCAGTAGATGGTAATTTTTTTGTAGCTCTTATGTTATTAGCTTTTCACTTTTATATACATTTTCCTTTATTAACATCTTTTTTAATTTCTTTAATACCTCAACGTGATACACATTTTGAAAACATGATAAATTTTGTTACAGGAAAAAAATTTCCACCGTATAGAGGATATACTGAAGAACTTGGATATATCGTCGACGTATTATTCATTTTCCCGCTTTGATCATTCCATTCATGTGGTGCCGAATTTATCACAATAGAACCAATTTTATTTTTTCTGGCTTTCGTCGTTTCTTTAACCCTTTAGTGAACAGCGGTTTTGCAGGGAAACCTCCTGTTAAACATTTTTTTGAGAAATATGAATGTTTTTTTCAGTTTTTATTGTTTTTGACACTTAAAAATTACAATAAATGATAATACTACACTTAATTTATTTTTTTTCTTTTGAAATATATGTATATAAACTTGATTTACCTGGAAAGTTAGTAATTCGATCTTTTCACGTATGACCCCAAGCAAAAATATCTATTCAAACAACACTTATAAATTGTTTAACTATTTATTTATTATACTTTTTAAGAACATTTTCTTCCAATATAATTAAAATTTTAAAAAATGTTACGTTCACGCTCTACAAAGGAGTGAGTTTGTCAGTGAACCCCCCCTCAATTCCTCCTACGGTATTCTCTAATGGAAATCTAAGGATTGTAAAGGAAAATTTTAATACATTTTGCATTTATAAGGTTCATAGGTAATATTTATAAACTAATTTCATTAAATTCCAAAGAGTTTCTATAGGTGACTTTTAAAGGGTTAAAAGAGTTGTTTATATTGCTAATACAAATATTATTCTAAATATGGAATTTAATAAATTTGCCAATCTTTTGACACTTTTTCAAAAGCCTCTTCTTAATGTCATTAACAATGTCATAAAAATGATATTATTGAATAATATTCAGCTATATCTATCAACTTTCGTAAGAATAAATATTGTTTTTTGACATCAAATATCTCACATTCAATTCATTACATTACATTGCATTACATTACATTACATTTGATGAATATGAACAGAAGTCAATCGATTTTGCCCTTTTTCTACAAGTACAACGGCTAACTGTAATTATTGCGAATCTTCGAAGACAAGCAAAGTAGAACTGCCTTAGATTTTTGTTCTGGGGAGAATTCTAGATAGTACAATTTTTAAACGTAAAGCTTCTAAACAAATATAAAAAGCCTTACTTCAAGAAAAAGAGAATGAATTAGTTCATATGGCGAAACTTCCATGTGGTGAATATTGCTAAATATTTAAGAATGATATTAAGAACAAAACTTACAATTAATGTTATTAAAGTTATCAAATTATTCACAGATTCTCAGTAAAGACATTTTCGTCCGTTTCAAAAACGATAAATCGAGATTGATTCTACTATATATATAACTATGTTAACGAAGAGACACATTCTATTGTGTAGGCGTACTTTGCTAAGACATTTTCGTCCCCTTAAAAAACGATAGATCGACATTCTACTTTACATAACTGTATTAACGAAGAGGTGCATACCATTGTATACGCATGATTTGCTATCAGGGAGCAAAGGACTAAGACATTTTAGTTCCATTCAAAACGATGGATCGAAATTTTACTATACATAACCAGGCCCCGATTATCAAGATTTTGGGCTCAGGGCAGAGAATATGTTTTGGGCTCTTGTAGATTATTATTACATTCTATTAATGTATAGCTGAAATATTTGCATCGATAACTGAGTACATAGTATTTACTAACATTATTAGGTTATAAACTATTATTCACTCGAAGCAAGTATATGTTTTTCTGCAAACCCATGATATCTATGCCATACATCTTTAATCTCCATTTGGTACCACGGATACATGCCCCTCCTCTAGTTTTTGCTGAATTTTGCGATTGCTAACATTTATGAGAAAAGTTCTCAAAATCTAGCCACCTGATTGGTGGATTCCATTTTCAAAATAACCTGCATTCTTGTCTTTAGTTTTTAAGTGCAAACCCATGAGTGACAAATCTGTGGGTTATATATACTTGCGGATATTTTCCTCCTCCGATATAAACGGACAGTTATGGGGCTCCTTAGCCAGGCGGCTTTATCCCCGATTTTAAAGGTAAAGAGTAAGCAGGGTAAAAACTGTAAGGTACTGTTAAGTTTAAAAATTTTGAAAAGGAGTAATTTAGAGATGCCGGTCATTAAAAGGTGGGTAAGTGGAAATACGTAAGAGCTGTGACTTAAGCTGTTTGTACCTGCAAAGATACAAAATATCTGATTAACACCCTGAAAAGAAAGTTGTGGTTAGTATACAATGTGCGAAACACTAGATGGAGTCTTACGCTCAAATATTAAACATCAAACACAGTTAGGTACACTATCCTGCACCATAATAATAAAAATACACATATTTTTTTATTTATTTTATTTTTTTCATTTATTTTACTTTTTTATTTATTTTTATTAATACAACTCATCACTTTACGTCAGGACTTATAACGAAAGGGACAGGGGATGAAGTAATAAGAGCTAATAGGGTAATTAAGGTAGAGAATTGCGGATACTCTGTGAAATAATGAAAAGCTTACAAAATTTTAGCTCACATAATTTGTATATAGAACAAATCATGAAATTTTCAAATCTACAAAACTTATTTGTTTCAACATTACCTCTGGATCTAAAAATTTTTGGGCCCCTAAAATCAGTGGGCCCTGGGCACGTACACCACGTGCCCTGCCGATAATATGGCCCTGTGTATAACTCTAAAAATGAAGGTGCACATTCCATTGTATACGCATGCTTTGCTATCGGGGAGCAGAGAACTGAGAAATTTTTCCCCAGCTCGGGGTGGTAGTTCTTTTCGATTAATCATCTAAATTTTAGGCAGGCCACCTTACGAGAAACATTTACTGTCAGCGCGTGCCACACATCCATTATATTCAATTAACAGCGTAAGATAACTGGCTGCAAGAAACAAGAAACCTATTTTTCTTTGGTTTCAGCTTATTGATGGAGATATTAAATTGACTTGACTGGCTGCCTCAGGCCGTTCATCACAGCCTCCAGACCTGGGAGAAATCATAATGAATGGTGCGCTATTCAACCATTTATTTTTTTGCCTAACGACCTATCTGTCGGAATTTTTACCTCCATCGAAAATGGTAATTTTTTTCTTAAACTGCCCCAAATGGGTTTATGCGAATAAACATGTCCTGTGGAATATTTTGTTGCCATTATTCTTTTAATGATCCTTAGATTTCGTGACGGGCTTTACAGGTTAGTAGGCAATACTTTTTTATTCTGTTACTTCCCTAATTCTTAGATGATAAATAACCGCAAGTTATGACGACATAATGCTTAGCTTCTATTGTTAACTGTGAAGGATGAGATTTAGGTTAAGGTTACAGTTTATTTTTAAAACAGGAAAATTTTTACCAAAAATCGATATTTCATGCTGAACGTTTTCTGGAAAATATTGAATGATATGCAATCTTAAAATATTCTTTTGTTTTAAACACTCAATTCCTTTCTAGTAACGGTAGATTAAATTATTTTTCAAATTGTGATTAATCTAAGAGAACATACCACATTTTATTCACTTAAAATCTTTATTAAAACAGACTTTTGTACTATTCCTCAACAAAACAAAATACTCTGATCTCTTAGAGTGAGTTTTACAAGTTTTTTAATAAAGCTCTAGATTTGAAAAAAAGCAACATTAAGTTTTGTCCAAAAATATTTTTTTAAAATAACATGGAAAATATACACCAAATGAATTGTAGTTCACCGAAACATAACTTTTGAAATATGTATGTTAGAAACTAAATTTTTATATCAAATAGAAGTAAAATATATGTTTTATTCAGTAAATCTAAAACCTGAGAAGTGTCTGACATTTTAAAATTAAGAAAAATAACTAAATACTGTAAAGGAATTGAAAATTAAAAAAAAACTTTATTATGTTATAGAATGGAATATATTGCTGGTGCTAATATAACTAAAATTTACAAAATAAATAAATAACACACAAAACAAAATGGTCTGATCTTTTAGAGTGAATTTTACAAGTTTTATAATAATGCTCTAGATTTGAAAAAAAACATTGTTTTGTCCAAGAAAAATATTTTTTTAAATAACATGGAAAATATACACCAAATGAACTGTACTTCACCGAAAGATTATTTTTGAAATATGTATGTTAGAAACTAAATTTTTATATCAAATTGAAGTACAATATATGTTTTATTCAGTAAACCTAAAACCGCAAAAGAATATATTTTAAAATTAAAAAAAAATAACTAAATACTGTAAAGTAGTTGAAAATTTAAAATAAAACTTTATTATGTTATAGAATAGAATATATTGCTTGAGCGAATATAACTGAAATTTACAAAAAAAAAGATAATTAGCTTCTTTGTGTAATAAAGAATAAGTTTCTAATTTACAAATGTCAAAAGTGATCCTACGGAAAATGGATTTCTACTTTCATGTTTTTAAAAAAATATATTGCTCCATATAATAAAACTAAGTAACTTTTCTGAAATTTCTAAAGATTTCTAAAGTTAGATCGTTTATATTGAATCTGAAATAGGCTATTATAATGAAGACCTTTTAGCTTGAATAGTAAAGTATTATGTCCCCTTAAGATCTACAGATTAATAAATAACAATTAACACAAGCATAACAGCTGAATTGAAAGAACGTCATTCCAAGTTCTATATCACGGGCTTTTGAGATGACAAAGTCTGCAAGTGAAGAAGAAAATGAAGAGGAAGACGAAGAGCAAACTGAAAAGCGTGGCCTTACCCTGGAGAATCTGAAACGTTGTGCAACATGGTAAGAATTTGCACAAGACATTCACGACCATAGGGTTCAAGCAGTCGAGTTCAGCAATCGCATTGAAGGGGTTATGTCCTTGTACAGAGGAATTTTGAAGGAAAACGAAAAACAAAGACAACAACTAACCATCACCATGTTTATCTCCAAGGTGAAGCCCCCTGGCTCTATCTTGAATAGTAAAGTATTATGCCCCTTTAAGATCCTCAGATTAGTAAATAAAAATTAACACAAGCATAACAGCTGAATTGAAAGAACGTCATTCCAAGTTCTATATCACGGGCTTTTGAGATGACAAAGTCTGCAAGTGAAGAAGAAAATGAAGAGGAAGACGAAGAGCAAACTGAAAAGCGTGGCCTTACCCTGGAGAATCTGAAACGTTGTGCAACATGGTAAGAATTTGCACAAGACATTCACGACCATAGGGTTCATGCTGTCGAGTTCAGCAATCGCATTGACGGGGTTATGTCCTTGTACAGGGGAATTTTGAAGGAAAACGAAAAACAAAGACAACAACTAACCATCCCCATGTTTCTCTCCAAGGTGAAGCCCCCTGGCTCTAGCTTGAATAGTAAAGTATTATGCCCCTTTAAGATCCTCAGATTAGTAAATAACAATTAACACAAGCATAACAGCTGAATTGAAACAACGTCATTTCAAGTTCTATATCACGAGCTGTTGAGATGACAAAGTCTGCAAGTGAAGAAGAAAATGAAGAGGAAGACGAAGAACAAACTGAAAAGCGTGGCCTTACCCTGGAGAATCTGAAACAGTTGTGCACCATGGCAAGAATTTGTACAAGACATTGACGACAATAGGGTTCAAGTCGTCGAGTTCAGCAATCGCATTGACGGGGTTATGTCTTTGTACAGGGGAATTTTGAAGGAAAAGGGAAAACAAAGACAACAACTACCCATCACCATGTTTCTCTCCAAGGTGAAGCCCCCTGGCTCTACCGTCAGCGCCTCCAGCAGAAGGGTCTCCGAGTGAGCCTAAAACTTCTACGAGTCAAGTTAGAGCTTCTCCTAAGCCAACTCACAACGAGTCTCCGAGTGAGCCTAACACTTCTACGAGTCAAGTGAGAGCCTCTCCTCCTCCACCAATACAAGATTCTTCGTCTCTCTCAGAAAGCAATGTTGATTAGTGTTTATTACTCTATAAGGTTTTGTAATTAACCTTATTAAATTAGCACTGACACGTTTAAGTAAATACTATACTGTTGTAATTTTTCTCTTAAATGTGTAAAGTATAAATACTGTTTACATATTTAAAACATTCGTGTACAAGCATTCACGAAAATTCCTAGGCGCAAATCCTACTTAGCGGTTTTTCAGCTTTCAAGGAAGGTTCTATCCCTCATTAATGGCGAAAAACGAGGGATAACTGTATCTGTCGCGAACGGCCTCTCGAACTCTTGCATATTGAATTTTATTGTAAGTTTTGGCAACAGTGACGCAGCGCCGTCTATCAATGTAGCGACCTTCCGCCCGCGCAATTTTGGCCAGTTGTTATGTAAACTATGTAGCTGTTAGGTGTAAAAATAAATGTTCTGTGTGTTTTAAAAGATCGTACTATTTTTTCCTCGTCGTGATGAGTTTGATAAGTTTGTTTTAGACCACCATGCGTCCCAGAACCCCGAAATCAAGGTAAGTGAACTTTATCTTGATTATTTTCGAACCGAAATAGTTAAATTATTTCACAGTATCACTTAAAATAAAAATAGTAAAATAAAAGTATTTTTAAATAAATACATTAAAATTTTTAAGAAATACTATAGAAAATAGTAATATTAAGTTTTTAATAAACTCATCCTAGCAACAATACAATTTTATTAATTTTTAAATTATCGTAATCTGTATGACTAAATATTAATTAATGCAAAAACTGCTCTTATGATGAAGTCCACACAAGAACCTAATGGAAGCCACATGTTCCCCACGTATGATATAAAACAGTGATTCCAAAACCTTTTCAGTCACAGACTCATTCCCACAGCAAGCAACTTGATTTGAAAGCCAAGGGAATAACTCTATACAACTACATAATGAACCCAACGATGGCCGAATGGTTAGGGTGCTGCCCTTCAGAACCGTAGTTCGTGGGTTCGAATACCATTATGGCACGGATGTTCGTAGCCGTTAGGAATCGGCTTTAAACCCTTAACGCATTTGCCCGTGTCTGACACGGGCGAAATTCAAATTAAGCATGTAATAAAATCGTTTACACTTTGTTTGTATAACAATTTTTTATATACTTTTTACTCTTTCCAAGCTCCCTAGTCACCCCCAAAACTGAAATTGTAAAAAATAACTTACATTGTACCTATATATCCCTTTTCTGTGAAGAAAATATGTCATATTTTATAATTTTTTCTAAATCAAACTCGTGCTTTAAGGGGTTAAGCTGTAGGACCCGGTTTCATTAGCCCTCGTGTTGCAAAAAGTAGACCATAGAACGCTCCAAAACCAAACCAACTACATAATGGCAATATTACAATATTAACTTTGATTTTTTAAACAGCAACATAAAAAATAAAAATAAATAAATAAAGCATTTTCATATTTAAAGTAATCTATTGAAATTATTTACTTGTGTTTATTTATTCTTGGTTTGATCGGTAATATGTAGTTGATTGTCGTAAACGTAAAAAATAGATAAGCGCTAAGTAATTTTAGAATTCCAGATTAGTATAGTTGGTGCAAATTGCAGTTTCGGATTTTCCAAGTCGCTAACGTCTTATACGCTGCTAAGTTACATTTAAATCCTATAAAATTAACAGACCCATTTTCTAAGACAATTTTTTACGTTTATTGCTATCCCTGAACTGCCTGCTTTAAAAAAAATTCTGAATTGTAATTATAATGTCGGTGAAACAAAGTTATTTTAAAACCTTCCCTAGTTTTCGACCGAGTAATACTTGTAACAAAATAAAAAGATTTTAAAATGTTATGATTTGAATGTTTGGTCTGCAAGTTACCATAGAAACCGACTAACTGAGACTTTTAGAACGAAAGATAGACATTCAAAGGGATTTTCCTAAAAGGCATAGAATTTCAAGCATAAATGAACATTGAATACTGAACAATTTGCTTAGCTTTTATGTATATATTTCCCAATAATACGAGTATTACAAGTAATATCTACTCATTTACAGTAATAAAGATTGTTGATTTATGAAGAATTCATATATTTCCCAATATAACAAGTATTACAAGTATCATCTACTCAGTTACAGTAATAAAGATTATTGACTTATGAAGTACGTATATCTTCGTTCTTCATGAAAGCTAGATATTTCTATTAGGAATAATACGAAATGTATTTAAAACATCCTTTTATTAAGGATTCTTCCCTTTGAATTGGAGTACACATACATACATAATATGCATACGTCTCAATACAAAATGTTATACGATATATACACATTTGTACATAAATAATATATAATATATATATTGAGAGAATTTATATTTTGAGAGAAAGTGTGTTAGGATATGTAACAGAGCCACAACAGCTCAGGTAACAAAGACATCGATCTCTCAAAAAGGGAATCTCACAAAATCACAAAAAAGTTATAAATCTTCAGATTATGTATAAAAACTACTTGGTTATAACTTCATCTTACTCTTACTTTTCTTAAAATTTATATGGATTTTTAAATTTTTTATATCAGAAATATTTCAATAATATTAACTTATACTATAAAATTTAAATCTGAGATCGATTTAATTTAAATTGTACCTTAATATTTACTTTTTAAATTAAGTACCTTACAAAAGGAACTACATTCAAGAGACTAATATTATGACCACCTGTCAATAACTAGTTGGCCCACCTTTGGCGCGCAACACAGCTTCAACCCGCCTTGGCATGGATGTCACAAGTCCTTGCTAGATGGCCGGAGACAGATTGTACCAGATGTTTAAGCAAAGGTTACGCTAATCCGAGATATTGTGAATTGGTGGTCTTTGAAATCTGAGCTGCCGTCCCATGACATCCCAAATGTGTTCTATCGGATTGAGTTTTCGTGAGTAAGGCGGCCAGGACATTAACTGGAATTCAGCATCATGTTCCTGGAACCACTCCAACACAATTTTAGCCTTGGTGACACGGGGAGCTGTCCTGTTGGAACATTCCATTTCCAGATGGAAAAACAGAGGCCATGTAAGAGTGCAACTGGTCCGCAATGATGTTCAGATATCCTGTATATTCTTGGTCTGCTCTACCACAACCACGGGTCTCAGAGACGCCAAAGAGAACGTCTCCCAAAGCATAATACCGTGAACACCGGCCTGTGCATGATCTATTGTACATATTGAGGGAACAACTGTTCTCCTGGAAGACGGCGTATCCTGACACGACCATCGGCGAAATGAATGACAAACCGTGATTCATCTGACCAGGTAACTCTCTCCCATTGATCCATGGACCAGTCGCGATGTTCCCGGACCCAGTGTAGGCGCAGTTTGCAATGACGCTTGGTCAGAAAAGGCACACGAATGGGACGTTTGCTGCGTAGCCTCATATCCAACAGTGTCCGATGAACAGTGAAAAAAAACACGCCAATTGGTTAGAATACTGGCCATCAGTACCGTGGGTTCGAATCCCACAGTGGCATGGATGTTCGTAGCTCGTAGCCGTTCGGAATTGGCTTTAAGCTGTAGTTCCTGGTCTCATTAGCCCTCGTGTTGCAAAAAGTAGACTCCAAACGTAGCACTCCAAACAAAACCAAACAACAAAAAAAAATCCGATTTGGAATACCATTGTTCCCACACACTTGGAGTTTAGAATGAAATGCACAATTCACCTCACACCTAAGAATATCCTGATGTTTTTCAACAATTTCAAAAATAGTAAGAACCTAAATAACTTCACCCACCATAATTAAATTACTAAATCTG
>CM063508.1:166613245-166618245 GCA_032207245.1 Pardosa pseudoannulata | reverse complement strand
TTATTTCCAGACTCAAATTTCAGGTTTTGGGGAAAACGTACGTACTGAAATAAAAGTAAGCAGTTCATTTTTTATCTAAACAATACTTGCTTCCGCTTCAACTTCTTTTTATGTTCAGAATAGAGAAAAGGTTTAATAAAAGTAATGCTCTCGAAAAGAGATGATAGAAACGGAGTAAGTACCTTGAATTGTAATCCATAGCATATAATTCAGATATTTCTTTTCAGTTGTATTTCTTTTCAATTACCATATTTATCAACTCTATTCATTAGTTAGTTCTCACAGTTTTACAAATATAAATTCATGCTTTTAAATAATTCAAATTCAACATATATTTAAAACGTTTAAACTGGGATAAAACTAAGCAGTTCATTTTTTATCTAAACAATACTTGCTTCCGCTTCAACTTCTTTTTATGTTCAGAATAGAGAAAAGGTTTAATAAAACTAATGCACTCGAAAAGAGATGATAGAAACGGAGTAAGTACCTTGAATTGTAACTCACAGCACATAATTCTGATTTTTCTTTTCAGTTATATTTTCTTTTCAATTACCATATTTATCAACTCTATTCATTAGTTAGTTCTCACAGTTTTACAAATATAAATTCATGCTTTTAAATAATTCAAATTCAACATATATTTAAAACGTTTAAACTGGGATAAAACTAAGCAGTTCATTTTTTATCTAAACAATACTTGCTTCCGTTTCAACTTCTTTTTATGTTCAGAATAGAGAAAAGGTTTAATAAAAGTAATACACTTGAAAGGAGAGGACAGAAAGGTAGTAAGTAGCCTGAATTGTAATCTGCAGCAGTTAATTCTTATTTTTTGTTTCAGTTTTATTTTATTTTTTTATTTATCGTACTAAACAGTAGATATTCATGAGTTAGTTTTCATATTTTTACAAATACAACCTCATGATCTTAAACGTTTTACCGTGTTTTTAAAACGTATGAACTGAAATGAAAGTAAACAGTTCACTTTTTATGTATACTATACTTTTTTGGTTTTTTTAATTTATTTTGTGTTTAAAATAGAAAAAAAGTTTAATAATTAATGCACTTGAGAGCAGATGATAAAAAGGGTTTCGTTTTGGTTTTGGAGTGCTACGTTCTCTTTTTTGCAACACGAAGGCTAATGAGATCGGGATCTACTGCTTAAAGCCGATTCCGAACGGCTACGAACATCCATGCAATAATGGGATTCGAACACACGAACTCCAGTTCTGAAGGCCAGCACCCTAACCATTCAGCCAATGATAGTTAGGGAGTAAGTAGCATGAATTTTAATCCGCAGCACGTAATTTCGATTTTTCTTTTCAGTAATCATATTTACTTACTAATTTAACTGACTAATGAGAATATCCGTTGATTAATATAATCAACGGATATTCTCATTAGTAAGTTATCAGTTTAACAAGCACGAATGCATATTTTTAGCTCTGTATTGATTCCGATATAAATAAATCTACATAAAGATCCCACAAAAAGACAACGTTTTCATTTTAATCTATACAGAATACGAAAAATGGTTTTTGCTAAACTTTTTGGATCAGGCCCTCTAGTTTAGAAATTCTATTGCACGTACAATATCTAAATTAAAAAAAAATTTAACACATTTTATGCGGGACACGTACTAGTACGTTTTCTGACGATTGATACTTGAGAACGAGTCACATACTAGTACGGGTTAGTGTAACAACATGATTTGTTTGTGGGTACAAAAATAACGGTATATACAGGAAAACAAATCTTCTTATCTACTACATAGATTCTGGAAACATTTAGGAAAATAAAAACTAGTTTTTTCATCTGTCGATGCTACTGATGTAAAATTAAGTAATATTCGATCTATTGAGATTTAACTAAATAAATAAATTTACGTGCAAAACACCCTCTCCCGGTACAATTCTGCTGGGAAATGTACCCGCACACAATGTGTTCATTATAAATTCTAACAATATTCAACTACATGAATTCAAGACGAATACTATGTTTGCAAGGCTGACAGTAAAATAACACATTTATAAATTGAGGAAAGACGACTCAAAACAAATTTTAATTTACATCATTTAAAAACCTTGTAATTTCACAAACCTTTATCCGAACCTTATATAATTTATTTTTAATATTTAAAGTTGCTTGTAAAAATCAGGTCACCCTATAAATTAGTCATAAAATCAAATCAAATTTTTCAAGTTAAATTCACGTCCTTACTAGATTGAAATAAATAGCCCGCTTTTCGTAGTTTGTAATTATAATTATCATTTCAGACTCAAAGACTAATAATGCGTAAATAATATATGGGTGTTATATATAGATTATATGTAAAAATTATTTTAAGAATTCTGCCAGAATCAAGTAAAAGTACTAAAATTCTTTATTTCATGCGAACGATTACAGTCAAGCTAACTGCTCGTCTGTCGAATAGCAGCGTCGTTTATATTTTACATTTGGGCAGCAACACTTCACTTCAGTTGAAATCTCATTCTCAACATTATATTTTAATCAAGATTTTTTTTTCTAATGAACTGAAATATAAACTATTCTGTTGCGAAATTGTTAAACGTGGAAATACATTTAATTGTTCAACTGCAGATTTGGTTAATTTATATTTATTAGAAGGGCACGAAAGAGATGTTTTTATTTAGATAACTAGATATTAGCATTTAAAAGTAAAGAAATTACTTCGCGATATTTTGAAATCGTATCCATTTTCCAATTACCTATTTAATGTATTTCCAATTTATACATTTCCAAGATATTAAACAAAATTCTAGCTTAACTGCTTCGTCACTCGGATAAGAAAAATCATAGCCTGGAACCCATCTCTAAATTCCCGAAATCTATTCGTCCATTAATCTCATCTGCATCAATGCCATTACATCTGCCCCCGTTCTGCCTTCCTGACTGTAAAACCCTTCCTTCTCGCACCCCACTCAGAATAGGAATTAATATCCAGAATCGAAGAGAGAGCATCAGATGCTGTTCTAACCGCCCGCTTCAACAGCAATTACACACAAGCGACCGCCCCTCTTAATCTCTGAATAAGGAATTGGATCACACCCCTCACAACCTAAGAATTTTAATATATATGGATTCCTAACAATTTAAAATGCACTTTCC
The DNA here is from genome assembly GCA_032207245.1 of Pardosa pseudoannulata. Classification (NCBI taxonomy): domain Eukaryota; kingdom Metazoa; phylum Arthropoda; class Arachnida; order Araneae; family Lycosidae; genus Pardosa; species Pardosa pseudoannulata. The sequence continues at coordinate 166,615,119 of CM063508.1, read as the reverse complement.
TTTCATATCCTTCCCATTCATATTATTGAGCTTTGAAAGGTTTTGATTTTTAATAAAACAAACAAAACAGAAAACACATCCGCACTTTCAGACATCCTATAGCGTGTCTAGCGATGGCCAAATTGGATGGATACTGCTCTTCGGTAGTAGAGTTCTTGAGTTCGAACTGCACTGTTGGCATGAACGTCCATACCCCTTTTGGAATCGACTTTAAGCAGCAACAACGTATAAACAACATTGTACCATTGTAACATTTTTATGTATTCGTCTCTCAGGCCACCAGCACCTTTTTTGTGTTTTATTTTTTGCTTATCGAGTTTTGTAGAGTGTTTTCCCATCCTACAATGCAACTTTTAATACAAACTTTTTTTGGCCAAATCCAACTTTAAAAATGTCGTAAATATAAAATGTTGCCAAAACTATATTCTAACGCCCTTTCCTTCCAGGCTAACGACATGTACTCAGTAAAGAATTCCTGTAGAGGTTCCATCCCTTGCGTTCAACCTAATGTGCAACTTTACTTGGTTTGGATTTGGGTTTTGGATGGATGTCCGTTATGACTTTTCCTACTTGGAATAAGTCTGTTTCTATGTGGTATCTGAGAGTGCGTTTCTCTCATAATTATTTTTGTCTCACTCTTCTCCTCCCCCTCTGTCTCATTTTAAGTAAAAATATTGAGATGTTGTGTTTTTCTCCCTCAGGAGCATTCACACATCTGAAAACTTTCTTTTAAGGTAGATGATTCCCGAGGTGCAATTAATATATCCCGTTATCTTCAGACATCGTGTAGCAAAACAGTAGACCGTAGCACTCAAAACCAATTACCAACTTGTACTAATAAGGTTCACAACCAACGTAACCGAAGGAAGTAGGGAAATTCCATTCTTTTTCAAGGTAACCAATGACTTTTCTCGAAAGCTTTAAAAAAAAGTAAAATATTTCATAGCTCAAAAGTGTTATTTTCAATGATATTCATTAAACATCTGTACGGAACTCGACTTTTCAGATTCGTTTTTGCTAGTTTTCACGTTTGATGTTTTTCAAAGAGCGTCTCGTCCTATCCCCTCTGTTTCTTAACACATTGTGTTAATTGTATCGGGCGTAAATTTAGTTATTCAGTTTAATCTCAATAGTTCGAAAATTATTTAGTTTTTTAACCAACTTTTCGTATTTCATATTGAAATATATAGACAAATATATAAATAACAACATAATATTTTTGGAAACAAAAAATATATTTTTTAGTGGATAAATTTATAATAGTATCGTAAATATGAAAAATCAAATAGAAATAGTAGTATATAGTTTTAAATTTTTCGAATTATGTTATATATAAACATTTTTACATTCCAGAATCTATGTATTAGATAAGAACATTCGGCTTCGTTTTCCTGTACATACCGTTATTTTTGTACCCACAAACAAACCATGTTGTTACACTAACCCGAACTAGTACGTGTCTCGAGCTCAAGTATCAATATTCAGAAAACGTACTAGTACGTGTCTCGCATACAATGTGTTAATATAACGCGTTCTTACTTATAAAATATTTAGTATATTTTCTCGATTTCTGATTAGGAGTTTGTCCATAATACATGAAATTATATTAACTCTATATTGTTCGTTCTTAATATATTGTGTGAGTGCAGATTTTATCAGACAAAGATATGTATTGCATTCGAATGAGCTCTGGGGGGAGAATTTGTTTATAATTTTCATGTATCAGGCATTTTTATGATTTGTTTTTTGTGCTACAAATGTCCCCACACAAAGAGAAATATAATATTTCTGCATACAGGAAGTGTATAATATACAATGTGTGTATTTTATAATTATGTTAAAAATTTTCCCCCTAATGCACATTTTTTCATAAT
>CM063508.1:166598245-166605745 GCA_032207245.1 Pardosa pseudoannulata | reverse complement strand
GGATTGATAATCTGATACTCAGCATGCGTAGGCGTTGTAACGCTTGTATTGCATCGTCCGGGAGACATACTCCGTATTAACCATCATACTAACCATGTTATACTGTTTTCTGTAAATAGGTTATTTTTTTAAATTTGCTCCAGGGAGTAAAAATCGCAATTTTTATTAATTATGTTAAACATATAGCATCTTTTTTGCTCTTTACCTTTTGTTTAATAAATAGACTTTACAAATAAGTCAAATTTGTTTTGCTTTTGTCTCTTTCATTGCCTGAACTTTATTATCCTTAATTTATGGACATGAGTGTATATCAGTGGCGAGCGGTAGGTTTTCATGCAAAATGTGCAGAGAACATGGATTTTCCAACAAATCTTTAATTATTGAGACATACAAGTTCTCCATTCTGAAACGGGTTATTTATTATGAATATAAATTTAAAGATTACAATAAATAAAATATTTACCTACGAGTAGACGAGTTATAACTATAAACACAGCTAAACTTATGAGAAATCTAGTAGCACTGTAGCAAAAAACATGTCTTTTGTTGTATGGTGTAATATAGGTGTGTAAAAAGCAACTCTTCGGACTTCCATGAAAAACTTATATGTTCAGCAAACGTAGTACCACACGCCCGCCTCTGCGGTGCCTCATCCGGATGCTCATTGGTGTCGACAAACCGAAAATCTATTCCATGTGCAGAGGATTTCGCTGCGCGCTGGCACAATAGAGCGAACTGTTTCTTGTTCGGTCAGTGGATTGAATTATATTTATTAACTGTTTTTAACATTTGGAACTCCTATATTCTGCGAAAAACATCTTGAAATTTTTTTAAAAACAAAACCAGGGATATGGTCTTACAGATATAACTTATATACTGTGTGTAAGACACAATGAATGGTACAATTTTGACTGTTCTGTTAAAATTCGTTTTTTAAACCAAACAACATTGTTTATCAGCTAATTATTTCAATAATTATAATACATCACCGAAATTACTTTACCACACTAAAACATTTCACTTTATATTGATGAAATACTTTTACATTTCCTTGAAAATATAATCTTATAATATATGTAAATTTAAACATTAACTGTCTGCAAAATCGTATAGCCAGTTAATCAATTAAAAAAAAAGTCCTCGCTCTAATACAACGCTTAATAAACTGTACCTTCGGATGATTCTGGATGCCAAGTGTAGGAAAAATAGCCGCGCTTGCCTCAGTGCATAGTATGCTGTTCTTTTCCAGTAGCCCATACATATAAAGCGTGATTTTCAATTTAGTGCGCAGTGCGTACACATCAGAACTTCCTATGTCCGTTTGCGTACTACGTGGTGCAGCACCTAGTACCGCACGCACTGCGGGAATACAAACAACCAAATCAATATAATATTTGAATAAATTATAAATAATATTTATTATATACTATATAAAGATAGGTGGGCATAGGTGCAGAAAATTATTGTCCCTCATAATTTTGCCAGGGTGTGCAGTGCACACCCTGCACACATGAACCGCACGCCACTGGTTACTTGATACTCCATGGCGTCATGATTTTTCTGCCGCAATCATTTATTCGAATATCGATACTCCACCAGAATCGTAGCTACGGGGTTCTCATGCTTAGAAGCATGACGTTTACAATTGTTAACTATCAGACGGACACTTAAGGTAAATAATTTTTTTATAAAGTTTGTGAATTCTTATACTGTTTAACAATTTAATACAACGAAGTCAATTGAAGGGGGTTTAACGTAATGCTGAAGTATTTCAATTGGGTTATAATGAACTCACACTTAAAAGCATGTATGAAAAAACTATATCTGTATTTTTCACTAATTTGAAAGTTGACTGCAATATCATTTACAGCATTTCTTGGCAAATGAAAACTGTAAATGTATTTTTCCCATGTTTTGTTTTCCTTCAAATTTTATGCAATACAAACTGTGTTTAAGTCTTTTTGTGTGTAAAAAATGCAAGCGTTAAAATATGTGTACGAATTTTCTGTCATGTGTAGGATAAAACTGTGAATGGAGTAAGTAAAAGTTGTTTCCTTATTTTGTTATACACAAATGTTTAAAAAACTGTCAAAATGCATTGTATTTAACTGTGTCAGTGCTTATATATATATAATTTTAGAGGTATCTAAAACAGATTTACGCAGAAAGCATTTATATAACACATTTGGAGTAGACTTGTGCTGCAGAGATTATTAAAGCATTTTACAAGTTTAAAAAAAGTAAATGACTTCATTAGATTTCATATTGCTGTTTTTCAAACGAGTGTACGAGAATAATTGTATATTAAACTACTTCATGTATGTATTGTAGTTTAATTGCAAGGTTAAACGTATGTATTGTATATATATAAGTATTTATTAATGCAGTCTGAATTTTTAAGTACTTTACAAGTATTAATGACTTTAACAAGAGAATTTTTATGTATATAAAGAGATTCAAGATAGATTGTGTTTTTATATTTGTAATAACAAGCGTGATCCAAAGTAGTCTCGTTACATTTTAGCCTTTTTTTTAAATGACCCTTAATCTATAAACCAATAGACATTCAAAATAGAAGATCATTGCAGATTTTTCAACATATTACCCTTTCAAAAAATTAAGAAAAACTTATCTCGATCTTAATTAAAAAACTCGATCTAACAGACCATTGTTAATTGCAGTAGTTAACGCTTTGATTCATTTTTTCACTTGAATGAAGCATTCTATTTATCCTCATAAAATTTGGTTATAAATGAATTCCACATTTAAAAAAAAATTTCTTCAGATATTTAAGTTCCATTTGATGATTTATCTTTTACTCGGCTAATTACATGCGCGTTTGTAAAATTTTATCTGTTGAAGTATTCATGACCAAAATCAAATCACGATCTTAATCAAATGATTGAATATATTGTATTGTTATTTTGAAATAATATATTTTTATTTATTATTTATAACCGTTGGCAGTGAGTTATAGCTTACTGTATGATTTTTAGAACTGATTGGTTTTTTAAAGCTTCTATATCCTTAACAAATGGTCAGAAATTTTTAATACAAATTTCAATAATTTTCGTTTGTATTTCACTCGTCGGGAAAACCGAAAAGATTTTATACATTTAGAAATTTGAGGTTTTGTCAATTTAATGAAGTAACACTGAAAAGTTTGAAATATTTTTTTTTCCTTTCATATAAATCCGGTATAAAGATATCTTTTAAAATCGCACGGAAAGTTTTTAGAAACCAGTTATTTAAAACGTGTTAACTTTTCCTATCGACTGCATTTTATTAATGGGTAATATACTCGTTAGAAATTTATTATAATCATAATTATTTTTGATTTTTTTATAATTGAGCCTATGTTTAGTACATTTCTTGTCCAAGTGTACCCAATGGAGTTTTATTAGTATATGTGTCTGCTCCAAATGCACATATCTAACAAATCTCTTTTCGGTTGAATCGCTTTTCTATACTTCGAAAGGTAAGTATGAAACATTTTAAACCTGACCTCTTCATGAAATTCTTGATTGTTCTTATCCCCACTTGCTTTTAAAAGTTATTTTAAAAACTTTTAAGATATACTTCGGAATATTTGAAAATATTTTTGCTTCTTCGATATATCGTAAACTAATTTGTTGAAAAGTTTCTATATCAATCACTAAAAATGTCTACGATTAAGAAATGTCGGACAGTTGAAAAAATGCCTCCGAATTTTGCTAATTTTTAAACATTCTGATGTCACTAGTTGCACCTTTCTCGAAGGACAATACGTCTCGTGCTGTAAAACAGTATACTGTAGTGTTCAAAACTATCCTATTGCTTCCTTCTATTTCAAATTTAGTTCCTTATTTTGTTTCTTAATTGTAATCGGAGGTTTTCAAATTAGAAGAGTTGCGCAACGAATCATTGAGCAGGTTTTGAACTCTACCGTCATCCTCGAAAGACTTCCACTCGAGCCATGGAATTCGAACTCGCGAAAGACCATCGTAGTGTGTAAAATGAACGTTGTGTGGCATGTTATTTCTAACTTAAAAAACAAGGATTGTGTTCGATATCCGGAACTGTAGAAACTTCTTATTTTCGTTAATAATAGCTGTATGTAGCTATTATTCTCGGAAATAAATAAGTTTAAATTTTAAGATATATTTCATTGCACGTGTATTCTTTCTTGATTTCTGGAATGATGGGCAGATTTAATTATTCCAATTAACAATACAGTTCAGCGCCCTCTACAAGACTTGTCTTCAAATGGGAGAAGGTAAGGATGAAATCTAAATATCCTGAAAGTGAGTGCCACTAGTAAAGAAGAAACAACTGGGTACCAAGAAAGTTCCCAACCCGCCCTCCCTTCTAGTTGCAGTTTCTTTTATAGTTTTTGAATGTTAAAAGCCCTCTAGCGGCCACCAGTATGTTCCATTACAGCGCCATCTAGAAGAGTCCTTGCAACTAGTAACAAACGAAACAACTGGGCACCAAGAAAGTTCCCAACCCGCCCTCTTCTAGGTGCAGTTTCTTTTATAGTTTTTGAATGTTAAAAGCCCTCTAGCGGCCAAGAAATTTCATATAAGCGCCACCTATCTGTTTTCCTAGTAAGCTGGAATGCAACTAGAAAGTTGAAGCAAGAAAGTTCCCAACCCGCCCTCCCTTCTAGGTGCAGTTTCTTTATATAGATTTTTAAGGTCAAAAGCCCTCTAGCGGCCACCAGTATGTTCCATTACAGCGCCATCTAGAAGAGTCCTTGTAACTAGTAATAGACGAACAACTAGGTACCAAGAAAGTTCCCAACCCGCCCTCCCTTCTAGGCAGTTTCTTTTATAGTTTTTGAATGTTAAAAGCCCTCTAGCGCCCGAAATTTCATATAAGCAACGCCCTCTAGTCTTATACTAAAATTTGTAGGAATGGTTACCAAGGGTTTACTCTGAACGTTGCATGGTTCACCCCGTTCGTTGTGAAGCCCTTTGACGTCAGTTAGGACGTTATGCGAGCAAACCTCTTGAGAGTGATTTAACTAAGGAATATGGCTCCCATTATAGCAAGCATTTTTTTATAAAAAAAAAAAATCCTGGAGAAAACCAACAAAGTAACCCCATCTTCCATCGCAGTTCATTTTTATAGTTTCCTTTCCCTAGCGGTCGACAGTGAAACTCGCTATACTAATGCCCTTTCAATTTCATATTAGTTAAATTGATCGGAGCTAAGTCTAGCGGCGCCGATCTCAAGGACGATCCACAACTGCGAGTTCGAGCCAAAAGATCTTCCATGTTCGTTAAGTGCAGATAGTTCAATGTCCTCTGGAGTTACAAGTCATTGCGTGTTCTCTAAGTGTGCTAAAAGAGTAACATCTTTCCAGTCGCGTTGAGCATTACGATATGTCTGCATTGAAAAAGTGGGAATCAGAAAATTATAAATGTTCGCAATTTAGAGCATTTTTTTAACATTGTCTTCTACAAGCTGCCGATTTCGTTGACCATTTTATTATGGGAGTTGACAACATTTCTTATGAGGGGACACCAAAACTACATCAAATCCTTACTAAGGAATGGAACCACTACACTATCTGGGCAGTTGAAAGTATAAAATAAGTCTCCTAGCAAGGGGAACATTTTTAAACTGATTTTTCTGTATCTTAAAATAATGTATTTGATTCATACTCAGTTATACTGGTCAACTGTGAGAATTTTTAAACGATATCGTTAATAGATAAATATTAGCTCAAGGGTGGTATTTTATTGCAGTCGACAGGACGTTAACGGAGACTTCGTAAGTTATGAAGTCGATAAACAGGAAAGTTCAGTACTCTATTGAAAAAATGGTCGACAAAAACTATCAAATGTTAGTGAAGAAATCAGGATTAATATATCTAGTACTTACCTTTCGAAATACATAACAGTTCTGAAAGTAATCCAACCGAAAAGAAATTTGTTAGATATGTGCATTTGTAGAAGACACATATACTAATAAATCTCCATTGGGTACAATTGGATGCGAAACGTTTTCAAAATCATCGAAATAAATCCCCTATATAATAATAGCCTAAGTTATCTGTCCGCAAATTTATGAAGCGGTTGGACCTGGAATGGATACGGGCATCCATTCAAAGCGAATAAAGTTTATCTTCTCCTAAACTATTGATCCGATTCTAAAATAAATTTGTATAAATATGCTACATATCACAGAAAAAATACTGTCGTCTTTAAAACGTTCGAAATCCACCCCTTCGCCCATTTTCGAGAGTTTAATGCCGTTATTTCGAGCCCTATATTCCCCGGTTAAGAGCAAGCGATTAAATTTAACTATTTATCACTTAATAAAGGAAAAATAGCAATTTTTTCTAGCATTGTGACGTCATTCCTTTAACCATCTCATTTAATCATTTCATATTTTAAACTATTGAAATATCGTCTACACATTATAATATCTTTTACCACTGATTTTAGATAGGACGTAAATAATTTTCTTTTATATTTGGCTTTAATAATAGATTAGGTACATATGTAGTAATTTAAAATTTAATCTTAGATTATTTTTTGTTGCAATGAAAATTTTATCATCGGTATTAACAAATTCTTTTCATAAAATTCCAGGAGTTTATTTCACGGACTTATAAATATCTAGCTTTTAAGTTATATATCTTTGAAAATTAAGAAGTTCGTTCGTTTGTGTGTTTGTTTTTTATACATAACCACACGGTTTGACTAAATGAATTCAATGTGATTCTAAACTGCATTACAGGATCGGGAGACTTTAGAGATGACGATAGATAAATTATTGAGAGTGAACCAGATAATGCTCAGCCAAAAAACAAACCATTTTTTACCTGCCTCATTGGGTACTTAACAGTTCTGGATTAAAAATTTTACTAATCCCGTCATATGATGGGCTATATGCTAGTCATACAATATTTTCAATTATATATTGTTTCTTTAGTGTTAGTTCATCTAAACACGAAACTGGCACAAATAACAGCGTATTTATAACTGTATAAAAACTTTTAGGGTTATTTCAACGAGTGAAATTCACTCGAAAATTAAGTAAATTTTAGTTTTCTATTAAAAACAATTTTTGCCCACACATGTTCAGGATATGAAAGTGTTCAGATGGCCAATCAATTCCAAAAATTATACAATAATGAAATAGATCTTTACCAACCGGATATCATTACTAATAAATAAAATTTTATTTCAAAATAACGATACAATGGATTCAAACAGTTGATTAAGATAATTCAATGATCATTCATATTTGCATAGCTACCTTTTTACAAACGTGAAAGATGTAGTTAAAGTAAAAAGATAAACTGCCGAATAAAACATGAAGAAATTTTTTAAAATGTCCAGTTCGTTATTACCAAATTCTGTGAGTATAAATAAGATGCTGAACACTTTCATTATGTCTTCTGTACCTTTAAACAGCAGGTGTTTATCCGATTAGTGAAAAAGTGATCAAACCGTTATCAACTTTTCTTGCTAAAATATTTTGCAGTATTCATTTATCTCTCCATAC
>CM063508.1:166585745-166593245 GCA_032207245.1 Pardosa pseudoannulata | reverse complement strand
AGATTCTTTGTTAATTGTATAAATAACTGGTTTTGATAAATATTTATTTTATAAATAAGAAGATTAAGTTAAGGATACAATGAAAAAAATGATATATTTAAAACATGTAGAGAATATTAATGTGTCGTATTTCAGTAATGAATAATAATATTAGAGTACAGAAAGACATTGAAAGCAATAAATAATTTTGCTTAAAATGAAAATTAAGTTTCAACGTTACTATCAAATAAATGTTTTTTAAATTGTAGACTTCCAATGCCAACAATCTAAGTGGGATCTTCATATTATTCGGATCTTATCACAAACTACGGAAATAAACAACAGTCATGAAAGAAAAACTTTCTGATTCCGTTGTCATACAGAACCTTCCATTCCAAATTTTTCTACACTTTAAGTCAAGGTCATTTCCCAAAAATAAAGCTTAAAATTTCAATTCTGAAAGACTTCAAGAAAATAAGTTCATTCGAAATTTATGAAGATTTCATCAGCTAGAATTAAAGAATTAGAGAATAAATACATACACAAATTTAGCAATTGCTTTGAGGAATTTTCTATCCTGTTTGTAAGGACAGCTGTATGGGAACGTTCTTCTAGCACTCTGAAACTGATAAAATCTTATTAACGTTTCTCGTTGGTACAGAGAAAATAATCATACCGTATATTGAAAAAGATACCACAAACAGCTTGAACTACGATAAAATCATCGACGCTAAACTTAGGAAAAATGTTATACACGTTTGTTCTTTACATAATACATAGGGATGAAATTGGTCTTTTATTCTGTAAGTTGAGTGTATTCTGAATATCTGCTACACGGATAAAAATTACGTATTTTCCACTCTATTTGGTAGTAGGCGCGAATCAGTTTTCCACCAACGCCACCAAAAACCATAGTTCTGACCCTATCGAACTGTGCCTTCCGATGAGTGCACCAATAGAGGAAAGACATTCTTCTTGTATACTTGTAATTAAACAAAACAGCTCACTTGTCAGATGAGCTTCATGAACTAAGTCAAAATTCTTTTTTTATGACTACAGGTATATTCAATTAATTCTAGGCAGAATTGAATTAGAGAAACTTAAGTGATCTACGAATTTAAATGTTTTTATAGAGTCTAGACTTAAAAATATTCAGTCATGTCTCCTGTATTTTGTTTCCACTTTATAGTTTTTTTTCAGTGTATTTATGATTGTAGATAGCTTTGAGTCCATACCATGCACAATATTTGCTTTCGTAGATCACGTGTGTCATGCTTGCCTTTTAATATTCTTTTACATTTGTAACGAAGTCATCTCCAGCAAGGAGCTCATTCAACAAAAAAATTTAATTCTCTGGACAATAACCACAGAAAGGTCTGCTTTTGTAAAATTATATTTGCTACATTAGTATCACATAAAAACTATGAGCTGATCATGGAATTTTCAATCAACACAAAAATTCAAGCTCATACAGGGAAAATTTTCTCTGTTGTCGTAGTACTGTCCTCAAGTTGCTAACCAACAATGAAGACAGTCACCAGGATTGTATATAGGTTGTATTATGCTCCCACCCGTTCGGTTTCCGAATAAGGCTTAGATATACACTCATGTCCATAAATTAAGGATAATGAAGTTCAGGCAATGAAAGAGACAAAAGCAAAACAAATTTTGACTTATTTGTAAAGTCTATTTATTAAACAAAAGGTAAAGAGCAAAAAAGATGCTATATGTTTGACATAATTAATAAAAATTGCGATTTTTACTCCCTGGAGCAAATTTCAAAAAAGAACCTATTTACAGAAAACAGTATAACATGGTTAGTATGATGGTTAATACGGAGCATGTCTCCCGGACGATGCAATACAAGCGTTACAACGCCTACGCATGCTGAGTATCAGATTATCAATCTGATCTTGGGGAAAATTACACCACTTATCAAGCAATGCCCTCCGAAGTTCCGATAGACAGTTGGGAGGGGGTTGACGGGCTGCAATTCGTCGGCCAAGCATGTCCCACACATGCTCTATTGGATTCAAGTCCGGTGAGTATGCTGGCCAATCCATACGGGTGATATCCTCCGATTGAAGGCATTCGTCTACAATGTTTGCACGGTGAGTCGGGCGTTGTCATCCATATACAGAAATTCAGGACCCATGGCGCCCCGAAACAAACGTACATGTTGTTCCAGAATGTATTTGTTGTATCACTTCATAGGGAGTAATGTTCACCACCTATATGGTACTCCCGTAATAAAACGGTCAACAAAATCTGTGGCAATGTAGAGGCCAATGATAAATAAGGGCAAAAAATTAAATAAAAATATTTAAGTCATTTGTTGTTAGTTACATAAATTCTACAAGCTTTCGTCCGTTTTGACATAATCACTAAAGCTGCCTTAAATCCTGTATTTATTGATAGAATTAATGAAGACATATCACATTACATGAATTTTGTTTTTAGTAAGATACATTATTCGCACAATCAAATAAATACAATAGAAAAATATTTTGTATCTCTTAAATTCTGCATAATATGTGATTTAGACAAAGAGTAAGAATTTATACTACCACAACGCCTTAGTGAACAAGAAAAACCCCCAAACTATGTAAATAGTGTGTGTCCTCGCCATTTGAGAGTCAACCAGTTCAGTGGTGACACAACCTAAAATCAAATCAGCTTTAAGACAATCTAGAACTAGTAGAATTCTTAAGACACCGTTACACTTCCAAACCTGATGTTTTGTATTTTTATATTACTTGTTTTTAACCCTTCCAAAGTAAAGTTCGTTACTGGAGAGAGAATAAATGTAACGGTATATTTAATTTAAAAGTAATTGATTTAAATCATAATTTAAACATGATTTAAATGCAAATAATTAATTTTAGAATGTTTCAGTAATTGTAGATGTTATTTTGTAAATGTTTGTGAAACTTTTACTTTTCGTATTTGGCAACACTTATCATTATTCTTAAATTTTGATAAAAATAAAATTAAAATAAGGTTACGAATGAGGAGAAAAATAAATGTGGTGAAAGATTTTATGGTCGTATTCTTTTATAATCAAGCATTAATTAATTTTTATAAGCATCGTTATTTACCTTTCCAACTGGTAAACAACAGGCTTGCAAAATGGTTTAATAATTCAATTAAAATATTAGCTATGATAGCCCAGGCAATGCTAGGGTCTCAGTAATAAATACTTGTAATGAGTTTTAATGTACATTGTAACTTGTTGACGTATTCTTGATCAGAGAAATATTCTCTAACAGCAAGTTATGCTGTTCACTGTTGAAATACTTCTTCATTCTAGTGTTAACGAATGCTGAATCTTTTACGTGTTTTAAATAAAAAACATCTTAAGAATATTTACGTTTTACCAAGAGGTATTAATGGAAAGAAAGTGATAATAGCAGTAGTAGTGACTGAGGCTTGAAATATTGGCAAGCTATGTACTGGTAAAATACAAAATATATCAGTAAATTAAAGATTTTATATTGGTAATTCTCAAAAACTGTTGTAATCAATTTGGATACTTACCTACTTTTAATACATTGTATGCGGGACACGTACTAGTACGTTTTCTGACGATTGATACTTGAGCGGGGGACACTTACTAGTACGGGTTAGTGTCACAACATGGTTTGTTTGTGGGTGTAAAAATAACAATATATACAGGAAAACCAAGCCGCATGTTCCTATCTACTACATAGATTCTGGAAAAATTTAGACACATAAAAACTAGTTTTTATATCAGTCTATGCGGAACCACAGAACGACAAGGTTGATTAAAAAATCAATTTAGATTTAAAATTAGTTTTTTATTTATTTATCCTTGATAAAATTTTATATATATATAATATATATATATATATATATATATAAATATATATATATATATATATATAATATATATATATATATAAATAATATATGTATATATATATATATATATATATATATATGTATATTTATATATATATATATATATAATATATATATATACATATATATATATATTATACAATATATATACAATATATATTTATATATATATATAATATATATAATATATAGTGTAATCCATTTTTTATAATTTCACAAGGAGAAAGCTCAAAAGCTATAAGTAATGAGAATGCAGTCGGCTTCATATTTAAGAGAACTCAGAAGTCTAATTTTAAAACTTTATTTCAAAAACGGCAACACCGCACATCTACTGGACATATTAATCAAAAGCCACAGAGTTCACTCTGCACTGATAGTACAAAGAGCGCTGACAACAAGAATTTTCCCACAACAAAAACAGCTTAATAAGCGAATTAACTGCAATATCAGCAAAACGCGAAATCATGTTTTGCCACCAACTTGAAAACTGCTCTATAGACAGAAAGTTTATAGTTTTATGACAGAAAGGAATGTTAAGTGGAAAATACTCCGTTGATTAAACCATTTAGAGGTTGGTAAAGATATTTAAATGAATTAAAATTGGAGAGGCTTTTGAAGAAATATTAAAGTTAAATAATTTTGCTATATTACATATATATATTATATATATAAATATATATATATATATATATTATATATATATATATATAAAATATATATATATATATACATATATATATATATATATATATATATATATATATATATATATATATATATATATCTGCGTGTGTGTATGTTAAAATTATTCTTTACTGAATATTCTTGGAAATATCAAATATTTTTAATGTCATCGTTTACTTGACAAGTTAACCTTACAGCAGTCATATCAGTTCACTAAGGATCTATGAATCAACCATCATTAAAAATAGAATCCGAATGCTTTGAATTGAAAAAACTAATACGAGCTACCATTTTAAGAGACCATTTTACTTCTTAGTGTTAATAATATTTGTATGAAATAAAAAGTTCGGTGTGTATTACAATAAGAACAATCCGGAAATTTTTAAAACTCCATTCTCATTTAAATAACGTAGTAAGTTTATCACATTTTTAGTAATTGTTACAATTCTTATATTTAAAAACATAATCCTTTATTTTTATTTTATTTTTTGCTGGTAATATTTTATAGTTATTGAATCTTTCTTTGCCCACATTTGTGTTTAACACTTGGCATGCGAGTATACTTCACTGCCAACTTACGCGTGCAGCGGGCTTTTTTTAGTGAATCTCGCGAAAGTGTAGTTATTCAGAAAAATGACAGTAAATCGAAAACTACTTTCTTTTCATGAACGAAACTTTTTTTTATTTTACACTTTAATATATACTGTATTATTATTTAGCAAATAAAAACAATATTTTTACGAAATCACAAAAATAAACGATTTTTAAAATTAAAGTCAGATAATCTGTCTGCCCATATTTCTTCATCACTATCTTTGTCACAACGGCTCATTTTATCAGTTTTGTATTCAACAATAAAAACCGAACTTCAAACTGACAAAACAATACTTGTACGTTCTGGAGTTAGGAATTCGATTGAAAACGAAATAATGCAACAAAAGACACTTGACAATCATAACTTGTGGAAAGAAAAAATGCAAAGCGTTGCATAGCAACTCAAATAGCACGCATATAATGTCCCACATACATATAATTATAAGTATTTAGTAGATTTGTGGTGGTTAGCGGGTATCCACCACAAATCTAATAAATACGTATTTTTACGTGACCCGAGCTCCAGTGACAGACTGCAAATAACGTAAAATTACGTAGCCCGAACGCGAAGTGTTAAATCTGCCATCATGAAAAACATAATCCCGCGTATACATCTTCATAGAACATATATTGCTTTTTGAAAAAGAATGATAATGAAAATCCAGCATATTTATCCTGAAATAGTCTGCGAGTACAATCCTATAACAATGATTTTCAGTTCGGATTTTCAGAACTAAAATATCTCGTCAATAACTTAGATTTAATGGAACTCTACTTTTAATTTACGGCTTTTATAACTCAATGATATGGGTTTAATGGATATGAAAATACATAATTTTTCTTAACTACTATCTATTTCATTAAAGCACCTGAACAAGTGTGTTCTTCCTCACTTTATTAACATTTTGTCACATTTATTACATTTACGTATCCGTAGTAGTAAAGTTGGAAAAAACTTAAAACTGGGACAGCGCCGCTTTTGAAATCCGAAAAGGGGAGTCTGCGAAGCGTGGAAGCAACAGCTTTCGGAACAGCATGTACTAGTCGACAGTATGCGGGAGAAGGGGGTGAAATGACACGTACTCTTGCTATAAAATCATCGGCGGTTTACCCTCAGAGGGTTGCGGGGGTGGGGTGGGGATCTGAAATCGATTCCATCCCTGTACCATCAAGAAATAGGTTTTCACCACAGACACCTGCTTTCCAAACGAGTTTTCCAGGAGGGAAATCCACGTTTTGGGTCTTCCATCAGATTGGGAAGAGCGGGGAAAAGAAATGACGAATATTAAAATCCGTATCAAATATGCATCTGAAGTTCAATCTACGAGTTGTGTTTAGTTCATTGCCACACTTTATCTGACATGTCAGTATTAAGAAGAGATGGGTCTCATTACATCGAATTACATTATTCGGCGTGAAATATCCCCATTGTACTTAATAAATTTTGAATGCTAAGAAATCTCCTAACTTACTATCAGTGTAAAAAAATAGTCTTAAACAATTGTAACATGATAGGAATGAAGCTCAATTTTTTAAGGTTATAAATGAATAATTTTCGAAAATAATTTGAAGTTCAGGAGACATATTAACTTCAAACTGAAAACGTCTTTAGTATAATAATAGTCTATTCTTCGGTTATTCTAACACATTGTATGCTGGTCTATTGTATGCGTTTTATTAAGTCCGATATAACTAAATCGACATAAAGATCGCACAAAAAGACTACGTTTTCATTTTAATCTATACAGAAAAAAGGTTTTAGCTGAACTTCTTGGGTCAGATCTTCTAGTTTAGAGATTCTATTGCGCATACAATAGCTAAATAAAAAAAATATTAACATATTCTATGCGGGACACACACTAGTACGTTTTCTGACAATTGATACTTTGAGCACGGGTCACGTATTAGTATGGGCTAGTGTAACAACATAGTTTGTTTGTGGGTACAAAAATAACGGTATATACAAGAAAACGAAGCCGAATGTTCTTGCCTACTACTTAGTTCAGGAAAATTTTAGACAAATAAAATCTAGTTTTTACATCAGTCGATGCGGAACCACAGAACTAGAAAGTTGATTAAAAAAATCAATTTAGATTTAAAATTAACTTTTTATTTATCCTTGCGAAAATGATATTATATATATGTATATTTACATTATATATATATATATATATATATATATATATATATATATATATATATTTGTTTGTTTATATATTTTAATAGAAAATATGAAAAGTTGGTTAAAAAATGAAATAATTTTAGATCTATTGAGATTTAACTGAAAAACTAAATTGACGCGCAAAACGCCTGTTCACGGTACAATTCCGCTGCGAAATGTACCCACACACAATTTATTCT
>CM063508.1:166557652-166585645 GCA_032207245.1 Pardosa pseudoannulata | reverse complement strand
TGGCCGACGAATTGCACCCCGTCAACCCCCTCCCAACTGTCTATCGGAACTTCGGAGGGCATTGCTTGATGAGTGGTGTAATTTTCAAAAAAGATCAGATTCATAATCTGATACTCAGCATGCGTAGGTGTTGTAACGCTTGTATTGCATCGTCCCGGAGACATACTCCGTATTAACCATCATACTAACCATGTTATACTGTTTTCTGTAAATAGGTTTTTTTTTTAATTTGCTCCAGGGAGTAAAAATCGCAATTTTTATTAATTATGTCAAACATATAGCATCTTTTTTGCTCTTTACCTTTTGTTTAATAAATAGACTTTACAAATAAGTCAAATTTGTTTTGCTTTTGTCTCTTTCATTGCCTGAACTTCATTATCCTTAATTTATGGACATGAGTGTACATAGAATCTGAAAAAATTTAGACAAATAAAAACTAGTTTTTTCATCAGTCAATGCGACTGACGTAAAATTAAATAATTTTCGATATACTGAGATTTAACTAAATAACACCCGCTCCCGGTTCAATTCCGCTGCGAAATGTACCCGCACACAATGTGGTAATTATATATTCTAAGAATATTCAACTAAAACTTCAATGCATTCAAGACGAAATCTACGTTTGTACTGCTCACAGTAAAATAACACATTTATAAATTAATGAAAGACGACGCAAAATAAATTTTAGTTTACATGATTTAAAAACCTTGTAATATCCCAAATCTTTATCCGAACCTTATATAATTTATTTTTAATATTTAAAGTTGCTTGTAAAAATCAGGTCACCCTATAAATTAGTCATAAAATCAAATCAAATTTTTCAAGTTAAATTCACGTCCTTACTAGATTGAAATAAATAGCACGCTCTTTGCAGTTTGTAATTATAATTATCATTTCAGACTCAAAGACTAATAATGCGTAAATAATATATGGGTGTTATATATAGATTATATGTAGGTTTGGTTTGGTTTGGAGCACTACGATCTACTGTTTTGCACACGAGGGCTAATGAGACCGGGACCTACTGTTTAAAGCCAATTCCGAACGGCTACGAACATCCATGCCATCAGCGGGATTCGAACCCGCGAACTCTGGTTCCGAAGAGCAGTGCTCTACCATTCTAGATTATACGTAAAAATATTTTAAGAATTCTGCCAGAGTCAAAGAAAAGTAAAAAAAATTCTTTATTTCATGAGAACGATTACAGTCAATCTAACTGCCACTCTGTTAAGTAGCAGCGTTCGCTTACGTTTTACATTTAGGCAGCATCACTTCACTTCAGTTGAAATCTCATTCTCAACATTATATTTTAATCAAGATTTTTTTTTCTAATGAACTGAAATATAAACTATTCTGTTGCGAAATTGTTAAACGTGGAAATACATTTAATTGTTCAACTGCAGATTTGGTTAATTTATATTTATTAGAAGGGCACGAAAGAGATGTTTTGTTAATTAGATAACTAAATATTAGCTTTTAAAAGTAAACCGATTACTTCACGATGTTTTGAATTATTATTCATTTTCTGATAACAGATTTAATGTATTTCCAATTTATACATTTCCAAGATATTAAACAAAATTCTAGCTTAACTGCTTCGTCACTCGGATAAGAAAAATCATAGCCTGGAACCCATCTCTAAATTCCCGAAATCTATTCGTCCATTAATCTCATCTGCATCAATGCCATTACATCTGCCCCCGTTCTGCCTTCCTGACTGTAAAACCCTTCCTTCTCGCACCCCACTCAGAATAGGAATTAATATCCAGAATCGAAGAGAGAGCATCAGATGCTGTTCTAACCGCCCGCTTCAACAGCAATTACACACAAGCGACCGCCCCTCTTAATCTCCGAATAAGGAATTGGATCACACCCCTCACAAACTAAGAATTTTAATATATATGGATTCCTAACAATTTAAAATGCACTTTCCTTACACATCCTTCTCATACATATGATTGAGCTTTGAAAGTTTTTGGTCTTTAATAAAATAAAAAACAAATAGAACAGAAAAAAATGTCCTTTCCAGATATCCTATAACGTGCCGAACGATGGCGAAATCGGAAGGATACTCCTCTTCGGTAGTAGAGTTCGTGTGTTCGAATTCCACTGTTTTCAGGAACATTCGTAGCCGTTTGGAATCGGCTTTATGCAGCAACAATGTATAAACAACATTGTAACTTTTTATGTACAGTAGAACCTCGATTAACCGAACTTCGATTAACGGAGGTTTATGTTAACCGAGTCAATAACGGTCTAATTTCTTTTTCTCCTTTCCAAAATGAGCTTGGAAAAATGGTACACATTTTAGTTCGTTGTCCGCGTTACAGGCACTTCTTCCACACAGCATGATTGCCAATTAGTGAATCCAGCTACAATTCGTAAATCATTCAACAAAATAATTGTTGAAAAGAGGAGACAGGGTGAATCCCAGCAGACGGAAAACACACCTACAGGGAACTACTTGAGATCATCAATGGAATTGAAGGATGTGGGGAAGTTTTGGAAGAGGACATTTGCGAGTGGCTGGACGTTGAAAATCAACATCCAAATTTTGAAATTCTCAATGAGGAAGAAATCATACAAGCCGTTAATCCTTCAACGGACATTAATGACGTAGAAAATGAAGGTGAGGACTTTAAGGATTCTACGACAATAAGTCATAGTGAAGGTGTTCAAGTATTGGCAACTGCTCTAAAATATTTTGAGCAAAGAAACGGTGCTACACCGATGAACTCCTGTTGCTCAAAAACGCGATAGAGGCTGCAAATCATAGAAATTCTGAATTTTTGCAACGAAAGGTAACAGACTTTTTAAAATAATGCAAATTTAACAAATTAATACATATTAAATTCTAAAAATACAATATTTTCTTGAGATTTTGTGTTATTTTTAAAAATGCGTCTTTCTATATTTAAGTTAATATAGGGCCGAACAGTGGCCTAGTGGTTAGGGTGCTGGCCTTCGGAACCGGAGTTCGTGGGTTCGAATCCCACTAGGACATGGATATTCGTAGCCGTTGGGAATCGGCTTTAAGTAATAGGTCCCGGTCTCATTAGCCCTCTTGTTGCAAAAAGTAGATCGTAGCGGAAAAAAAACGAAGTGTAGTTTAAAAAATTCCATTTTACTATTTAAAATTTACTACTAGTGTTGATTTCCTTTTTAAATCTTTTTACCTATGAAACATAAGTTCATATATGTTTATTTTTATCATTTAAAGATCATTCTATTGTTTTTTACGCTTAAAGTTAGTTAAATTCGCAAGCACGCAAGGTTTCTATACAGGATTTCTATTGACCGAGATTTCCGATATTCGAGGTTCTAGCGGTCCCAATTAGCTCGGATAATCGAGGTTCTACTGTATTCTCTCTCAGCTCAACTGTATCTTTTTTGTATTTTATCCCCATCATACAATGCAACGTTTAATGCAAACCTGTTTTGACCAAATCCAACTTTAAAAATGTGGTAAATATAAAATAGTGCCAAAACTCCAATATTCTAACACCCCTTCCAGGCTAGCGACATGTACTCCGTAAAGAATTGGTGTGGAGGTTCCATTCATCGCGTTCCGTCTAATGTGCAATTTTACATGCTTTTGGATTTGGATTTTGGGCGGATGTCCGTTAAGATTTTTTCTGCTTGGACTATGGCTGTTTATGGTAGCTGTGTTTGCGTCTCTCGCATAATTATTTTTTTATTACTCTTTTCCTTCCCCCCTCCCTATCTCTTCCTTTGAGAAAAAATAGGGTATTGTTGTGTTTTTTCTCACCCAAGAGCATTCACACATCTGATTGGTTTGGTTTGGTTTGCGGTGCTACGGTCTACTTTTTGCAACACGAGAGATAATGAGACCGGGACCTACAGCTTAAAGCCGATTCTGAACGCTACGAACATCCATGCCACAGTAGGATTCTAACCCACGAACTCCGGTACCGAAGGCCAGCAACCTAATCAATCAGCCATCGTTCGGTTTCACACATCTGAAAACTTTCTTTTAACACTAAACATACCATATAAAGGTTCAAATGACCAATAAGGTATATGTAAAAAATGCGATGGAAAATGAATTAAAAATTCTTATTCTTTGTGTTTGTAATACATAAAAGTCAACTTTCATGTATTATAAAATTCTTATTCTTTGTGTTTATAATACATAAAAGTTAACTTTTATGTATTATAAACACAGAGAATAAGAATTTTTAATTCATTTCCCATCGCATTTTTTACATATACCTTATGGGTCATTTGACCCTTTATATGGTATGTTTAGTGTTTATGTTTAGTTTCTTATGGTATATTAAGTGTTTGCCCGAGGTGCAATTAGTATATCTCGGTATCGTCAGACATCGTGTAGCAAAACAGTGGACCGTATCACTCAAAACCAATTACTAACTTATACTAATAAGGTTCACAACGTAACCGAAGGAAGTAGAGAAATTCCATTCGTTTTCAGAGTATACAATGACGGAGCTCGAAAGCTTTTTAAAACATAAAAGTAAAATATCCCATAGCACCATAGTGTTATTTTCGATGATATTCATTAAGCATCTGTAAGGAACTCGACTTTGCAGATTCGTCTTTGCTAGTTTTCACGTTTGATGTTTTTCAAAGAGCGTCTCGTCCTATTTCCTCTTTCTTAACACATTATGTACGGGTACATTTCACAGCGGAATTGTACCTGAAGCGGGCGTTTTGCGCTTAAGTTTAGTTATTCAGTTAAATCTCAGTAGATCGAAAAGTATTTAATTTTTTAACCAACTTTTCGTATTTTATATTGAAATATATAAAGAAATATATAAATAACAACTTTACGATTTTTGTAAACAAAAAATATATTGTTTAGTGGATAAATTTATAATAGTATCGTGAATATGAAAAATCAAATAGAAATAGTAGTATATAGTTTTAATTTTTTCAAAGTATATAGTTTTAATTTTTTCAATTTTTTAATTTTTAATTTTTTCATAATTATGTTATATATAAACATTTTTACATTCCAGATTCTATGTAGTAGACAAGAACATTCGGTTTCGTTTTCCTGTAAATACCGTTATTTTTGTACCCACAAACAAATCATGTTGTTATACTAACCAGTACTAGTACGTGTTCCGAGCTCAAATATCAATAGTCAGAAAACGTACTAGTACGTATCTCGCATATAATGTGTTAATATAACGCGTTCTTACTTATAAAATATTTAGTATATTTTCTCGATTTTTGATTAGGAATTTGTCCATAATACATGAAATTATATTAACTCTATATTGTTCGTTCTTAATATATTGTGTGGGTGCAGATTTTATCAGACAAAGATATGTATTGCATTCGAATTGGAGAGAATTTGTTTATAATTTTCATGTATCAGGCATTTTTATGATTTGTTTTTTTGTGCTATAAATGTCCCCACACAAAGAGAAATATATTATTTCTGCATACAGGAAGTGTATAATATACAATGGTGTATTTTATAATTATGTTCAGATTTTCCCCCTAATGCACATTTTTTTCATAATATGCATTAAATGTTTTGATACCAGTCTGCGCTGTGAGCAACGATCAATTTCAATATGACGTATATTAAAGCTGCCTGGCATATTTCAAAAACGATCAGTCGTAGAAAGTTAGTTGCCTTTTTTCAACTCCTCTTCTTAGCCCACTCTCCTGTTTCTAATCATGGATCTTGTTGGTGCTTCAACCACATTTGGCGAAATTGGCGTGCTTGCAGCTTGCGTGCGTGGCGTGCTTGCAGCGTGGCGTTTGAAATCTGGCGAGGAGATCGTAACTCAACAAATTGATTCTTAATCAAAAACAACATTTTGAGGAAAAATTTTTCAAAATTTGATTATTTTAAATACTTTTAATAATAAATTTTTAATAAATTAAATTAAATTAAATTAAATTAAATAATAAATTTTTAGATACTTGGTAAATTCTTTTTCCAATTTTTAAGTAAATCGACCGATCTTTGCAGAACACGTATTTTGAGTGGAGGTTGAAGAGGAGTTGTAAAATTGAAAATTTTTTTTCAAATCTCTTATTTTTAATATAAAACTGTTGTAACACCTGTTTTTGTACTTCCGTTTTTGATTGCAATTCGTACTCTGATTAACGAAAAGTCGTAGTATAATGGATATTAGCCCTATAACTGCTGTTTGAATGTATTGTACCTATGCCAAGAATATCGCACCCCTTTAACGAGTTCGCAAACTTTTGGGAAAAAACTCATAAGAAACAAAAGATAAGTGATGTTTTACAAAGTTAAAAAATTCAAATCTATTACAAATTAAAATGAGAACAATTGAATACCCCGCATACAATGTGTTTGCCGATGCGCCTATATTTTATCAATAAAAAAAGCTTTTATGTTAAGGAGGAGAGAACACGTATTTGCGTGAAATACTGATTATTGTTTAACTATTTTAATTGAAACTGTTACGGATTCAGCATATCCATTTTTACAAATTATAAATGTTTCGAGGAAAAATATTTCCAACAAGACGTACAGAAAGTGCCCTTTTACTCAATAAAAATGCTCTTGTACTTGACTGAAAATGACCTTTTTGATAAATGTACCTTGCCTTTTTGAAACGGGAGCTTTTACTCTTTGCTTCATCTACTGTAATTACCCTTAACAGAGCTAAATGTGGAAACCCGTTCAATGGCTGATGCAAGTAACCATGCACAATACTCCCGCCAAATTATGCTTTTTAAAAGTTTTAATCTGAATAATTATTATTTTTAGTTTGTCTTTGGGTTTTTTTCTTGCCATTTATCATTATTAACGCTATTTGACAATTTTCAGTGATCGTCTTCAAAACTCGGCTGTTTCGGGTTTAATAGCTTTTTGCTTATTTTTAATTTTACGATTTTATGCTTTAATTGCATTGCTTAAAATTTAAGCAAAATATCTACAAAAATAATTTCATTCTCTGTTGATCTACAGTAGTACATTGGTTAATGATAATATTCTGAAAATGAGTGAGAAATCCTCTTATATCACGATCTTTTATTCCAAAATTGATTTAGATAAATCGGCTGAATATCACGCATGTCAGCGACGTCTACTGGTGACTTTTAAGTAATTTTCTTTTTGCTTCTAGACAAATTCTGCCTTATTTTTACCCTATTCAAGCAAACTGTAGATTTTTATCATTATTCCTTCTACGTTTATACATTTTTAATTTTTTACGGGCATTTGGCATATTCGGTAAAACACACACATACACACCCACACACATATATATAATATGTATGTATATATATATATATATATAATACATATACATATACATATAAATATGTATATATACATGTATATATATGTATATATATATATATATATATATATATATATATATATATATATATATATATATATAAGTATATATGCATATCTACATATATGTATATATTTGTATATATATATATATATATATATATATATATATATATATATATATATATATATATATATATATGTATGTATATATATGTATGTATATATATGTATATATATATATATATATATATATATATATATATATATATATATATATTAGATATATATAAGCATACAAACATACATTATACATATGAACATACATGTATGCACCAATACCAAACAAAGAATCACAGTTATATTTCTTGAACTCTATCACTGCATCTCCATGCAATATATTCCCAATAGCATAAAATAATATATTCCAAAAGCTGGACTGAAAAGTAAAGCGAAAGCTTTCCATAGTACATTTTTACTTAAATCAAATTTTATTCATACTTGTTATCTGATAAGAATCTAATAAAATCTACAAGACTGTCCTACTAGAAAGAAATACCCTTACATAAAAATGTATTGAATATGGTTTTTATTTATACGTCTAGAATTTTATTTAGTAAGTCAATAGGAAAAAGCAATGGTTTACAGCATAGTTATCTTTATGATTTTAGTTTTAGTTTTAAAGTATGTACATAATTTTCCTGCTTTACATATTCTTTAGCTACCATATTCTGAGAAGTTTTCCGGTTAGAATATTTTAAAATACTGCATATGCAAAAGTTTTATAATGTGTGCTTTGTATGTTGCACTTAACTTAAATACTTCTAGCTTACCCATTCTCGACCAAAAAGTAAATACATTTTGTTTCAAGACGTATCGTTCACACACACATACATATATATATATATATATATATATATATATATATATATATATATATATATATATATATATATATATATATATATATATATATATATATATATAGTCTAGAGTAGACATCTAAAGTAGATGTATATATAATATATATATATATATATATATATATATATATATATATATACACATCTACTCTAGAGGAATATGTACACACACACACACACACACACACACACACATATATATATATATATATATATATATATATATATATATAAGTAATATTAAAATCCTTTATTTACATCTTTTAATATTGATTTAATAACTTTTATTCATAAAGTATGTTGGGGTTTTGTACGGTAATTCTGATTTTTCCTAAATTTAAATCAGCCTCTGTCTGTACTACTTTAGCCAATAGTAAGTGCATTCATTTTAAACATGGGTATTTTTTATCACGTGATCAATTGTGTTAGGGATTATTTACCTGAGAAATCCCTACTTGAAAAGTGTGTGTGTGCAGGATCAGATTGTCTGGGTGCACGATGTTGTAACAGTGCTTGCTTGTTGTATGGATTTCATGTATCTCACCAGAAATAAAGTATGTTGTGATTTTGAATGAGTCTTGACCATATTATATATATATATATATATATATATATATATATATTTATATATATTGCACACCTTGCATGAAAACTTACCGCACGCCACTGATATATATATATATATATATATATATATATATATATATATATATATATATATATATATATATATATATATATATATATATATATATATATATATATATGTATGTATGTATGTATACATACATACATATATATTTATAATATACCTTTACATATAATATTATATATATGTAATGAAAAATTCAAATATTTGAATCTTAGAATTAAAATTACTAAATCGTATGTTAAAAAACCACTAAGTCTGTAAATTCTCTGTCTTTCTAGTAGCCTCTTGGCGTTAAAGGCTTTGTAATAGATAAAAATCTCCTTTCTCTCGGCGACACGAACTCGCCAACCTACTTTCGCTGAACTAAGATTTTTATAATTCTCACAACATCATTCATAAGTCCACACCTAGAATTACTTCCTCACGCTGGTGGCGCCCCCTAACTTTATAAGATGCCGCATGGATAATTTTCGTGAGAGTTGACTGTTGGAGATGACCATATAAAGCTGCTACTCATTTTCCTTTGAAAATCTTTTCTTTCTCTCGACCACGCTAACATCACTTCGGTCCCGAGTACTGAAGTCCACGGCTGAAGCATAGCGTGTTCATCGTTATGTTTCATACACACACACACACACACATATATATATATATATATATATATATATATATATATGTGTGTGTGTGTGTGTGTGTGTGTGTGTGTGTGTGTGTGTGTGTGTGTGTGTGTGTACGATGAACACGCTATGCCTCAGCCGTAGACTTCTATTCCACGTACAGAGGATTTCGCTGCACGCTGGCACAGTAGAGCGAACTGTTTCTTGTTCGGTCAGTGGATTGAATTATATTTATTAACTGTTTTTAACATTTGGAACTCCTATATTCTGCGAAAAACATCTTGAAATTTTTTTAAAAACAAAACCAGGGATATGGTGTTACAGATATAAATTATATACTGTCTGTAAGACACAATGAATGGTACAATTTTGACTGTTCTGTTAAAATTCGTTTTTTAAACAAAACAACATTGTTTTTCAGCTAATTATTTCAATAATTATAATACATCACCGAAATTACTTTACCACACTAAAACATTTCACTTTATATTGATAAAATACTTTTATATTTCCATGAAAATAGAATCTTACAATATATATAAATTTAAACATTAACCGTCTGCAAAATCGTATAGCCAGTTAATCAATTAAAAAAAAAAGTCCCCGCTCTAATACAACGCTTAATAAACTACCTTCGGATGATTCTGAATGCCAAGTGTAGGAAAATTGCTGCACTTGCCTCAGTGCATAGTATGCTGTTCTTCTCCAGTAGCCCATACATATAAAGCGTGATTTTCAATTTAGTGCGCAGTGCGTACTCCCAAGGTGGGTTGTTTACCCCCCCCCCCCCCCCCCCCCCCCCCCCCCCCCCCCCCCCCACCCCCCCCCCCCCCCCCCCCCCCCCCCCCCTCCCTCAAAACTTCCTATGTTCGTTTGTGTACTACGTGGTGTAGCACCTAGTACCGCACGCACTGCGGGAATACAAGCAAGCAAATCAATATAATATTTGAATAAATTATAAATAATATTTATTATATACTATATAAAGATAGGTAGGCATAGGTGCAGAAAATTATTGTCCCTCATAATTTTGCCAGGGTGTGCAGTGCACACCCTGCACACATGAACCGCACGCCACTGGTTACTTGATACTCCATGGCGTCATGATTTTTCTGTCGCAATTCGAATATCGATAATCCACCAGAATCGTAGCTACGGGGTTCTCATGCATAGAAGCATGACGTTTTCAATTGTTAACTATCAGACGGACACTTAAGGTAAATATTTTTTTTTTATAAAGTTTGTGAATTCTTATGCTGTTTAACAATTTAATACAACGAAGTCAATTGAAAGGGGTTTAACGTAATGCTGAAGTATTTCAATTGGGTTATAATGAACTCACACTTAAAAGCATGTACGAAAAAACTGTATCTGTATTTTTCACTAATTTGAAAGTTGACTGCAATATCATTTACAGCATTTCTTGACAAATGAAAACTGTGAATGTATTTTTCCCATGTTTTGTTTTCCTTCAAATTTTATGCAATACAAACTGTGTTTAGGTCTTTTTGTGTGTAAAAAATGCAAGCGTTAAAATATGTGTACGAATTCTCTGTCATGTGTAGGATAAAACTATGAATGGAGTAAGTAAAAGTTGTTTCCTTATTTTGTTATACACAAATGTTTAAAAAACTGTCAAAATGCATTGTATTTAACTGTGTCAGTGTTTATATATATATATATATAATTTCAGAGGTATCTAAAACAGATTTACGCAGAAAGCATTTATATAACACATTTGGAGTAGACTTGTGCTGCAGAGATTATTAAAGCATTTTACAGGTTTAAAAAAAATATAAATAACTTCATTAGATTTCATATTGCTGTTTTTCAAACGAGTGTACGAGAATAATTGTATATTAAACTACTTCATGTATGTATTGTAGTTTAATTGCAAGGTTATATATATATATATATATATATATATATATATATATATATATATATATATATATATATATATATATATATATTAATGCAGTCTGAATTTTTAAGTACTTTACAAGTATTAATGATTTTAACAAGAGAATTTTTATGTATATAAAGAGATTCAAGACAGATTGTATTTTTATATTTGTGATAACAAGAGTGATCTAAAGGAGTCTCGTTACATTTTAACCATTTTTTAATGACCATTAATCTATAAACCAATAGACATTCAAAATAGAAGATCATTGCAGATTTTTTAACATATTACCCTTTCAAAAAATTAAGAAATACTTTTATTCGATCAATTAAAAACCCGATCTAACAGACCATTGTTAATTGCAGTAGTTAACGCTTTGATTCATTTTTTCACTTGAATGAAGCATTCTATTTATCCTCATAAATTTGGTTATAAATGAATTACGTTTTAAAAAAAAATTTCTTCAGATATGGTTCCATTTGATGATTTATCTTTTACTCGGCTAATTACATGCGCTTTGTAAAATTTTATTTGTTGAAGTATTCAAAAAATGAAATCACGATCTTAATCAAATGATTGAATATATTGTTTTGTTATTTTGAAATAATATATTTTTATTTATTATTTATAACTTGGCAGTATTATAGCTTACTGTATGATTTTTAGAACTGATTGGTTTTTAAAATTCTATATCTTAACAAATGGTCAGAAATTTTTAATACAATTTCAATAATTTTCGTTTGTATTTTACTTAAAACCGAAAAGATTTTATACATTTAGAAAATTTGAGGTTTTGTCAATTTATGAAGTAACACTGAAAAGTTTGAAATATTTTTTTTTCCTTTCATATAAATCGTATAAAGTATCTTTTAAAATCGCACGGAAAGTTTTTAGAAACCAGTTATTAACAAATGTTAATTTTCCTATCGACTGATTTTATTAATGGGTAATATTTTCGTTAGAAATTTATTATAATCATAATTATTTTGATTTTTATAATTTTATTTTAGTACATTTCTAAGTGTACAATGGAGTTTTATTAGTATATGTGTTTAAATGCATTTAACAAATTCTTTTCGGTTGAATTTTTCTATACTTCGAATGTATGAAACATTTTAAACCTATTTCATGAAATATTGATTGTTCTTATACCACTTGCTTTTAAAAATTATTTTAAAAACTTTTAAGATATTATTTTATTTGAAAATATTTTGCTTCTTCGAATATCGTTAATTTGTTGAAAAGTTTCTATATCAATCACTAAAAATGTCTACGATTAGAAATTACAGTTAAAAAATCTCCGAATTTTGCTAATTTTTAAAACATTTGATGTATGTTGCATTTCTCGAAGGACAATACGTCTCGTGCTGTAAAAAGTATACTGTATGTTCAAAAATATCCTATTGTTTTCTATTTCAAATTTAGTCCTTATTTTGTTTCTAATTGTAATCGGATTTTCTTAGAAATTGCGCAACGAATATTGAGCATTTTAATAAATCATCTCGTACTCGTCTGGAATAGAACTCAAAGACATATTTAAAATGAAAGTTGTCTTATTCAACTAAACAGGATTTTAAAGGAACTTTAAAAATTTTATTTTCGTTAATAAGCTTATGTAGCTATATTTAAAATAAATAAGTTTAAATTATATATTTCATTACTGTATTCTTTCTTGATTTCTATATGCAGTTTAATTATTCAATTAACTATGTTCAGATCTAAAGTTTCTTCAAATAAAGGTAAGATGAAAATCTATATCCTGATAGTCCACTGTAAGACGAAACACTGTACATGTTCCCAAAATCCCTTATTTTGCAGTTTCTTTTATAGTTTTTGAATGTTAAAAGCCCTCTAGAAATTTTCTTTACAGCGATCTAGAAAGCTTCCACTAGTAAAGACGAAACAACTGGTCGAAATAATTTCTAGTGCATTATTTTATAGTTTTTGAATGTTAAAATCTAAGAAATTTCATATAAGCGACCTATCTTTTCGTAAGCTGGAATGCTAGAATTAAGCAAATTACAAGAAAGTAAGCCCTTTCTATTGCAGTTTCTTATAGTTTTTAATGTTAAAAGTCTAGCGGCCACCAGATAATTAAATCTAGAAGAGTCGTGCCACTAGTAAGACGAAACAACTGGGTACCAAGAAAGTTCCCAACCCGCCCTCCTTCTATGCAGTTTCTTTTATAGTTTTTGAATGTTAAAAGCCCTCTAGCGGCCAAGAATTTCATATAAGCGCCATATCTAGAAGTTGGATGCCACTAGTAGACGAAACAACTGGGTACCAAGAAAGTTCCCAACCCGCCCTCCCTTCTAGTGCAGTTTCTTTTATAGTTTTTGAATGTTAAAAGCCCTCTAGCGGCCACCAGTATGTTACATTACAGCGCCATCTAGAAGAGTCCTTGCCACTAGTAATAGACGAAACAACTGGGTACCAAGAAAGTTCCCAACCCGCCCTCCCTTCTAGGTGCAGTTTCTTTTATAGTTTTTGAATGTTAAAAGCCCTCTAGCGGCCAAGAAATTTCATATAAGCGCCACCTATCTGTGAGTTGAACTGAAAGACGAAGCAACTGGGTACCAAGAAAGTTCCCAACCCGCCCTCCCTTCTAGGTGCAGTTTCTTTTATAGTTTTTGAATGTTAAAAGCCCTCTAGCGGCCACCAGTATGTTACATTACAGCGCCATCTAGAAGAGTCCTTGCCACTAGTAATAGACGAAACAACTGGGTACCAAGAAAGTTCCCAACCCGCCCTCCCTTCTAGGTGCAGTTTCTTTTATAGTTTTTGAATGTTAAAAGCCCTCTAGCGGCCAAGAAATTTCATATAAGCGCCACCTATCTGTTTTCCTAGTAAGCTGGAATGCAACTAGAAAGTTGAAGCAACTGGGTACCAGAAAAGTTCCCAACCCGCCCTCCCTTCTAGGTGCAGTTTCTTTTATAGTTTTTGAATGTTAAAAGCCCTCTAGCGGCCACCAGTATGTTACATTACAGCGCCATCTAGAAGAGTCCTTGCCACTAGTAATAGACGAAACAACTGGGTACCAAGAAAGTTCCCAACCCGCCCTCCCTTCTAGGTGCAGTTTCTTTTATAGTTTTTGAATGTTAAAAGCCCTCTAGCGGCCAAGAAATTTCATATAAGCGCCACCTATCTGTTTTCCTAGTAAGCTGGAATGCAACTAGAAAGTTGAAGCAACTGGGTACCAGAAAAGTTCCCAACCCGCCCTCCCTTCCAGGTGCAGTCGCTTTTATATATTTTTTAGGTCAAAATCCCTCTAGCGGCGGCCAATAAGTTCAATTACAGCGCCACCTAGTGGTGATATAAAAACCCGTTCGGTTGAAGTGTCTTGTAACATGACTTCTAGATGGTACCGTCAGCTAAGGAGTTCCCAACCCGCACTCTCTTCTAGATGTAGTTTCATTTATAATTTTTAGATATTTAAAATCCACCTAGCGCCCGAAATCAAATAGGATGACAACGCCCTCTATCGGTCTTATACTAAACAATTTGTAGGAATGGTTACACATAGGGGTTTACTCTGAACGTTGCTACTTGGTTCACCCGTTCGTTGTGAAGCCACTTTGACGTCAGCTTCAGGACGTTATGCGAGCAAACCTCTTAGAGAGTGATTTAACTAAGGAATATGGTTTTCTCCCATTATAGCAGAGCATTTTTTATAAAAAAAAAAATCCTGGAGAAAACCTAACAACGTTGTAAGCTCCCAGCCTTCCATCGCAGTTCATTTTTATAGTTTCCTTTCCCTAGCGGTCGACAGTGAAACTCGCTATACTAATGCGCCCTCAATTTTCATATTAGTTAAATTGATAGCGGAGCTAAGTCGGAAAAGGCGCCGATCTCAGGACGAGCGAGTTCGAGCCAAAAGATCTTCCATGTTCGTTAATGGTACAGAAAATAAGTTCGATGTCCTCTGGAGTTACGAGTCATTTCGTGTTCTCTAGGTGGTGCTAAAAGAGTTACATCTTTCCAGTCGCGTTTAGCATTACGATATGTGTGCATTGAAAAAGTGATAAAGTGGGAATCAGAAAATTATAAAATTTTATTCGCAATTTAGAGCATTTTTTAACATTGTCCTCTACAAGCTGCCGATTTCGTTGACCATTTTATTATGGGAGTAGACAACATTACTTCTTATCAGGGGACACCAAAACTACATCAAATCCTTACTAAAGAATGGAACCACTACACTATCTGGGCAGTTGAAAAGTATAAAATAAGTCTCCTAGCAAGGGGAACATTTTTAAACTGATTTTTCTGTATCTTAAAATAATATATTTGATTCATACTCAGTTATACTGGTCAACTGTGAGAATTTTTAAACGATATCGTTAATAGATAAATATTAGCTCAAGGGTTATTTTTTTGCAGTCGAAAGGATTAACAATTCGTAAGTTATAAGTCGATAAACAGGAAAGTTCAGTACTCTATTCAAAAATGGTTATTCGATCGGTAAGATATTTATATTAAAGCGTCGACAAAAACCATCAAATGTTAGTGAAGAAATGAACAGGATTAATATATCTAGTACTTACCTTTCGAAATACAGAACAGTTCTGAAAGTAATCCAACCGAAGAAATTTGTTAGAATGTGCATTTGTAGAAGACACATATACTAATAAATCTGCCATTGGGTACAATTGGATAAAATTTTTTCAAAATCATCGAAATATATGCTAGTATAATAATAGCCTAAGTTATCTGTCCGCAAATTTATGAAGCGGTTGGACCTGGAATGGATACAGGCATCCATTCAAAGCGAATAAAGTTTATCTTCTCTTAAACTATCGATCCGATTCTAAAATAAATTTGTATAAATATGCTACATATCACAAAAAAATACTGTCGTCTTTAAAACGTTCGAAATCCACCCCTTCGCCCATTTTCGAGAGTTTAATGCCGTTATTTCAAGCCCTATATTCCCCAGTTAAGAGCAAGAGATTAAATTTAACCATTTATCACTTAATAGGAAAAATAGCAATTTTTTCTAGCATTGTGACGTCATTCCTTTAACCATCTCATTTAATCATTTCATATTTTAAACTATTTAAATATCGTCTACACATTATAATATATTTTACCACTGAACTTAGATATTACGTAAATGATTTTCTTTTACATTTGGCTTAAATAATAGATTAGGTACATATGTGATAATTTTAAATTTAATCATCGATTATTTTTTGTTGCAATGAAAATTTTTTCATCGGTATTAACAATAAATTCTTTTCATATAAGTCTAGGAGTCTATTCACGGACTACTAAATATCTAACTTTTAATTTATATATATTCGGAAATTAAGAAGTTTGTTCGTTTGTGTGTTTCTTTATTATACATAACCACACGGTTTGACCAAATGAATTCAATGTGATTCTAAACTGCATTACAGGATCGGGAGACTTTAGAGATGACTATAAATAAATTATTGAGAGTGAACCAGATAATGCTCAGCCAAAACACAAACCATTTTTTACCTGCCTCATTGGGTACTTAACAGTTCTGGAATATTAAAAATTTTACTTATCCCGTCATATTATGGGCTATATGATAGTCATACAATATTTTCAATTATATATTGTTTCTTTAGTGTTAGTTCATCTAAACACGAAACTGACACAAATAACACCGTATTTATAACTGTATAAAAACTTTTAGGGTTATTTCAACGAGTGAAATTCACTCGCAAATTAAGTAAATTTTAGTTTTCTATTAAAAACAATTTTTGCCCACACATGTTCAGGATATGAAAGTGTTCAGATGGCCAACCAGTTCCAAAAATTATACAATGAAATAGATCATTACCAACGGATATCATTACTAATAAAATTTTATTTCAAAATAACGATACAATGGATTCAAACAGTTGATTAAGGGAATTCAATGATCATTCATATTTGTATAGCTACCTTTTTACAAACGTGAAAGAGATGTAGTTAAAGTAAAAAGATAAACTGCCGAATAAAATATGAAGAAATTTTTTGAAAATGTCCAGTTCGTTATTACCAAATTCTATGAGTATAAATAAGATGCTGAACACTTTCATTATGTCTTCTGTACCTTTAAACAGCAGGTGTTTATCCGATTAGTGAAAAAGTGATCAAACCGTTATCAACTTTTCTTGCTAAAATATTTTGCAGTATTCATTTATCTCTCCATACTGAAAATCTAAGTTTTGAATGGCTACTGTTTTATAGATTAATGATTATTAAAAACAAAATGGCTAAAAATACACAATTTATGCAGATTGTGTTAACACAAAAATACACACAGCAAGTGTTGTTAAAAGCATTTATACCCATATAAATACTTGATAAATTCAAACTGAACACCTATTAATAAAAATGTATCTACATAATGCAAAGATTTAACCTTTTAGTAAAGCTTAAAGCATCATCGAATAAATACAAAATGCCTATTAATATGCAATTATAATTATTTTTGCACTTCTGTAGATACTTATAAAAGCTTCCAACACATGCAGAACATTTTAAAACTGAACTTATATTTTTGGAATAGTGGTCGTGTGTATATAAAGAATATATGTATATATATATATATATATATAAATATATATAACAGTTATATAAAAAGAATATAGTGTTTCCAATCTCTTATTGGGATTCAAGGAAATCAAATTAGGAAATAAATTATGTTACTTGCATTAAAAAGAAATATGAAAATGCAATAAATGAAAGTTCCTGACGTCACATTAGCAACATTACACACTTACATAATGGCTATTATGTTTTCTGTAAATTAAGCTCTTTAAAATAAAGCTTTTTCAAATGAGCGTGACAGACTGTAAAAGTAAGAAAAAAAACCATTACGACTATTTCTTTTATAAACACTGGTGTACGAATTGTTCAGTTAAACTAGTTTAGAAAAAGCAATGGACATGCTGTCGAGCATGAAATTTTATGCAACCAACACGTTTAATTTTAAATAGACATGATACTCTTTTAAATGAAAACAAAGTTATTCGAAGTATTACAGTAAATATTGCAATAATTTTGCATTTTAATATTGAAGTTACAGCAGTTTAAGAAGGAAAGGTCTATTGAGAAAACTTATTCTTTTTAATCTGTAAAACTTTTTTTAAATCTCAAGAATTAATATTTTTGCTCTAAAATCCTCTTGGAGATCTATTATAGCTTCCTATATCTGTAAATGGTTGTTTAGACATCTCTAGATTTATAGTTTATACAAACAATATTGATACAGTGAAACTAAGTATTTTGACAGTTTTTTTTATATCAGTATACAACATTGTGAAGCCACTTTTCGTTTATTCACAAATATCCTCCTATATATATATATATATATATTATATATATATATATATATATATATATATATATATATATATATATATATATATATATAGTAAATATAATTATAAAAAAATCTCTTTACAAAACTTAACGCTTGTTTCTTCAACACCAAATAAGTAGAATAACTTTAGAATTATAAAAACGTATTGAATTTAAAGTAAAACAAACAGGTGGGGAAAGCCATTTATAGTGCTCATTAGTTAAAAAGAATCTAAAAATAAGATATGCATAGATTTAAAAACATTGAAAATACAGATTTCAAATTTGTCTTTCATGTTTATAATACAAGCTAATTTAAACAATTCGATATTTTTAAAATTAACATTGCTTCAGCCATGCGAAACTAAGGGAAAACAGTTTAATAATTCATCATTTTTTTAAAATAATTAGCCTGTCTTTACCTTAGATGTCAGTTTAACCATCAGAAACCTTGTGTATCAGAGAAAACCCCGTAGCTTTGAGTCGCATTCGACGAACTAATGCTTGCAGAAAAAATTATGATGCCATTGGCCCATACTCTGGAAGTTACGGTTCGGTTAGAACCGTCGTTGTGACGTCACTTTGATGTCAGCTTAATCGTTTGCTCGCAAAATGGCTGCAAGCTGAAGTCAAAATATCGTCACAACGAATGTTAGAACCGAACAGCGACTACCAGAGTAAGAGGCATAGTCTATCAACAAATTGCAATACCATTTAATCATTAGAGATTAACCCGTCCGCGAACAACGTCTCGTAAGCAGCGATTTCACTCATATCAGTCCAGCGTCGCCTCCACGCGATGATCTACGGTTAATATTGAGAGACCAGCTTCGCGCATTAGGAGATCTGAACGTTTTATTTTAATTTTTAAATGCTAGATTTAATTACTATAAACGGCAACTCGTATAGCATTTACGTGTTGGTCCTTAAGTGGGTCGTAATCGTCCGGTCTCACCGAAGTCGTTTAAGAGCTAACCGCGATTAACCCTTGGCGCCAACCAATGGTGGGAAGAATTTCTCCATTTAAACGGAGATTAATCGCTCTTTGCCATTAAGCGAATTTCTTGAGACCGGCTGTAAAACATCAAATTAAATCGACTTACAATTGTTAAATTCCATTTCAAACTGTTAATGCCACATTTTCTGTACAATTTTCAGTTGATTGATGCAAGGTTAAGAACATATTTCAAATGTTTCGAGATGGGACAACAAATTAGTTATTTTTAAAACTTGCACAAAAATATTTTCTTTTTCTATAAAATGAATGATATTTAAAATTAACAAAAGTTCAAAATACTTTACACAAACTATTTTCATGCGATAAAAAAATAGAACAAAGGCCTGGATTTACCGTAATAACTAATCAGAGATTATCTGCGTATTTAATTACAGCGAATTAGAGATAATCGTCAAGTCAATGTTCTCTACGCAGATTAATCAATCACTCTCTAATTCAATTGTAAATCTTTTAATGTTCGATTAGCTCTAAATGCTAATAAAATAAAGCACTCTTAATTTGCCATATGAACCATGAGGTGGAATCATCAGGTTTAAACTGAGAATAAATTTAGAAATTTTTATGAAAGTTTTGTTTTGATTCTCGTGTTCAAAGTCCTCTAAGAAAGTTGACGTTTCTTTTTTGTCCTAATTAGTTTCATTTTGGTTGTTGGAATCCTTTTGTATTACAAATATGTTTTCTCAGTATCTGGTACCAAAAAAGATGGTATTAATGATGAAATTTTAATTTTACTGCAATTGATACGAGATAAATAACTTTGTTAATTAAGTTATAAATAACTTAACGCTTGTTTTGACCAAATAAGTAGATTTTTTTTTTATAAAGTAAAACAAACAGGTGGGGAAAGCCATTTATAGTGAAGAAACAATGAAAAAAAATGATATATTTAAAACATGTAGAGAATATTAATGTGTCGTATTTCAGTAATGTATAATAATATTAGAGTACAGAAAGAATTTGAAAGCAATAAATAATTTTGCTTAAAAGGAAAATTAAGTTTCAACGTTACTATCAAATAAATGTTTTTTAAATTGTAGACTTCCAATGCCAACAATCTAAGTGGGATCTTCATATTATTCGGATCTTATCACAAACTACGGAAATAAACAACAGTCATGAAAGAAAAACTTTCTGATTCCGTTGTCATACAGAACCTTCCATTCCAAATTTTTCTACACTTTAAGTCAAGGTCATTTCCCAAAAATAAAGCTTAAAATTTCAATTCTGAAAGACTTCAAGAAAATAAGTTCATTCGAAATTTATGAAGATTTCATCAGCTAGAATTAAAGAATTAGAGAATAAATACATACACAAATTTAGCAATTTCTTTGAGGAACTTTCTATCCTGTTTGTAACGACAGCTGTATGGGAACGTTCTTCTAGCACTCTGAAACTGATAAAATCTTATCAACGCTTCTCGTTGGTACAGAGAATATAACCATACCGTATATTGAAAAAGATACCACAAACAGCTTGAACGACGACAAAATCATCGACGCTAAACTTAGGAAAAATGTTATACACGTTTGTTCTTTACATAATACATAGGTCCTTTATTCTGTAAGTTGAGTGTATTCTGAATATATGCTACACGGATAAAAATTACGTATTTTCCACTCTATTTGGTAGTAGGGACGCGAATCAGTTTTCCACCAAGGCCACCAAAAAACATAGTTCTGACCCTATCGAACTGTGCCCTCCGATGAGTGCACCAATAGAGGAAAGACATTCTTCTTGTATACTTGTGATTAAACAAAACAGCTCACTTGTCAGATGAGCTTCATGAACTAAGTCAAAATTCTTTTTTTATGACTACATGTATATTCAATTAATTCTAGGCAGAATTGAATTAGAGAAACTTAAGTGATCTACGAATTTAAATGTTTTTATAGAGTCTAGACTTAAAAAATATTCAGTCATGTCTCCTGTATTTTGTTTCCACTTTATAGTATTTTTTAGTGTATTTATGATTGTAGATAGCTTTGAGTCCATAGCATGCACAACATTTGCTTTCGTAGATCACGTGTGTCATGCTTGCCTTTTAATATTCTTTTACATTTGTAACGAAGTCATCTCCAGCAAGGAGCTCATTCAATAAAAAAATTTAATTTTCTGGATAATAACCACAGAAGGTCTGCGTTTGTAAAATTATATTTGCTACATTAGTATCAAATAAAAACTATGAGCTGATCATGGAATTTTCAATCAACACAAAAATTCAAGCTCATACAGGGAAAATTTTCTCTGTTGTCGTAGTACTGTCCTCAAATTGCTAACCAACAACGAAGACAGCCACCAGGATTGTATATAGGTTGTATTATGCTCCCACCCGTTCGGTTTCCGAATAAGGCTTAGATATACACTCATGTCCATAAATTAAGGATAATGAAGTTCAGGCAATGAAAGAGACAAAAGCAAAACAAATTTGACTTATTTGTAAAGTCTATTTATTAAACAAAAGGTAAAGAGCAAAAAAGATGCTATATGTTTGACATAATTAATAAAAATTGCGATTTTTACTCCCTGGAGCAAATTTCAAACAAGAACCTATTTACAGAAAACAGTATAACATGGTTAGTATGATGGTTAATACGGAGTATGTCTCCCGGACGATGCAATACAAGCGTTACAACGCCTACGCATACTGAGTATCAGATTATCAATCTGATCTTGGGGAAAATTACACCACTCATCAAGCAATGCCCTCCGAAGTTCCGATAGACAGTTGGGAGGGGGTTGACGGGCTGCAATTCGTCGGCCAAGCATGTCCCACACATGCTCTATTGGATTCAAGTCCGGTGAGTATGCTGGCCAATCCATACGGGTGATATCCTCCGATTGAAGGCATTCGTCTACAATGTTTGCACGGTGAGTCGGGCGTTGTCATCCATATATAGAAATTCAGGACCCAATGCGCCCCGAAACAAACGTACATGTTGTTCCAGAATGTATTTATTGTGTCACTTCATAGGGAGCAATGTTCACCACCTATATGGTACTCCCGTAATAACACGGTCAACAAAATCTGTGGCAATGTAGAGGCCAATGATAAATAAGGGCAAAAAATTAAATAAAAATATTTAAGTCATTTCTTGTTAGTCACACGAATTCTACAAGCCTTCGTCCGTTTTGACATAATCACTGAAGCTGTTTTAAATCCTGTATTTCTTGATAGAATTAATGAAGACATATCACATTACATGAATTTTGTTTTTAGTAAGATACATTATTCGAACAATCAAATAAATACAATAGAAAAATATTTTGTATCTCTTAAATTCTGCATAA
Organism: Pardosa pseudoannulata; assembly: GCA_032207245.1. Lineage (NCBI taxonomy): Eukaryota > Metazoa > Arthropoda > Arachnida > Araneae > Lycosidae > Pardosa > Pardosa pseudoannulata. The sequence continues at coordinate 166,562,645 of CM063508.1, read as the reverse complement.
TGTGCGATTTAGACAAAGAATAAAGAAGTAAACGTAACAGTACACAGATTGAAGTCAGCATTTATCCTACCACAACGCCTTACTGAACAAGAAAAATCCCAAACTGTGTAAATAGTGTGTGTCTTCGCCATTTGAGAGTCAACCAGTTCAGTGGTGACACAACCTAAAATCAAATCAGCTTTAAGACAATCTAGAACTAGTAGAATTCTTAAGACACCGTTACACTTCCAAACCTGATGTTTTGTATTTTTATATTACTTGTTTTTAACCCTTCCAAAGTAAAGTTCGTTACTGGAGAGAGAATAAATGTAACGGTATATTTAATTTAAAAGTAATTGATTTAAATCATAATTTAAACATGATTTAAATGCAAATAATTAATTTTAAAACGTTTCAGTAATTGTAGATGTTATTTTGTAAATGTTTGTGAAACTTTTACTTTTCGTATTTGGCAACACTTATCATTATTCTTAAATTTTGATAAAAATAAAATTAAAATAAGGTTACGAATGAGGAGAAAAATAAATGTGGTGAAAGATTTTATGGTCGTATTCTTTTATAATCAAGCATCGGTGAAATTAATTTTTATATGCATCGTTTTTTACCTTTCCAACTGGTAAACAACAGGCTTGCAAAATGGTTTAATAATTCAATTAAAATATTAGCTATGATAGCCCAGGCAATGCTAGGGTCTCAGTAATAAATACTTGTAATGAGTTTTAATGTACATTGTAACGTGTTGACATATTCTTGATCAGAGAAATATTCTCTAAGAGCCCGTTATGCTGTTCACTGTTGAAATACTTTTTCATTCTAGTGTTAACGAATGCTGAATCTTTTACGTGTTTTAAATAAAAAACATCTTAAGAATATTTACGTTTTACCAAGAGATATTAATGGAAAGAAAGTGATAATAGCAGTAGTAGTGACTGAGGCTTGAAATATTGGCAAGCTATGTACTGGTAAAATACAAAATATATCAGTAAATTAAAAATTTTATATTGGTAATTCTCAAAAACTATTGTAATTAATTTGGATACTTGCCTACTTTTAACACATTGTATGCGGGACACGTACTAGTACGTTTTCTGACGATTGATACTTGAGCGGGGGACACGTACTAGTACGGGTTAGTGTAACAACATGGTTTGTTTGTGGGTGTAAAAATAACAATATATACAGGAAAACCAAGCCGCATGTTCCTATCTACTACATAGATTCTGGAAAAATTTAGACAAATAAAAACTAATTTACATCAGTCGATGCGGAACCACAGAACGAGAATGTTAATTAAAAAATCAATTTAGATTTAAAATTAGTTTTTTATTTATTTATCCTTGCTAAAATGATATATATATATATATATATATATATATATATATATATATATATATATATCAGTGGCGTGCGGTAGGTTTTCATGCAAGGTGTGCAGAGAACATGGGTTTTCCAATAAATCTTTAATTATTTAGACATCTGAGTTCTCTATTCTGAAACGGGTTATTTATCATGAATGTAAATTTAAAGATTACAATAAATAAAATATTTATCTACGAGTAGTCGAGTTATAACTATAAAAAGAGCTAAACTTATGAGAATTCTACTAGCACTGAAGCAAAAATTATGTCTTTTGTTGTATGGTATCACATCGGCGTCGAAAAAGCAACCCTTCGGACTTCCACGAAAAACTTATATGTTCAGCAAACGTAGCACCACATGGCGCCCGCCGCTGAGGTGCCGACAAACCGAACGTCTATTCCACGTGCAGAGGATTTCACTGCACAATAGAGCGAACTGTTTCTTGTTCGGTCAGTGGATTATATTATATTTATTAATTGTTTTTAACATTTGAAAATCATATATTCTGCGAAAAACATCTTGACAATTTTTTAAGAACAAATCCAGGGATATGGTGTTACATAATATAACTTATATACTGTCTGTAAGACACAATGAATGGTAAAATTTGGACTGTTCTGTTAAAATTCGTTTCTTTAAAACAAAACAACATTGTTTTTCAGCTAATTATTTCAATAAATATAATACATCACCGAAATTAATTTACAACACTAAAACATTTCACTTTATATTGATGAAATACTTCTCTTATATTTTTAAGAAAACAAAATCTTACAATATATAAATTTAAACATTAACCTTCTGCAAAATCGTATGGCCAGTTACACAGTTAAAAACCAAAAAAAAAAGTCCCCGTTCTAATACAACGCTTAATAAACCGTACCTTCGGATAATTCCGAATGCCAAGTGCAGGAATAATAGCTGCACTTGCCTCAGCGCCATAGTATGCTGTTCTTCTTCAGTAGCTCACACATATAAAGCGTGATTTTCAATTTAGTGCGCAGTGCGTACACATCAGAACTTCCTATGTTTGTTTGCTTTTGAACGCGCTACGTGGTGCAGCACCAAGTACCGCACGCATTGCGGGAATACAAGCAAGGAAATAAACATAATATTTGAATATATTATAAATAATATTTATTATATACCATAAAAATATAGATAGACATAGGTGCAGAAGATTTTTTGCCAGGGTGTGCAGTGCACAACCTGCACATATGGACCGCACGCCACTGATATATATATATATATATATATATATATATATATATAATATATATATATATATATATATATATATATATATACATGTCGAATCCAGTGGTAAGGCGAATGGAGTGATTAGTCTTTCTTAGTAAATCATATCTTTATTCAAAGTCAAGTGACTCCTTTCTAAGGAGTCACTTTCGCCATTTATTCGTGGCGGAGCTAAGCGTGGAGTATGTTGACAACTCGCGCCAAATGTCTCCTATTGGTTTGCATACTCATCAAATGCTTCCAATATGCATCCTCTTGACTGGATGATTCTAAAAGCTTACGCGAGCGTGAGTTTTTTTCATCTATTTTGTCATTACATCTATTGTCTATTTCGTTATTTGTTAGTTCCCTTTTAAATTGTTCACAACATGCTTAATTTTTTAAACCCCGCCTTTTAGACCTGACATCATATATATATATATATATATATATATATATATATATATATATACACACACACTCATGTCCATAAATTAAGGATAATTCAGAAACACACAGAAATTGAGCTCTAAAATAAAAATTTCACCTGTAGAATTATCACACACATATTGAAAAAGAATATGCAAATTGCAGGAAACCACCAGATGGCGCGGATAGTATGTCACAATGACAAGAGTGTATGAAAGGGGTATATAAGGAATGGTAGCAAAGAAGTAAAATTGTTCACAAGCGCTTTAAAAGCCTTTCAGTGCAATAACCGCATAGTTATGGCACAAAGGAAGCATTTGGAGGATTTTTTACGTGGTAGAATTATCGGACGACTGGAATGTGGACGTACCCAGCTGGAAGTATCCGAGGAACTTGGAATCACACAGAGTGTCATCTCCAGGCTTTGGCAACGATTCAAACATGATGGTAATGTGAGCAGATGTTACAGCACAGGTCGCCCCCGAGTTACTACGCCGAATGATGACCGGTATTTGGCAGTTACTGCCAAAAGAAACAAACGGAGCACAGCATCAGACCTGTCTCGTCAGCTCTCTTCAGCTACCGGTACGACAGTTTCAAGGCAGAGCGTGTACAGACGCTTAGAGAATATTGGTCTATATGCTCGTAGGCCTGTCAGATGTGTTCCCCTTACCGCAACTCACTGTCGCCTGCGATTATGCTGAGCTAGAGAGCATGCATTGTGGACACCGCAACAGTGGTCTTGTGTGATGTTTTCCTACGAGTCCAGGTTCAGTTTACATTCTGATTCTCGCCGGACTTTCATATGGAGAGCGCCAGGTACCCGTTACCACCAAGAGAACAACACCATTGAACGACACCGTTACGGTGGTGCAGGATGGCTCATTTGGGGAGGAATTATTCTTGGTTCCAGAACTGACCTGCATGTTCAGAGTGTAACGGTGACAGGCCACATCTATCGGAATGTCATTCTGGAACAACATGTACGTTTGTTTCGTGGCGCCATGGGTCCGGAATTTCTGTATATGGATGACAACGCCCGACCTTACCGTGCAAACATTGTAGACGAATGCCTTCAATCGGAGGATATCACCCGTATGGATTGGCCAGCATACTCACCGGACTTGAATCCAATAGAGCATGTGTGGGACATGCTTGGCCGACGAATTGCAGCCCGACAACCCCCTCCCAACTGTCTATCGGAACTTCGGAGGGCATTGCTTGATGAGTGGTGTAATTTTTTAAGATCAGATGATAATCTGATACTCAGCATGCGATTGTAACGCTTGTATTGCATCGTCCGGAGACATACTCCGTATTAACCATCATACTAACCATGCTATACTGTTTTCTGTAAATAGGTTCTTTTTTGAAATTTGCTCCAGGGAGTAAAAATCGCAATTTTTATTAATTATGTCAAACATATAGCATCTTTTTTGCTATTTGCCTTTTGTTTAATAAATAGACTTTACAAATAAGTCAAATTTGTTTTGCTTTTGTCTCTTTCATTGCCTGAACTTCATTATCCTTAATTTATGGACATGAGTGTATATATATATACATATATATATATATATATATATTTATATATATATATATATATAAATTGTATGTTTATACATATATACATACATGCATTTTATATATCTGCGTGTGTGTATGTTAAAATTATTCTTTACCGAATATTCTTGGAAATATCAAATATTTTTAATGTCATCGTTTACTTGACAAGTTAACCTTACTGCAGTCATGCCGTGGAAATTTCTCACTAAAGAATCTTATGAATCAACCATCATTTAATATGCCCAGACTCCGAATGCTTTGAATTGAAAAACGAAATAGCGAGCTACCAGGGTTTTAAGAGACCAGTTTACTTCTTAGTGTTAATAATATTTGTATGAAATAAGAAGTTCTGTGTGTATTGCAATTAGAACAATCCGGAAAATTTTTAAAACTCCATTCTCCTTTA
>CM063508.1:166522652-166552652 GCA_032207245.1 Pardosa pseudoannulata | reverse complement strand
GTGCAAATAATCCTGAAGTGTATTATATTAGAAAAGGAAACCCAATGCACAGGGTATCGTTTCAATCTCAGCAAGAGATATATCCCAAGACGGGATTTCGCTAAATAAAACTCTCAGATAAATAGACTGGTCAAGGCGACCTCCGAGATAGCCGATGTGGGCAACTCTTTAAAGAAAAGATCCCAAGGTGGGATTATAGAAAAAAAAAAAAAAAAAAACTCTCCGGTAGAGAGACTGGTCAAGGCGACCTCTGAATTAGCTAGTTGCTAACTAACTAACTTCTCTAAAAAAAGCAAATCTTCTCTCGTTTTTAATTTTGACATCACCTCTTTTCAAAACATCCTGTTCCACCGTATTTCTTATAAATACAGTGTGTTTATATTACAGTTTCAATGCTCTTTCTATTGGCTACAATCTAGAAGGGTGGGAAATTGTTCAGTCCACCATGAAAAAGTATAGAGGTGAAGTGAGGTGAGGAAAGACAGTCTGTTTTTCGTTTATATGACAAAACGGAAATTCACCAAATGATATTGCTGATAACATCACTAGCAAGATGAAATTATAAAAAACGGAAAACGAATTTCTTTTAGTTGAGTCTCTTCACCGGGATTTATAAAAATAAAGTTTAGAAAATGAGTACAATATATCAAAATTTATGAGAAAAAAAAAGGAGTCTTTCAATAAATGAAAAAACAGATCTCTGCCTGGCACCTATACTATTCTAATAGTTTGTACCTTAAAAACAATACCTCCTTTTTAGAGTTTTACCACTTCTATTCACAAAAACGTTGGTTAAGCTTCATATACGTCTACATGACTGCGCTACCATCGCCTTCTTGGGTTGAGTGTTTACGAAGCAAGGCTCTACATAGTGAGTTTGAGAGTTCGATTCTCCGCAGTTGCAGCAAATAAATACGTCTTGATGAAATAACCAAACGTTACCTTCATAAGAGAAAGAGAGGGGGGTCTTAACCTTTGCCTCTCTTAGCTCTCTAAGAAGAGAAGCCCTTGAAGAAAGGTTAAAAACTCCACTTCTCTTAGATAGATAGGTATCACTTAGAGATACTTCTCTAAAAAATGTTTCGTAACGTTGGTTCTCTGTTATCTCTTAGGGAGGGAGGCAACGTTTAATTACCACCCTCTCTAAGAGATAAGAGAAAATCAACGTTACACGAAATCTCTCTTACCTCTAAGATAACTTTTACCTCTCTTAGAGAAGTATTTTACAGATACATCTCTAAGTTAAACCTATTGGTATTTTTATTAAGTAGATTGGTATAGCTGTAAGCTATACCAATCTACTTAAGAGAAAGAGAATTGCCCTTGAATAGAAGTTTTGCCTCCCTTATAAAAGGTGTTTGGAAAATCTTTTCTTTACTTCTCTTTTTAGGGATGAGAGATAAAGTTTAAGACACCCCCTCTCTCTTTCCCATGCAAGTAATTTTTGATCATTTCTCTCTTAGAGAGTACCCCTTACCTTAGGAGGTTACATACAAAATTTTGCTAAACCCGACCGTGTCATCCGAAGACTGGTGGAAGGAATCACACTACAGGGTTGTACCCCGTAGGTTCAGAGAAACGGGGAGCAACGCCAGAGTTCTTTTATCGCTATTCGTCGTCCACGCAGGGCTTTGGGGATTAACAGTCGATTCAGTCAACAAAGGGAGCCGAAAGAAGGAACTGAACACTACAAAGTTTGCCAACAAGGCTCTGTTACGAGAAAATTCCAGCCAACTCATAATTCGGAGTTTAACTCACGCCAAACCATTCGACCAAAGAGGACCTGAGATGATTTCTTGAAATGTAAATTTTTAGAAGTGGCATACGTAACATTATATCAAAAAACAGGGTACACAAAATACAATATTAAATAATATTTCGTTAAAAAGAAAAAAAAACAGGAAACGAGTTAAATGCAAGTCTTAGAAATATGCCCAACTAATAGTAAACGTTGGATTCTGTAAAAGTGGAGATATGCATGATTTGAGACAGAACTTCGTGAAGGTTTGGTAGCTTTCGTAGATCACAACTCTTACATATTCAGCATTTTTCATGAACTAAATTTTCTGTCGTCTGATTAAGAGATTCTACCGTTCATGAGAGGCTTTTGAGAGTAAACAGTGGCTTGTCTTCTGTAAGAGTAGAGGTATATGAAATTTCAGACAAAATTTCGTGAAGGCTTTCGTGAATAAAATTGATATATTCAGTATTTTTTGGAAGCAAAATTTTATTCGGATCATTATAGGTTCTGTCGAACGGGAGATAATTTTGAGAGTAAACGTTGGTTTCTGTAAGTTACACATATCAGATTTAAGCAGAAGTTCACTATGGTTTATTAGCTTTTGTGAATCACAGCTGATATATTCAGCATTTTTCGAGAACAAAATTTTCTGTTGGATCATTTGCGGTTCTGTCGGTCTTGAGAAGATGGCGCATTTTTTATGTAATGATCCTTTGAATAGCTTATTTACACAACACCTATTGCTTATAATGTAATTGTTAAATTTTATCAATTTGTGCATTATTTCCTGTAAGTTTGCCTGTGCATTATTGGGAAGTGTGATCTTTCAATTACTTGGATGATTCTGACCAAACTGTTCAAGAGTTAAATTATTTGCCTTGTCAAGATGTGTGAGCGATTTGGAGGAGTTTTGCATCTGTTGCATTAATTCCCCAGTTATTTGTGCCTTATCGCAAAAAGAGTGATTCAAGCTGCTCTCTGTTTCTCCGAATTGTCATTTTAACCAGAGGGGCTCAAACAGGAGCACCTGTTTGAGCATCACGGTTTGCTGCTGAAGGGCTTACGCAAATTGGCGAGTTTAATACTATGGGCTTGGCAGGCTCTAGCAGTGCAAGGCACAGTAAAGTTTCAAGCTGGATTGAGCCATTTTCTTTTTTTGTCCATCTTTCTCTGCACCGTTCATGGTACAGGTCTTTTTCCATGCACCATAAGAAGTACAGGCGAGAGATGGGTGTGTTCCCAATCTATTGCTAATTATTACGCTTGTTCGTTAAGCTAAAAACAAATGTGTCATTATCTAGTTCTGTGTCCGTACTAATCTTTTGAGTTTGGTGATTCCTTTGTCTCTGCACATGGTTTCTATGATTGTATAACTTTAAGTGTAGTAGGGTAATTGGCGACCCTCTTTTTAGTTTGGAAATATTTAATCACTATAAGAATCATCTGTTTGTTTTTTCACTTATATGTCCTAATAAATACTTGGGACTTTCCCCGACACATTATGCCACAGCATTCACCTCACTTCTTGTTAAACCAATAGTGGGTATGTGACAAAGCGTCAGTTCACGAAAGATTTAAATTTTAGAAAGCCATAAAATCCTATTAATTTTGTATTTTTGAAAATACAAAAAAAAATATTGTAATTAATTTGAAACAAAAATAAGTACCGATTTAATTATGCGAAAAGTTGACTATTTTCTGCCTTGTTAAACAAGTATTAGACTGTGAACAAGAAAAAAGGCCGAATATAGCTTTGCTTCGATCCATCTCAACAAACCTTTTCGAACCCTTCTGCCTTGCCTCAGAAAAGGGGAAACGTTCGTGTGATATAATGATAATGAGCGGGTGAGGGACAATGTAGCATGTAATTTCTGCAACATCCAGTGTACAGTGCAGGAGAAAATTAAAGAGGGGATGTGTTGTCAAATGGTATGTGCATGACATAAAAGCAATTAAGAATCGGGGTGAGAAAGGGGAACGTCGATTATATTACCTTCAGCCGTCAGGCCAAGCCCATTAGCACATTGCAGTCCGGATAAAGAAATTCAATGAACACGTGTTGAGGGAAGGAAGGAATTGTAATAGGATTCGTAGTTCGAATGACTTCTGCACGTTTTCCGCCAAAAAGAATTACATCTATATCTGTCAGAAAGGTATTAACGAAATGGACTGATAAATAAATTCGACATTCATAAAAATTGAGCTTTGCGTTCTTAGAAATCAGCTTGAAAATTTTCTTGGTTTGATCTGGGAGAAATATTAAGTGATTAAGCAACGTCAAAACATGAAATGATATGACAGTAATACTCTTTACATGTATATGTATACAATTATACATACATGAAATATTGTGTAACTTTATTTGTATTTAATAACATACTCTTAATTGCGTCAAAATTCAAAACCAAATGTAGAAGACCGCATTTTGTTTATTTATTCATGGTAACTAGACATAATATAAAGAGGATTCGATCTCTGTCTGAATCGCCAAATACATAGAAAAATGAAGCCAAACTGTAAGCCATTCAAGGGTTACTAGGATGTCTTCAAAACCGAAAGCAATCTGATTGGTTAGGTCCGCCGATCAACAGTGATGTCTAAGGTCTAGTCAACAGTAGTTCTGCTCAGCAAATCCGAAGGCCCTGTAGCGTACTGGGGCTCTAAGTGAGCCCGAAAAAGGATAGCGGTGGCCTACATATATACTATGATATTTATTAAGAAACACAATATTGAAGTTATGATAAATACAGATGAAAATGATGAATATCTACAATGAAATAAATGATCGATGCAGGAATCAGCTTCCTAAGAGAAAAAAAAAGGGAGGGAGAACTTTCTCAGTCGCTCCCTCGAAGTTTTGGGCCGATGAGTTCACAGCAGACTCGATCGGTCAAAAATCCTCTCTCGGCCTCGAACTCTCTTCTTCTTATATAGTCGTCTGACCGCCAGAATGTCCATCTCAGCTGATCGGATGGCTGGTTGATGACGTCGTGGGGAAAGCGCTTGTAGACTCTCTCACAGGTGCCAGGGAAGTTGTAGTAATCGCGAGCAATCTCGCCCGATCATTAGTCGCTGTCTGTGGACAAACCCTTGGAGAACAAGATAGTAAAGTATTGTTGCTTACAATGTAGAGGATTGCTGTCGTGTGAAACTCTTTCTTCGGGACGTCATTGAAGCTAAACTGCGAACACTTCGCCAGCGTCCTAATGAATTTCTCCGACAGGATGATTGAGTGTCAACAATCCTCCATTCAGCATCCCATTCTGCGCGAAACAACGTCCTTTCACTATGTAAAGAAGAGCTCAGTTCAAGTGTCCACAATAGGCACGTTTGCTATTCTTCTACGTTAGGCTGGTTTTTCTCACGGTTGAGTCTGTTTAGTTAAGTCTGTATCAGGAATTCAATGTAACGAGAATTCGTTACAGCCCCTTCAGAGGAAAAGCAGGCCAAGACGGAACGAACGGAGAACTTCAGCAGAGGCAGGGAATGCTCAACCATTTTTTTTCATCTGCACATAGCGTCATCAGATCGCATCATAGCGTCATGTTGGAGCAACTCCTTGCCTGTTGGCAAGGAGTTGCTCCAACATTCCAGCAATTTACGGCTTCTCTATATTGAGATTTAATGTTATTTGCATCACCAGATTATTCAAAAATAGAATTGTAAATAAAGAGTCTGCAAAAAGGGTAAGTCCTCACTAATTTGTACCTGGTGTCTTAATGCTTTGTGCTATCTCAACAGGTCTGGTACAAGTCATTGGTACATAATAACTATAAATTCTATATCAGCTATAGCTGTAAGTATACATTAAAATAATGTAAAATCATGTAATTGAATTTAATATTTGTATAATGTAATTTTATTAATCTAAATAACAGCAGGATTAAAGCTATCGGTGCCAACAACTCATATCAAAGCGTGTAGTGAATGAGGTGTATTTTTCATTTTTCAAGTAAACAATCAAAATTTACCTCTATAGATATTACAATCCGGTGCATTTCGTATTCTGAAATAAGCTTGTTTCAACATTTTGAGTTCCTCAGGTGTGTCGTAAAGGGTTTTCCACAAAAAATATGTTCTTTAACCCTTTAACAGTCAGTGGTTTCGGAGCGAAATCACCTGTTAAATTCTTTCTCTGCTTTTGAAAGACATAGGGTGGACTTTTTAGGTTTTCTATGTTTATGACATTTCCAACTCGCAATAGAGAATATACAAGAGCTCTATACTTCATTTGAAATATAAGTGGTTAAACTTACTTTACTTGGAAAAGTTAGTACTATGATTTTTTCACTTATTGACCGAAATAAATGTATATCCAAACAACACTTATAAATTGTTTAAGTTTGGTACGGTCTACTGTCTTTCAACACGACGGTGAATAAGACCGAGACTTACAACTTAAGGCCGATTCCAAATTGCTACGAACATCCATACCTGCAGTGGGATATTAACCCATGAATTCCGGTACAAAAAAGAATACTGTATGGCCATTGTTTCGCTGTAAATTGTTTAGTTTTCTTTATCATACCCTTTAAGATAATAATCATTGTTCCCTCAGCATAATTAAACATTTAAAAATAATTACAAAATACATTGTAAAAAAGCATTTTCACTCCGTACAAGGGTCTGGATTTTGCACTCTAACCACCCCTTAAAAAATATAAAAAAAAATTTTGCATTTACATTTATAAAGTTCATAGGTACCATTTATGAACTAATTTCATTAAATCCCAAAAAATTTATAATAGTGATCTTTAAAGGGTTAATGGCATGAAAATAGTATTGGTTGTGTCGGAAATTTCTGTTAACATCACAGCCAGTACAGAATGTTAGCTACCGGCATGAAACCTTGTTTTACAGAGGTTAAGATTATTACATGCAGTTTACGGACGTAATATATACCTAAAGCCTATGTTGTATAAGTTTGCATTTTTTAAAACCAATCACGGCATCCCTGTTTATAAAAACTTGCTTGAATGTTATAAGCAGAAAAATGCATAATAGTTCTCGATTTTTCTTTTCTTTCAAAAGGTTAAGTCACTGGAGGTAGTCAAAATTTCAAATAAAGGGTAATTCCAGTTCTACACTCTCTTAACACATTGTATGCGGGACACGTACTAGTACGTTTTCTGACGATTGATACTTGAGCGCGGCACACGTACTAGTACATTTTCTGACGACTGCTACTTGAGAGTGGGTCACGTACTATTAGTGTAACAACATGGTTTGTGGGTACAAAAATAATGGTATATACAGAAAAATGAAGCCGAATGTTCTTGACTACTACATAGATTCTAGAAACATTTAGCCAAATGAAAACTAGTTTTTCAACTCCTTTTCTTAGCCTACTCTCCTGTTTCTAATCATGGATCTTGTTGGTGCTTCAACCACATTTGGCGAAATTGGCGTGCTTGCAGCGTGGCGTTTGAAATCTGGCGAGGGGATCGTAACTCAACAAATTGATACATAAACAAAAACAGCATATGTTGGACGTATGCACGGTTCTTTTGTCTTTTACTTTCGTTCGTTGCATATTCCTGCCGTCTTATTTTCAATTTCTCTTCATGAAGTATAGGATCATTGACCTTTTTGTCCTTTTTTGCTTGTCTAGTCTTTGCAAGCCTTTTTTCTCGCTCTTCAGAAGTTTCTTTTTCTCGTTTAGCTCTATACTGTTCACGACGTTTTTGAAGTCGAGCAGCCTTTTGAGTTTCTGTTTTCTGTTTAACCATTTTAAATTTGAATGGTATATTTTTATATAAATTTTTCTTTATTTTCTAAGTAAATAGAGCGATCTTAATAGAACTCGTTAGATACTTGGTAAATTCTTTTTCCAATTTTTAAGTAAATCGACCGATCTTTGCAGAACACGTATTTTGAGTGGAGGTTGAAGAGGAGTTGTAAAATTGAAAATTTTTTTTCAAATCTCTTATTACATTATTAGTTTTACGACTGCTCTTTTAATTTTTTTATAAAGTAAAAATGTTTATATATAACATTATTCGAAAAAATTAAAACTATATACCACTATTTCTATTTAATTTTTCATATTTACGATACTATTATAAATTTATCCACTAAAAAATATATTTTTGTTTACGAAAATCTTATGGTTGTTATTTATATATTTCTATTTATATATTTGTTTATATATTTCAATAGAAAATACGAAAAGTTGTTTAAAATTTAAATAATTTTCGATCTATTGAGATCTACCTGAATAACTAAATTGACGCGCAAAACTCCAGCTACCGGTACAATTCCGCTGCGAAATGTACCCGCACACAATGCGTTAAGTTACGGTTACACATAAAAATGAAGGGATTAATGTTACAGCAAATTATTACTTTTCTTTACATGTCTTGTTTAAATAAAAATAGTGGTAGGAGAAGGAGATTCAATTTCGAACTAAACAGGATACTATTATAATACTATTATAAATTTATCCATTAAAAAAAAATATTTTTGTTTACGAAAATCTTGTGGTTGTTATTTATATATTTCTATTTATATATTTGTTTATATATTTCAATACAAAATACGAAATGTTGGTTAAAATTTAAATAATTTTCGATCTATTGTAAATTAACCGAATAACTATATCTTATCGCAAAACGCCCACACCCGGTACAATTCCGCTGCGAAATGTACCCGCACACAATGCGTTAAGTTACGGTTACACATAAAAATGAAGGGATTAATGTTACAGCAAATTATTACTTTTCTTTACATGTCTTGTTTAAATAAAAATAGTGGTAGGAGAAGGAGATTCAATTTCGAACTAAACAGGATACTATTATAATACTATTATAAATTTATCCATTAAAAAATATATTTTGTTTACAAAAATCTTATAATTGTTATTTATATATTTCTATTTATATATTTGTTTATATATTTCAATACAAAATACGAAAAGTTTGTTAAAAATTTAAATAATTTTCGATCGAGATTTAACTGAATAACTAAATTTACTCGCAAAACACCCGCTCCCGGTACAATATCGCTGCGAAATGTACCCGCACACAATGCGTTAAGTTACGGTTACACATAAAAATGAAGGGATTAATGTTACAGCAAATTATTACTTTTCTTTACATGTCTTGTTTAAATAAAAATAGTGGTAGGAGAAGGAGATTCAATTTCGAACTAAACAGGATACTATTATAATACTATTATAAATTTATCCTCTAAAATATATATTTTTGTTTACAAAATCTTATGGTTGTTATTTATATATTTCTATTTACATATTTGTTTATATATTTCAATATAAAATACGAAAAGTTTGCGCAACTTTAAGCTCAAAATGTCCGCTTCCGGTACAATTCCGCTGCGAAATGTACCCGCACACAATGCGTTAAGTTACGGTTACACATAAAAATGAAGGGATTAATGTTACAGCAAATTATTACTTTTCTTTACATGTCTTGTTTAAATAAAAATAGTGGTAGGAGAAGGAGATTCAATTTCGAACTAAACAGGATACTATTATAATACTATTATAAATTTATCCATTAAAAAAAAATATTTTTGTTTACAAAAATCTTATGGTTGTTATTTATATATTTCTATTTACATATTTGTTTATATATTTCAATATAAAATACGAAAAGTTGGATAAAAATTAAATAATTTTCGATCTCTTGAGATTTAACTGAATAACTAAATTTACGTCCAAAACGTCCGCTCCCGGTACAATTCCGCTGCGAAATGTACCCGCACACAATGCGTTAAGTTACGGTTACACATAAAAATGAAGGGATTAATGTTACAGCAAATTATTACTTTTCTTTACATGTCTTGTTTAAATAAAAATAGTGGTAGGAGAAGGAGATTCAATTTCGAACTAAACAGGATACTATTATAATACTATTATAAATTTATCCATTAAAAAAAAATATTTTTGTTTACGAAAATCTTGTGGTTGTTATTTATATATTTCTATTTATATATTTGTTTATATATTTCAATACAAAATACGAAAAGTTTTTTAAAAATTAAATAATTTTCGATCTATTGAGATTTAACTGAATAACTAAATTGACGTGCAAAACGCCCGCTTCCGGTACAATTCCGCTGCGAAATGTACCCGCACACAATGCGTTAAATACGGTTACACATAAAAATGAAGGGCTTAATGTTGCAGCAAATTATTACTTTTCTTTACATGTCTTGTTTAAATTAAAAAATAGTGGTAGAGAAGGAGATTCAATTTCGAACTAAACAGGTATATTATAATACTATATAAATTTATCATTAAAAAATATATTTTTGTTACAAAAATCTTATAATTGTTATTTATATATTTCTATTCATACATTTGTTTATATATTTCAATATAAAATACGAAAAGTTGGATAAAAAATAAAATAATTTTCGATCTATTGAGATTTAACTGAATAACTAAATTGGCGCGCATAACGCCCGCTTCCGGTACAATTCCGCTGCGAAATGTACCCGCACACAATGTGTTAAGTTACGGTTACACATAAAAATGAAGGGATTAATGTTACAGCAAATTATTACTTTTCTTTACATGTCTTGTTTAAATAAAAATAGTGGTAGGAGAAGGAGATTCAATTTCGAACTAAACAGGATACTATTATAATACTATTATAAATTTATCCATTAAAAATATATTTTTGTTTACAAAAATCTTATGGTTGTTATTTATATATTTCTATTTATATATTTGTTTATATATTTCAATATAAAATACGAAAAGTTGGTTTAAAAATTAAATAATTTTCGATCTATTGAGATTTAACTGAATAACTAAATTGGCGCGCATAACGCCCGCTTCCGGTACTATTCCGCTGCGAAATGTACCCGCACACAATGTGTTAAGATACGGTTACACATAAAAATGAAGGGATTAATTCTCCCAGTTAATAGGATCATTGTAAAGATAAAGCCGTGGCGGAGTTTTATAAGAACGCGAAAAGTAGATTGCATGACATTTATTTGTATTAATTTTGATTTTCCATTTAGTAAGCCACGTTTCCAGAGCATCAAGATGATGTTGGATGTAAGCCGAAACAGAATTAATATGAGGAGCCTGTGTGTAGATGGCCGTGTCATCCGCGTATAGAGCAATACTTGTGAGATCGGATTTTGGAATATCATTAATGTACAAATTAAATAAAGTGGGGCCAAGGATAGATCCTTGCTGAACCCCCGCCGTAATAGTTTTAAGAGAAGAAAGTTTGTTTTGGACACGGACCGTGAACCGACGATTGCTAAGATAATTGTGTATCAAGTGTATCATTGCATCAGGCAACTGGAGCTGAATTAATTTGAAAATGAGTCCTTCGTGCGTGATGCGGTCGATTAATGTTACAGCAAATTATTACTTTTCTTTACATGTCTTGTTTAAATAAAAATAGTGGTAGGAGAAGGAGATTCAATTTCGAACTAAACAGGATACTATTATAATACTATTATAAATTTATCCATTAAAAAAAAATATTTTTGTTTACGAAAATCTTGTGGTTGTTATTTATATATTTGTTTATATATTTCAATTTATATATTTATTTATATATTTCAATAAAAAATACGAATGTTAGTTAAAAAAATTTCGATCTATTGAGATTTAACTGAATAACAATATTTACGGGTAAAACGCCTGCTCCCGCTACAATTCCGCTGCGAAATGTACCAGCACACTATGTGTTAAGAGAAGTCAGTGGGTTTTATGGCGAATTGGGGGGGAGGTAAACCATGACGGTGACTGAGAAGAAATGCGAAATACCGCCTGCCCTCCAGCCTTAAAAATTACGGTGCTCTTTTATAACTGCGCAATATTGATCTTCTTCCCAGACTTTACATTATATTATTTGTTTATTTTAAACAGAGAATAAAATATATGCACAAGATTTATGATGCTGATTGAGTGGTGGCATACTTATTGCAAAACAGTGATCATATTTTAGCAGTAATAAACACAAAATTTTGTTATTCTGTAGTCTCTGCATAACTTCTGAATTCAATTATATTTAAATATATCTTGTTAAATGATTGTTTATTTTTTAATAATATAGTAAAATCATTTCTTTATGAATATAAATTCAGATTTAACAAGTCTACCGCATAATTAACAATAGTACTATGGAAAATAAACATGGCAGAACAAAACGGCTGAAAAGACAAGAAGGTGTGCAAGAGTCGCGTCCATCTCTGTCGGTGGTCGGGAGAACTTTTATTCTTTGGAACAATTGAAAACGGCAGAATTGTACCAGTAATGGTCCTTTTTGACGCACGGACGAGTAGAGGTGTCAAGTGTGCCGTTTTTGCCAGAGAAAAGAAACTGTGCTTTGTGTGACAGAGTCGGCGTTTCGGCTACTCCGAGGACAAAGGTCGAAGAGGGGGGTGTCGATCTCCCCTAAAACCGAGGTTTACTGTTTGGAAAAGAAGAAACGGGAGGGGACTCCCGGTTGAATATTGAGATGAGCAGGTTGTCTAAAGTAATCTCCTATCTGGACGACTTTACTTATACACTTTAATATTTCTGTAAATGCTTTTTGTTAAATAAATGAATAGTTGTTAAGTTTGAAATCCTCTACGGCCGATTATTTCGTCTCCATACCTGCTCCTTATACGAGACCCATGCGAAATCATATCCAAATGACTAAGGTATGACGGACATCGGACATAGAAAAAGCGAGACCGCTCGGAGCGTCAACAAGGTGGTTGGAATTTTTTTTTCCTTTATACTTTATTTTACGGTGAATATTTTACCGTTATTGTTTTATAATATTAGTTTCTTTAAAAAAAAATCAGCTCGACATAACATTAAATGAATTTATTGAAAAATATTTTAGGGCTAATTTTGGAAGCAGTAATATTAACCCTCTGAGTGGAATACATCGAGGAAAAAATCTCCAAAAATACTCTAAAGGTTTACAGTGTCAGTGACCAAAGCATTCTATGATTTTTTCCTTCACTCTTTGTCGACTAGAATAAAATACGGGTAACCCACCCTCGTTATTGTCCCTTTTTTCCGGTTATGTACAGATATATAAATAGATATTATAGATTATTAATTTTTAATACACATAAAGCTCGTCAAGTCTCGAAGATCATTCCATAAGAAATAATGGATTCTAAAAGTACAAATAAAAATATTCTTTGAGAAACTTATTTATATTTTTTACGAAAGTCATCCAAGTTATTTAAGTGGTGCAATTAGAGAAGCATCTCTTACCGCAAACGAAATATTTGTAAATAAAATTTACAAAGCCATGAAAATCTATCAGCGTCTTTGTGCCTCAAGGGGTAGGGATGCATCCCTCAAGAAATGTCAATGAAAGAGGGGAGCAGTTCCTAAACAATCGACCTGACCCTCCTACCTCAAAACTACATTGGGAAAAGCACTGTTAAAAATGGACATTCCATCCATTTTTGGAGCATTTTTGGAGGTCGAAAATTGTACGTTTTGAAGTCATCATCGGTTTGGCGGAATTGTACGTGCGAACCGCTTAGAGGGTTAAGAGCTTCAAAAAACTTGAGAAAGAAATAAAGACTTAATCTTCAGAAGCATGTGCCTTTTCAAAAGACGCTAACGATTTAAATAAATAAATAAACTTCATTAGACTTTTGATCCAAGGAAGTTTTATTGAGCCTTTGCAGACTGTCCAGAAAATGAAAATACCAATACTTTAACAACAAAGATACAAACACAAACAGAAATAAACACAGACAAACAATTCCAAATAAATATTTATTGAGCGACATGTATAAAAAAAGGCCTCTTCACTTGTTGACTGAATTTAAAATAAAGATTTTTTTAGGAGGCCAGGTGCGGACTTTATTTTTTTTAATTTTATTTATTTATTTTCGGAAGAACATCGACCACATAAGTGTGTGCGCATTTAACTAGTAAAGGGAGAGGGACAGTATTGAGGAGAGGAAATATTCACAAACTCAAACTTATATGTGCACGGGTAATTTACTTCCATAATTACATTTCTCCATGATATGTCGTCACAATTTATCAGTATATGGCACTTGGACACAGCGTGGCAAAAATAAATGATAAAATGAACAATCAAGCGAGATTACTTTTTTTTTTAAATGATTAAAGCGAAACGGGCTTCAAAGGTAAAAGAATTCATTCCTACAGCAAGTAAAAATATCACAATTACATCGAAAAAAGCTGTATGCAACGAACTGTATTGAAGGAAGAATGTCAGAAATCCAGCGTAGATACACTTATTATATTAAATGAACTTAACAAGTCTTTTTATAATGAATTTGACCCTGTAACGTTGATTAATGCACTTAGAAAGTTTGATATGATATACAAGTTTGATAATAACTAGTAAAATTTCTCAAATACAATTCTTCACCCAAATAGAAAACAACATTTTTAAGTATCACCAATCAAACTTAATACAAATACGCATTCCGAATACATGTGGAAACGATCATAAACTTTCTTATAAGAATAAAACTGTTCTCGTCTCGCCATTTTTTTTACCTTTCGTATACGTAGTAAGAGACCTACATATATTAATCAATATCGATATTCTTAATTATCCCTATATTTGAGAAGTGACATGTATGAAATTTTTTCTGTGTGTGTGTGTGTGTAAAACCGATGACTTAAAAGCCTTACGAGCTAAATCAGTGGTCTTCAAACTATGTCGACAGACGAAATCCTTAGAACTACAGTAGAACTTGGCTAAATCGAGCTTTTATAATTCGGAATTTTGAACAGTTCGAAATGTACAAATTTCCTTTGATTTCCCTATACAATATGATTTTAAAACTACCTGGTTAATTCGAAGAAAATTCGGGAATGCTTAGTTAATTCGACTTCAGGGAAGTGTCTTGATTTTTTAAAAAAAGAATTTCCTTACTATTTTGACTCGCTGAATCCCAGAGTTTAACGGAAAACTATTAGAAGACCACTCAGACGGATGATCATCAGTCAATCATTTATGTGTGTGTTTTGTGAGTCTGTCAGCTAATGAACACTATAACATAAACGTCAAACGAATTAGACGGATTAAATATCCACAGTATATCTAAGTTTTGAACCAAATCGGTTGATCCTGAGTGGTATTTTACAAGATCTGGTTACGTAATACACTGAATCCACGAATGGCGAGGAAAAAATGGCACAGTTTTGAAAAAATCGCCAAAGTCACGTCAAATGAAATTACGTTCACTTTATAATATTTCGGGCCGAATAGATCAGAATACGCTAAGTAGAGGTAAAAAGTTCTGTCACCATAGGAGTACGCGAAGAAGTCGAGGGGAGAACAATTCCGAATTTTTCTAACAGAATTCTCTAAAATATTAGCAATTTATATATTATCGCCTATATTGAAATAGGGCCATTTTTTTTCTCACATAAGAATGAATTAGTTGTGTATTCAAACAGAAAGAAAAATCAATAAATTTGTATCACTATATTAACTTGTTTTAAAAGGAAAAAATAATCCTTTAAGTCAAAACATTTATTTTGCTTTCAAAATTAATGAAGCTATTGCAGCATCATCACCGTCATTAGCTAACATTATAACCCTGATTCGAAATCATCGCTAGCTTGGTCGTGTCTTTTTTTTTACGGCAAAAACATGTCAGAAACAACAATTAATTATCAATACTATAAACTTTAACCGTTAAGAAAATGATTATTAACGGTGAAAAACTAGAACTTCAAATATTTTTGGTCGTCGAAATATCTAATCCTTTTTCACCCAATATTAAGAAAACTGTCTGAAAAAAAATATTTATATACATCCAAAAAAACCATTTCATTAAAATTTACATAAATATCACAAGAAAAGAGATCACACTGAGATAAAAAGTGAAAATAAAAGTAGAATAAGATATGGCTTTTATAACAGACAAAAGGTATGCCTATATGCTTATTTATGATCTTATTTATTATTATTACTCGTTAAAAATTCACTGGGAAATAAAAATTTATCAGTTAATATTTGAACTATCATAAATAAATAAAAAACAACAATATCAAAATTAGCAAAATATTACATACTGAGGGGTTGAATTTTTCAATATCAAGATAAAAAACGTGGAATTAAAATTAGATACTCAAAATTAGTCACCTAAATATTATACTAAAATTTAAAACTTGATCAATATAATTTTCTTTTTGATATTTTTACTGGCCAATAAAACTTTCATACTGAAAGATAAAATTTTTATTTTAATTCTAAGAACGTTATTTTTTATATTATACATCTACTTCAATAATAAAATAAATAAAACTAATAAGATAAATATACGATTTTCTGTATCCATAACATTAAGAAATGTAGTTAATATGCGATTTTTTCTTCCATATAATTTGTGTATATAATTATCTATAGTTGTAATTTATCATTAACAGTAACTTTAATTTTTCCTATATAAATTTCTCATGGAATGAAAATTAGATAGATAGGGTATATATGTAATCTTAATTTTCTCCTTTCATTTTAAAAATTCAGCTGTTATGAGTGCAAAATTCACAGTCTTAATTAGTTTATTTTCACAAATTCTACTATCACAATGAACTTTCAAGGTTTTTTTCACCCTTAAAATCAATATAATTTACTTTAATTAATTAAATTTGGTAAATTATTTTTTCACCTTTAATTATTAATGCTAAAAATATACAATTTTATTATAAAAATATGATTTACAAATAGTACTATGCAAGATAGAAATGAATGCTTCTTACAAGGTTCAGTTTTGACATCAAAATTTTTAAAGTAAAATTTTTTGAATGGTGCAAAAAGGACAAACTATTAGTACAAGACATACATAGTTATAAATTACACTTTTACCTTTGAAGAAGCAACCAAAGAAAAAAGAAGGGATAGTTAAGCATATATTTGAAGTAAATCTTTTAAGTAACATCTCAACATTTTAAGTACATATATTTGAAATCAATTTCTTACCAGAATGGAATGTTGAAAGAAATCATGAATTATGTTAAGCCTATTATAAATGTGTTTTTGCCCCATCATTTTCTCAAAACAACAATTGAAAATTTACAAAACACATCACACTAAAATAGAAACTCTTAAAACATATTTACCATTTCAATTCCTTATATACAAATTGATACATAGTGTATTCAGGCTGTAACTGTCATAATTAAAAGCTTTACAAAATTATAATTAAAAACCTTACAGCAAACAAAATATACTTTCCACCTGACCAAATCACAGAATGATTGTCAAAACGACATCACGTACTTAATAAACATAATGTGATAAACTATATATGACCCGAAAAAAATAATAAAAAAATGAAAACAAATTTTGAGATTAAAATTGAAACAGCAGCCTGAAACTTATACATATTTACAAAACGTATGTATATTTGATGCAGAAATCTGGAGAAAATATTTTTTTTTAGTTGCGAAGATATGCACATGATGAAATGGGCTGAAATCAATCTCTGTACAAAATTAAATTACAGTTTGAGAAGAGGAGAATGTAAAAGCACTGATATTTTGCATCGAGTAACTAAAGCCACTGCTCTCACTTTTTAACATTATAAAACAAGGACTGAAATACATACTATAAAGAGTCTCTTTCACTGTGTAAATTTAGTTAGAAACTAAAATTCTCTCGCAAACAAACTATATACGCTTCAGCAGTCTCTTTGGTCCAAAACTGATATCGTCTCACTTATAATCAGACATGAGTTCTTTGGTCTTTTGATTGCCTTTTGGCAAGGCCATCGTGAATTTGACACAGTCTTTTGTGAATAGTTTTGAAAGAAGGCCTTAAGGTTGGTTTTTTATTCCAACAATCCATCATAAGTTTATAAACTTCAATGGGACAGTCATCAGGGCGCTTCAAAATGTTGCCCTCTTGGACATATTTGACCACCTCCTCATGGGTCATGCCATAGTAAGGCTGGAGTGCGAAAGAGAAAATCTCCCATAGGACAACACCGAATGCCCAGACGTCTGACTCCACGGTGAATTTATTGTAGCATATGGATTCCAAAGGCATCCATCGAATTGGTATTGCGTCATGCTCGTTTCCTTTGTAGTAATTTGCGGCGTATATCTTCTGTGACAGCCCAAAGTCGGATATTTTTACGACCATGTCATCAGCAACCAAGCAATTTCGTGTTGCCAAGTCGCGATGCACGAATTTTCTTTCTGACAGGTAAACCATTCCGGCAGCCACCTGTTTGGCGATGGTGGTCAGATCTAAATGCGTCAGACGTACATCACTAAACAGATTTCCGTTGCCGGTGGGGACGATGTAATTAGTAGGTGAGCATGATCTCAAAAATTCATTTAAATCACCCTTCCCCATGAATTCAAAGAGCAAGCACATAGGTTTTCCTATGGCACAAACACCAAGCAACTTTACGATGTTGGGATGATCAAACTCTGCCATTAAACAGGCTTCCCTCTCAAAATCACTCTGCAGATCGTCGGAAGCCTCGTCTTTCAGCATCTTGACTGCAATCATCGTGAAATCTTCACCTTTCACCAATCCAGGGGCTTTGGCCTGAAAAACTCGACCAAAAGCTCCCTGACCTATGTCTCGGATGTAAATGATGTCATTCCTTGGATATTCCAAACTTTCTAGTTTTGGGTGCAGCTTGGCTTGTGTTCTGTGATATGAAACATTAGATGGCAATTTGTCCAGGTCTATTTCTACATCTGTGTCCTCTCCGGTGCCTAAGTGAGGTGCTCTTTCTCCCGGACTTGTGTATCCCGGTGTCGGCGATTGAGTCATGGACTTCTGACGAATTCTTCTGAGTCCAAGGACAATGGCCAGCAGGATGACCACAGCGGCCAGACTCAGGGAACACGTCATTAGGATGAATGTCGGTGAGAATAAGGGCTCAGATGGCGGTTCGAACACGTCGATGAGTTCGGTGTCCGGCTGAGACGACTGGCTGCTGTTGTCTATAATAGAGAAAAAAAATTACATGTGTATGAATATCGCTACTTTTATCATTTTATGCTGCAATTTGTTAAACTGGTGAAATTTCACAGAAAGTATATAATTCCTTTATGACATTGTTTATGACATCAATATACATATCCGTATAACTTTGAAATTAGAAATAATAAAAATGCAAGTAAATGCTTAATTTTGTAAATCAATATAATTTATATCATCGGCGTCATAACGCATGCTTCGACTGGTCATTTATTTTTTTATTAAATGATTAAGGACATAGTTTAAATTTTTTATCGTATCAAACTAATACTAATAAAACCCTCACACATATAAATGTATGTACGTTATAACAGCTTTTGATAATATCAAATATAAATCACCAATTTAAGGTTTTTTAAATATAGGTCAAAACATCAAATTTTACATTACTGCAAGTTATTCTTTATATTTCAATGGCATTAAGTCAATAGAAAAAAAGCTTCATTGATCATACAAAGAAATAATAGATAAGATTCACCCATGAAACAAAAAATTAAAAGAAATTATCCCTATCAAATTTTGTTTCTTGTAAACGTTGAAGATTTAGAGATAATTTTAAACTGCAAAAGAGAAGACTCATCATGGACGCCTTCCTTGATGTTAGTTTGTAACAGGTTTCTCGAACTCATAAAGCAATTTTTCACAAATTCCATTACACCAATATATTTCTTATAGCTTAATGCAATGCTAATGTAAGAAGGCACGAAAAATCCTACAATGTGTGCAAAGGGCATTTTCACTGAATCGAACAAGCAGCATGTAGCTTGTAAAAACAAAAAATCACTGGGCGTAGATCGTCCAACTATTTGTGACTACTGACTTGACCATGTGTTTTATGCTATATTCTGGTTAGTTGGTTGGTTTGTTAGTGAAAGTTTTACGACGCAAGGTCCTATTTAGGACATAAGCTCCAAGCACAAGGTGTTTTTTCGTAAATACAACAAGAGATAACAGATAAAAGTGCAATAATCCGAAAACAGAACAGGCTAAAACCAGCAAAGGCAAAACCGCAACATTTTAAAAAATTTATTGAAATGTCTATTGTATATAAACTCAAGTACACATGAAAGGTACGTGAAAAGTAAAATGACGAAACATTGGAAGGTAAAAGCTAAAAGCATAAAGCACAATAAATAAATTTTAAAATTAAAAATGGAAAAAGTACTAAAACAATTCATAAAAAACGTTAAATTGACCAAAATAAGCCTGTAAAATGGAGAAAAGAGAGGGATACGGGGGTTATGCTATATTCTGGAAGAAAGGTTTTACCCTCTTGTAACGCATTTCTTACCACATAGTGGGATATCACAATGTTGCCACCGCACTCTGGGATCCATAGTATAACACCAAGGAACGGGTTCTTCCCCTCCAGCATTCCTACAGAAGTTTTCAGAATTCAGGACCTCAGGAAACACTTGAGGGGGACGATTATGATGGTGGGGTTCCTATAAGAAATATAAAAAAAAAATTCTTATTTAAAACACACATGTACTTTTTATCATATCTGTGCAACTTTTAAATATCTTCTTAGAGAACATTTATATACTGACTACAGTATAGGAAAAGAGATAACTTCAATATTCGGAATGAAGACTACTATATTCGTCAAGAATCAATTATTACTCGAAAACAAGTTCGTTTTCTGGAGGTAAACCAGTTTTAAATAGCAATTGCACATTTTTATTATGATGAATTATAAGAAAGCTTTGTAAAGGCATAATCAAATCCTTGTTATATTATTCTATGGATAAAACATAGTTTAACGTAGCTATCGACACTGGATATATTAAAGTACGGTAAATGCTGAAGGTTAAGTATTAGACATATATGTTAAAGAAGTACCATATCTTTATTGAATTAAATTAAGAACAAATTCATAATAACTGATAGTGAAAGCTTTATATCAACCCATTTTGAAAATACAGTAGAACCTCTTTTTAACGATCCCACGATACAACGACCCCTTCGTTAGAACGACCATATTAAAAAGTCCCAATTATTTTACCATAGGAATAATGTTAATTTTGAATCATTACAACGACCCCAAATGTATTATTTTTCGTTAGAGCGACAGCCAATTTTAGGCCGCATGAGCAAATGGGCTATTTTAAAATTATTGTACTGTGGTGCAACTTCAAGAAACCTGTACTCCTCTCTTCGTGTTTGCTTAAAGGACCCTTTCGTCACGTACGACATTGATGTCCTAGGTAGATGACACTCCAAACACTAATGAAATGACCCAGCTCCTCAGTGTCAAATTTCCAGATCTTCAATTATCTTTTGATGAGTTAGTTGCGGTAGACGAAACTTACCGGAAATGAAGAAATCTGCGATTCCGATGACGGAGAAGAAATTGTCCAAGCTTTTGAAAAAATGAATGCAAAAGAAGCCTTCAATGCAATCAATGCCTCGCGTCAATATTTTGAAGGATAATTTAATTCTGAAGATATTCTTCAAAATCTAACGGATATGGAATCAGTGATAATGAAGAATTTCCAAATAAACTTGAAACAGGCGTCAATCAAAGACTTTTTTTTTTCAAAAATTCAGTAATGGAAATACAAATAAATAGAAGTGTTCTCTAGGTATGTACTTTTGCGTCATTTCTTAACTCAATTTGTTTTTATTATTTTTTCAATTCATTACAACGACCATATGATGTTGGTTCCACAAGGGGTCGTTATACCTAGGTTCTACTGTATAACGAATTGTCAATGAAATCTTACACCATTTACATCAGGTCATCAGATTTCATTAGTTGAATTCTTAACAGCATTATGGATACAAGTGCATCGAGGTAAACCTTATTCCTTAGGCAGAAGTTTTAGGCCAAATAGCGGTAGCCACAATTCACTGTTTCAACATTATGAAAAATATATTTGCTACGAAATATTCAGAATAAAATTGAAAGGGTTTACAGAAAGATTTTTGTCCGAGTATTTAAACAATAGAAAGGTGAATCTTCCAATATAAACTTAATTGAGTTATAAATGTGTCCATTAACTCAAATATAACGTTTGGTTTGTATGCCCTGTTGACAAATATTAATACAAAATAAAGTGTGTCAAAACAGCACACTGGAATTTTACTATTACATCCGCTTGCAAGGCAAACATTTTCCATATTAATAGTTCATAGAAGAATCCTGTTTTTTTTTCTTCTCTGAGATGGCAAATGTATTTCATTTACACCAGAGATTCTCAACATGAGAAGAACCTAAAGGTTTGGATCGTAATAATACTAAAAGGGTGACGTGAGCACTTCGAAAAAATATTGCAAAAAAAAAAAACTATAAATTTAGAGAGAGAAAAAAAGAAAATTCAAAATATATTCACAAAAAACAATTAATAAAATATACATTTACAGTGATGCAATATACTTAAAAATCGGATTGTACAAGACGATATATTTAATTAACTTATCAGTACTAAATTAAAATGAGTTTAACAATTCTTAGTAACTCTCTTTGGTCTAAGTGAATGTAAGACAATAAAAAATATTAAGACATCGAATGATTTTGCTACAATACAACGAGTGTTGAGGAATACATTTACTTATTCTTGGTAAATTGCTAATGTGATAAAACATCAAAAAATTTCAAGCAGGAGAACGGGAGTCCGGGACAAAACCGATTCGACCCTTCAGCGGATCGTCTCTATTCCTATTTGAAGGAAGAGGCTGAAAAGAGCGGAGAGTGACCAAAAATCAGATTTTAGTCTTCTACCAGAGGTCACCCTAGAAGTAGGTAGACAGTCCTATCAAAATTCGGCTGCATTTATTGATTTTTTTGACAATCTGGCATCATCATGAAAGAATTTCTCTATATCCAAGAGTTTCAGAAGTATTTAGTAATTCAAAATATTTAGAGATGGTTGTACCAATAATTTATTTCATATTCCGACAATTGCAATGCAAGAATATTAATTTTTGACGTAAAATTCACAGTGAACGTGACTTTAATTATTTGTTTTGCGTGATTGTGTAATAAGGAAAAATTGTGTTACGATATCCCTCTGTCTAACTTCAACCATTTTCCTGGATAAATAGTTACGAAGATATAAATAACCATTTCTTACGTTACTGAATTTCCAACGAAAGACTAAGTTCTTTTCCTAATTTAATATTTCCCCTTTTCTTACATCCATGATGGAGCAACAGTTTTAAATACTGTACTTCACCACCCTAAAATTCCTCTAAAGTAACAAACATTTGCCATTATGGTCTTGGTTTGTTAAAATGTTAAAAAGACATTAATTTTGTAAGCATAGGGTTTGTTATTTAAACCATTTGCAGATCAAACGAATCTCCTTTTTAAGTTTTATAGCAACAACTATAGCCACTCATTTATTATATTTAATTTTTCTAATGCTGAAAGTTATGCATCTTGAGAGAGAAAGTATTATTTTTGTCTCTCAGAAGGGTAGCATGCATGTTATCTGAACAGAGGCAAAAAAAAAATTGTGTATAAGAAAACGAATTGTACAAATTGAATGACAAAATGTTACCTGGACATCCCATCTCTGGCATGGTATACCAGTTTTAGTAACGTTTGCCGTTCCTTGATAGAATCGACCCCGTCCTCTGATGCAATCGGCTGAAAGAAAAAGCAAAACAATGCCTTACTACAGAAAGAAATAGGCACAAAACTTTACTAATAAATTCTTTTCTTTAAAATATAATTTATCTTATATTAAACGATCCCATTAGTAAGAAAAATATAAAAAATATTTTATCATCCAGTTCTTCTATAGTTACAGTGTATGTATGTATATACATTGGAACTTTTATCGTTCCTGCTTTCTTCGTTTTCCTGTATTGAACGATTCACTAGCTCCACAATTAGTTTCCATGAAACCAATGTAATATTTTCTAGCATTTATCATTCCCGGGGTATTCGTTTTCCTACATGTATTTTCCCGGGAGTATCGCTTTTGTGGAATTTAGAACTGGTGAAAATGAGGTGAATAACTGTTTCATTAAAGTTGGACTTTAATGAAAAAAATTATAATCAGTTTGACGGAAAAACTGATAATTGGTGAAAGTAGAAAGGAAGGGTTTTCTTTTCATACACAATACTGTAATAATACATCAGGGACCTGTGTCTTGAATGAGTCAAAGTTCTTATGCTAAGTATAAACCATTCAGTGATCATATTCTCCTATCTGTCATTTTAAAGTGTTTTATTTTTGCACCGTGTGCACATCCGGGGACACGTTTTATATGTGCATATGCTAACTCATTACTTATTACCGAAGGACACCATACCCCCGTGAGGGTCGGCAGATTGAATATTTTTCTATTTTCGTATTGCAAGCCTTTCCTGGAAACAGTAAGCTCTGATCTAAAAACTGGACAAATGTCGGGATTCCTTATTTTAAATTTTACAGAACCAGTACTAGCTGAATTGTAACCACTATTGCCAAAAATTCCCACATCACACACTAGATGCTAAAGTAACTCATTAGCAAAGAATAACATTTTATTTTGTGTTAATTTCTAACAACACTGATCAGCAAAAATAATAAACATATATAAAGAAAAATACACGCATATATAAACCACTAAGAAAATAATTTAAAAAAAAAACACCAAAAAATTTCCCGATAAAACCAAAATTTATAAACACGGATGAAATTTGTGCAAACAGAGTGACGCTTTAAGTGGTAAAGAAGAGTTTTCTGTTCATACACAATACTGTAATAATGCCTCAAGGACCAATGTCTTGAATGTGTCAAAGTTTTATGGGTATTTTCAGATCAGCCACTGATCTATTTCTTCTACATCAGTTATGAGGCTGTTTTTCAACTAGTAATTCAATTTTAATGAAGGAAAAAGTCAAAATAAAGTTTGTATAAGATTTGCAAACCATGTGAAGAAGGGTGAAGTAGGACAAGAACAATTATCTATTTAAGAATCTATCTAAGATTCATCTATTTAATGATTAGTTATTTATTTTTTAAATTAGATACCTTAATTATATTCATTTTTAAAAGTTTAGTTATATTACTGATATTATAAAAATTATCTGTTTGATGAGAAAAGTATTCAAGTACGACTTACGTACTTACCCCAGCCAAGACGAGGTAAGTGCCTAATTCCCTTGTAAATGTCTTTGTTGTGAATTTAATAATTTGTTCCTTAAAGTTTCCTGATTGACCCAGTTCATACGACATTCCACAGGTAGCAGTGTAACCAAAACACCAGAAAAAAATATGACCAATTAGGGCACTTTCCCTAAATGAATGTTACTCACTGGTTATTTCGTCTTGCTGCATGTCTGTAAGGTGCGCATGCGAGCAGGTCTCTTTGCCCCCTTTGCCAAGCATGGGTAAGCTATTGCACTCGGGCAGCCTGAAGTGACCCCTGGATTTGAAGAAGATGCCTCGTTGCTTGTTGTCCTCGACGAGGGCCCATTCGTTGTAGCAGAAAAGCTCCTTGATGGCGATGCAGTCCTCTCTGCAGAGAGGCTTCAATCGAGCTATGCCGTCCGTCCACTCGCAGCGGGGGAAGGCATAGTAGCAAAGAACCACCTCGGCAGCACTCCTGAAAACACACCAAAAAATCGATATTTACACACAAGTCCCTCGAAATGGTCTAAAAGCTCTCACGCCTCCTGAAGAAGTTTTGATGCAATCGTTTCTGTTTCGATAGAAAATACATCTTTAAAAACTTAATAAAAATTATCCAGGAAAGTTTTATAAAATTTCAAGTTATCAATCAATTAAAGGCTATGAAAAGCTGTAGCATTTAAGACTGAAGAATACTGAAAAACAAATTATATGTTGCATGTTAGCAAAAATATAGGTATTAACGTGCAATTAAAGGGATCTTAAAACTACATTCTACTACATACGGAATTAACACAGCAATCCTTTCTGCATAAACATTCATGCAAAATTGAAGAAAAGCAGTAGAATGAAATTAAAATAATCAAGTCACTAAAAATAACAATATTGAATTACATGAATAATCCTTCGCTTAATTCTGACATATCACAATATAAAACAATTTTAAATATCTCTATAATGATACTTCTATATTTTTATTGCAAACGATTAAAATGGATAAATTTACATTAATATTATAATGAATTTTGCAATTCTTATATCTCACAGATTTTTGAATAATTTTATTTAAATATTAAAAAACTAATTGTTAGTTGAAGTAGACACATTCAGCGTGCACATTAATTTAGAAAATAGGAAACAATGAGTTAAAAGACATTTTATCTAAATTAGCAACAAAAAGCAAGATGTAAATCATGCATAGAAGTGGAGAGCGATCATATATTCTCCGACATGAAATATATTCTAATATAGAAAGATAATATAGAATCCACAACATAGAAACTTCATTACATAAAATTACATTACTCCATTACATAACTTGAAATATAATTCAAGTTACAACAGATATATTGATATAGGCATAAAATATATACTCAATTACGCTCACAGAGCTTTGAGATTTTGTAGGCATTTTTATCATCTTAATTTTTTTTATTTTAATGTTTTTCTTCGTGTGCACTTAATTAAACTAATTAAAGTGTCTATTAACCTGTTTAGTTATAATTACTACCTTTTTTGCCCCCCCTCCCGAAATGTTTGTAAAATATAAAATGACTCGCTAACTAACAGACGTTAAACAGCGCTGCCTATGAATATTTTGTAAAACAGGGTTGGTCTAAATAGCGGCCTGTCAGTAAACTTTTGTGGCCTTCAGTTGGATGTGGGTGTGGGTTATCTAAGTCTCTAGGAGAAAATCGGAGATTTTTGGCGTCAAAAATCCCAGTTTCCCAAAGTTTCAGTGACCATTCAAAAATTAAAGAAACTAGCCCAAATTTTGTCTCACGGGGTTAGGCTCCGAAAAAATAATGCTCTCTATAAGACGATTACTTTAAATTTTTCTTTTATTAACATTAAAACTTAGAAGATAAAGCTACTATGCTGCGTACGTTTTCCAGCAAAGTCGGTGGGCAGAACTCTGATATAAACGTGTTTCCCCTCAAGCGAGAATGACGCTCATATTCCCAACAAATTATTTAATTCAACTTTACTGTGATTTATTAACGTGCCATTTGGTCACCCAAAATGGCAAAATCAGCAGTCAGTGTCCGAATGGCGCAATCGAATCCCATGATATTGGAAGTGTACAAAGAAATTAAAAATTGCAAG
Source organism: Pardosa pseudoannulata (assembly GCA_032207245.1). Classification (NCBI taxonomy): domain Eukaryota; kingdom Metazoa; phylum Arthropoda; class Arachnida; order Araneae; family Lycosidae; genus Pardosa; species Pardosa pseudoannulata. The sequence continues at coordinate 166,525,800 of CM063508.1, read as the reverse complement.
TTAAGAGAAGATTCTGCTGATGGAGAATCGAAAGATATTGTGCTGCTAAATTGGACTCCTTTTCTGCATTAGCAAAATGTAATTAAAATTGGGGAAAATAATTGATATAAATTTAGGTTAAATTTTAATGTATTATATATATGTGTGTGTGTGTGTGTGTGTAATCCGATAATTATAAAACTGCTGGACAACGAGAAAGTTAAACAGCTAGTAGTAATAAAAATGCAGTCGGCCGACATTGATGAGAAAGGCACAAGTCTAATTAAAACTTTATTTCAGAGCTGCTAAAACGGACATCTTTACTAGTCAACAACAGACAAGAGAAAGACACAAAAATCCCTCTGCTCGAACAGAGGTGCACCAAAAGCGAAGACAGAAAGAATTTTCCCACTTACTCAGCGAATTTAAGTGTATGATCAGGAAAAGCGCGGAGCCATTTGCTGACGACAGCTGGTAAACGTGTTGAATAGACAGAAAATTTACATCTATAATCTAGAAAGCTTTGGGAAATGGATCGAAAGAATTTTAGGTCGAGAAAGCTCCTTTGATTAAGAAATTTAGAGGCTGGGAAAAAGATTTTAAGGGATTAGAATGGGAGAGAGGAGGTTTTTAAGGAAATATTAAAGTTAAATAATTTTGATATATTACATATATATACACACATACATTGTATATATATATATATATATATATATATATATATATATATATATATATATTATATATATATATATATATATATATATATATATATATATATATATATATATATATATATATATATATATATATATATATATATATATATATATACCGTCCAACACACCGGTATAAGGTTTGGTTTGGTTTGAGTGCTACGGTCTACTTTTTGCAACACTAGGGCTAATGAGACCGGGACCTACAGCTTAAAGCCGATTCCGAACAGCTACGAACATCCATGCCATTGTGGGATTCGAACCCACAATCTCCGGTACCGAAGACCAGCATCCTAACCAATCGGCCATCGTACGGCCACCGGTATAGGAAGCATTTTCACTGGGACGCGGATCTTTTTAGTCTAGCCAGTCGTGTTATACATATAAAATATTAATATAAATGTGAGTTATCGTTTACCTGCAAGGCTCGAAGAGAGACGATATAAGTTCGCTCCAGAGCTCTTCTGTTATCTGTTCATTTATAGGAACAGGAGGACTGTCGCTTGTAAAATTGTAGTACACTAGACTGGAACCGTTTAAATATTTCCTACACACTTGTCCTGTGTAGGGTGCACAATATCCGAGCGGTTCTTCGTCCCCCCCTATTGGGCCATCTTCCTTGAGTTTATCGGAACCGCTCCCGGGATTCTCTTCCAGAAGCTTCTTATCCTCAAAAGGCTCTTCTTTGTCTTCGATTTCGTTGAGGAGAGAATCTTCCTCCAGGGAGCGGTCGTCTTCATCTTCCTCAGAACCATAGATCTCACTGAGGTTTTCGCCGAAGAAATCCTCCTCTGAAAGAGAGAGATTTATTGGTATTTGAATAAACGGGCAGCCACTTGTTCTGAATAAGAATGTAACACACACGGGTAACATTGAAAAGGAATAAAAGGATTTCCAGTGCAATATTTGAATGAAATCCGGTGAACACAAGATATTCAACTAAAATATGAATTTAAAAAATCTGAAAATGAAAAATATGAGACAAATATTTAAAAAACTAGATGAATAAAATAATCTGATGCGAACACTGCAGACGCCTGTTAAATTATACGCATGTTTTGCTGTATTCATTTGAACTTATTTTATTTCAACGCGAGATACTATCCTCCGATTCTTTATATTAAAGTGGACAGTACGCAATTGCTATCACCTTTCACTTCAACCTGAAGGTAAAAAATTTAAAGAATATTAGTTTAACAATGAGTAGTAATTTATTCAATATTAAGTACTACTATTAGTGCTAATAGTGTGTTGAAACTCTGACCAGGCCTAAGCCATTCAGCTCTTAGTGCAAATAGTAAAATGAGTGAAGCTCAAGAACTGCTATTTGGTGAAGACCGGTAACATTAACTGTCATCATTAAGTACTACTATTAGTGCTTATAGTGCGTTGAAACTCTGACCAGGCGTAAGCTATTCAGCTCTTAGTGCAAATAGCAAAATGAGTAAAGCTCAAGAACTGCTATTTGGTGAAGACCGGTAACATTAACAGTCATCATTACGTACTACTATTAGTGCTAATAGTGTGTTGAAACTCTGACCAGGCCTAAGCCATTCACCTCTTAGTGCAAATAGCAAAATGAGTAAAGCTCGAGAACTGCTATTTGGTGAAGATCGGTAACATTCGTTTTTTATAACATTCGTTTTCATAACTTTTTTTTCTCCAAAGATCAAAGGCAGCTAGATGCACAGGCTAAAGTGCGCGGTAGACCCTATGGACGAATTCACGCGTTCGGCACATTTAGTGGCCCAGCGTGTGGATGCAACCCCTGAACCATCGATCAAGGTCACCATCAGGAAGTGGTGAACAATTGGCTATAGAGTGGAGGATACATTACAGGAAGGCATTGGCCATTAACTGTGCTATCTGGCCATATATGACGACGGCTTCATGTCTTGTCAAAATCATCTTTCACGTACGGTTGTCAAATCATATAAAATCAAAATTATCAGGGAGAAATAACAACAAAAAACAAAGTGTCTTACCATCTTTAGGCAGTACATACAGCTGAAAGTGCTTGACATCGGTGACGTCGGTGGAATTGAGGCTGAGGAGAGCGTTCGTTGCTTTACAAGTGAAGCTCGTAGTCCGCGTGGCATTCACAGAGAGAACGGAATGCGTAAAAACGGGACCTTCTAAGGCGTACTCCTGCAACTGAAGACGAGGACGAGTTGAAAATATGTTCACATGACATAATAAGAGTCTACATTGTGATTAAATAAAAGTAATGACTGCCGCGGGGAACTTAAATATAAGCCCGTGAAAACGTTTTGAGGGGATACAACATCTTTAACCCTTAATTTGACAAGATGTTTTTTCAAATATTTTTTAATCTCTGTTATTTTTCCATGTCTGCATAGACATTAGGATTTCTGTAAATACTTTCTGTTTTACCGTAATAGAAATATATTTTAAAGTTTTTGTTAGATTTTTAAGCCGTGTAGAAGTTTTCA
>CM063508.1:166495152-166512652 GCA_032207245.1 Pardosa pseudoannulata | reverse complement strand
AATAAATTAACTATTCTATCTATAGACAAAATAATACTCCAAAATATTCCAACCATATTTTAAATTAATGATAAAAAGCAATCAAAAGTATGAAAATTAATGTACAAGGACACTTTTAAAAATTAACCTATTATTAAAAAAATTTTAAAGTAATTAATTTTTAAAATTTTTAAATAAGAATTGATTTAGTCTCAACTTAAAGTATATAATTTCTTTGAACAATGTCTTTTATAATTTCTTTTACAATGTCTACCTTCCCTTTAACATATTGAGTACACGAAATTTACTTTTAGATTTTTCGTTGACTGTCACCGGAGCGTGGGTCACGCAAAAATATGTATTTAGTAGATTTTTGACAGCGGGTAACGTATAAATACGATGTACGATTGTATGGTGTTTGTGTTGCTAAGCATCGACTTGCATTGTTTCTTTCCAGAAATTTATTTTGTCAAGTTACTCGGTCTTCTGTCGAGTTACTATCTTCAGAACATACGAGTCGTGTTTTGTAATTTGAAGTTCCTTTTTTAAAAAGTTTTTCCGAGTAAAACGAAGTAGTTTTCGATTTATTGCCTTTTACTGAAGGACAATTTGCGCGAGGTGCTATTCTAAAAACGCCCCCTGCACACGAAATAAACCCGTATTTTCAATGAGTTTAAGAGAGAGTTCACTGCCACTGAAAACAGGAACTAATCTCTGAAGAGAAAAACTCAATTTAACGGCTAAAGATCGACTGAACTTTAAATTCTATTACTGATATCAATCCACAAACCAAGAAATCTATTTTGAGACGAGAACGAAACAAAAAAAATTCCACGATTTATGGATAGATTACTTCTATTTTCTCCAGGAAATTATTTTTATCAACATTTTTTTTTCCTTTTCTCACGTTCGACCTGGGAAAGAAAACCTTTACGGTAGCAAAAATTTTCATCGAAGTAGTAGGTTATTTCAAATTCGAGATTCTAGAGACAGATTATCTCAAATTCGAGAGACTGGATACGATATTTGGAGAAATAAGGTTAATAATTATACAGGAAGATCTTGATGTTTTTATGTTAGAACTAAACAATAAAGAAACACGATTCGTGAGTTTGAATACGGGTAAGCCATTTTAAATTATAGTTTCCATTCTTTATTGAAAGATGCCTACTGCTTTATCTGTCATTCGTTGAAAACTTAAAAGGGACACATTTTAAACAATAACGGACGAAAGATTTTTTCCTTATTTTTCGATTTACAGTACCTTTTTTAACTATTATCATAAATACGTGGGATTTTCAGCATTTCTTCTTTATATTTATTTATCTTTTGTTGAATTTATTTTGTGTCTAAAACATAAGAACGCTTTATGAAAAGTAAAAAGTGAGATCTTGTTTAAAATACGAGGCGTATCCAGAAAATACGTTTCCTGATGTTTTCCCCTTTAAAGTAAACGTAATTAGCCGTGTCAAATGCACATGCGTAACAGATCTATGACGTATCAATCATAGGCCAGCTGGACAGGTGCCGACTCCTGCCAGTAACGTGGTAATGATGGTCCGAAATGGAAACTCTAATTCCTTCTCCGACCGTCTGCAAGGTTCGGTCGGTGATCTTGAATGCACAAAGCATTGCGCCAATTGAAATTCATCGTCAGCTCTGTCAGGTGTATGAGCCAAAACTGACACCCGAACACAAAATTCAACGCTTAGAAGTAGCACTGACATTTTTGCTACGGTACATTTTTCATGACGGCGACGAGTTTCTCGACAGGGTCGTCACGGGCAATGAGACTTGGATTTTTATACTTTACCCCGGAAACCAAGCAACTGTCAACGCATTGGCGTCATAGTGGATCTTATATCAAGACCAAATTCAAAAAGACACTGTCGGTACGGAAAGGGGTGTGCACAGTGTTCTGGAACAGGAAGGCTGGTTCCATTCACAGGCGGCAGAGTTCTACGACAGAGGGATACAAAAGTGGATCCCACAATACGATAAGTGTCTCAATTCTGGTGGTGGCTATGGTGAGAAATAGCTGAAACATTGCTGTACTTGTTGCCAATAAACATGTCCCTGAAAGTGTGAGTTCTTGTTTTACTTTTAAGTAGAGAAACTTACTTTCTGGATGCATCTCGTAATATAAAAATTTCCTGACATACTTTAAGCAGACTTATAATAACACAAAGTGAGATTCATTAATAATTTTTGCTTGTTAGTAAACAATTTTTATTTTATATTAGACTTTTATATACCTCGTATTCATTTCTTAACCCCACATCATTGAAAACTACTCATCTCAACTCTTTCTCTGTATTTAGGAGTTTTAATTGTACTTAACAAAATAACTGGGAAATTAGTAGGAAGATACAGGGTAATTTCCAAGTGATAGCCTTCTGAAACAATTACAAATAGGAATGCACTGGCACGTTGATTGTTTGATTTTATTCATTTTTGTCGAACAACCATGGCTTCAACAGTTCAGTAGAAACCAATTTTTTTGTTTATGTTACGAAATAATATGTAAAACGAACCAAGATTGTTGAAAAATCTACAGAGAAAAAAATTAAGCAAATACAGATCTCATAAGTAAAAATATGCAAGAGCATAATTATTAATATTTTAATTTACCGGATCTTTCATTTTACACGATTTTTCATCTGTCACTAAATATATTTTTAAAAGAAATCAATTGTCTAGCGGTTTTCTAGATTGTTTTATGATAAACTATCATCAATTATTCCTTCTTCTCTTTTGGGAGAGGGTTTTTTTTTTAAATAAAAAAAAACCCTATCCCACAATGACTGTCTTTTCTTAAAACCTTTTTAAAGTGATTAATGACACTGTCATTAAAGGTATTGGTGGCTTTAAAGAGGAAAAAAAAGCTTGATTTAAACGCCACTTGTTAGCCAATTTTCCTAATTATCTTCAGCGTTACAAAACTTTTTTATAACATGTTAGCTAGTACCTAGAGGCAAAATTGAAATATAGAAGAAAGTATGTGTAATGGTTCGTAAATCGAGATGATACTGCAACATTAAAAATGTTTAAGAACAACTACTAATGAGACCGGGAGCTACTGCTTAAAGCCCATTTCGAACGGCTACGAACATCCATGCCTGTAGCAGGATTTGAACCCGTGAACTCCGATACCGAAGAGCAGCTATCATTCGGTCATTGTACGGCAAGAGATAAAAAGAAGAGATAATAGATAAATAAAATAAAATAAAACATACAAACTTATTAAAGATAATAAACGCAATAAATCATTTCGAGGGAAATCCAAACTTTTAAACAATTATTGCTGGCAATACATGTTTAAATGATAATTTCCAGTCTTGAAAAGTTTAGATCAAGAAAAACAATTTTCTTTCATATGAAGTTTCGAAAACAGGTAAATGTTGCGGTGAAAAGAATCGACAATGAAAAGAAATTGGGGCTCGTACAAATATTTTTTAGAAACTAATTGAATGAATACTCTGGCAACGTAAACAGTGCTGCTGCAATTTGCTCTGTTTACCATCTTAAGTCCAAAATAGAAGGAAATTCCCAGCGGAAATAATGTTATAAATGAGAAAATCGCGTGCTCGCCGTATACTACCGCTCCAGAAAAAAAAAAAGCATTTTTATCTAAAAGAATGTTATAACAAATTTGTTACTGCTGTATTAAGAAAGGATAAACCAAGTTTGATCTTCTGTTCTAAAAGTGGAACGAGTTATAAATTAGAAAAATTCTCTGCCAGTAGACATTTTTTAAAAGAAATTTATTTTTTGAAGGGTGAGAGAATCTTTATGTAATGAATTTATTAGACCATAATATGAACTGTGCCAGATTTTGCTAAAAACATTTACTTCATTTTATTTTGAATAGACCAGGAGTTATGAAAAACAGGTATAGAGATTGTGATAAACATGTTTTTAAAAATTTTTAACGTAACGTTGCGGAGTTTTAAATATGTTTTTTGTTAAGTTTAAAAAAACGCACAACATGCATTCAAAACAAAAACTTAGAAGTTTGTTTTTAATCCTAGATAAAAATCAAGCAATGCCTTTTCACCATTTTGTTTGCTTTTGGACTTGTTTCTTCGTTCCAGATATTTCGAAACATTTGAACTATCCATTGTTAACAGTATATAAAAAGATATTGTAAAAGAAAGTATTAAACTTAATAAAAGTCAAATATAGATGGATAATTTCTATAAAATTTAATGCTCTAATTTTAAAAAAAGAAAAGAAAACCCATGGGAAACTAACAGCTGGTTTTAACACAACGATATTTTACAGGAATATTTCTCCCTTATAGTAAAGAATAACAACAGCAATTTTAGTTTTTTTTTTTTTTTTTTTTTTTTTTTTTTTTTGTTAGGCTTGACTAAAGAACTGGGTTCCCCCGCGAACTTGGCGATAATCGCTTAACATTTTCTCTTGATCTCACCATGTCCAAACAATCTGTATTTGTGTTATAATTTATATGATACTTGCATCCAACTCTCCTCGTGTAACTCTTTCCTTATATATTAAAAGTGCGCAATGCTTGAAAAAATTAGATATAGCAAACCATTAATGGTTCACTATGACTAATTTTTAATAATTTGGAGCTGTTGCGTTTGTAAACTGTTAAGGGATTAATTGCCCATAAATATAAATGTCCAGTTTTCAAGTCGTTTTCATTAATTAAGTAAGAGTATATACTTCTATTACGATGACGCACTGTGTATTAATTATACTCGCCAGAAAAAGCAAGAAATACAATGTTTGGATGGATTACCTTTGTGTTTTTGTAAATATCGCCAACATTTTCTCCAAATTAGCCAAAGGGAACCCAATTCTTAAGTAGACCCGGTTTGTTGATTGGTGCCGAGTTCATTTAGAAGTCATTGCCATAGAAAGATGGTTGTCATTGCCTCGAGAGGTTAGACTTCTAAGATTACGTTCTCCAAATGAAGAAACAGGGACTAATCAGAAGACTCCCAGGCTTGGCTTTACACTTCTAGAGTTATAGTTGGGAAGCTTGGGAAGTGTGGTTCCTTGCATTTTAGAAGCAGGGACTAAGCAGTAGATCTCGAAGCTTGGATTGCCACCTCCAACGGTATCGTTTGAGCACTTGGAAGTCATTGCGACCACGAACGTATTTTACGTGCCTCGGGAGCCGTTAATGAATACGGTGTATGTTTGGCAGGTTCGAGCCTCGATCCCGCTACCTTCTGTTTACGAGATCTTTGCTTTTCACGACTGAGATTATTGGATCTTTCAATTTATTTTATAAACATTTAAAGAAAATTTTCAGAGAAGTTCACAAAAAACCCTAAGGTAAGACACTTCTCTAAGTGCCCTAGCACAAGCCGTGTAGTAAAGTTGGCTCACAGCAGTAATATCAACTTGTACGAGGAAAAATTTTGAACTAACAAATCAGGCTGTCATACTGGGATTCGCTAAAACATCCCTAAAAACATACTTCTTTTTATCGTAATCAACATAATACAGATCCCTATGATAAGCCTGTTTCTTCAGGGAAAAACATGTCCCATTTTCCCCGTTTCAGTGGTTAGGATCAATGCTTGTCTCTCTGGAAACCATATTTGGGTAACATATAAAGGTAATTGATAAAAAAAAAAGCTCACTCGTCCGATTAAACATAAGAATAGAACTCGATGCCAATCAAATTTACTGCTTGATCAGAATTCTATAAATATTCAGCTATGTTTGTAACGAAATAAAAACATTTATCGGACAGATAAAGCAATAAGAAAGTAATTAACTTCATTCAAAAACCAGTGTACATATCCACATTCAGCAAAGCCCAAGACGAGCGAAATAATGGAGCCTACCTTCCACCCTCAACCTCGCTTGCGACGAGTAAGCCATGGACTTGCTGTTCCTCGCAATGCAGTGGTACAGACCATCATCCGCAAGACCCACGTTGTCTAGCCTCAGGTCTCCAGAATCTAACACCCTTACGTTTGCGTGTCCAGCATGGTGCAGAGATCTGCCGTTCTTCTGCCATGAGACCGTCGGATCCGGATTTCCAGAAGCAACGCACCTGAATAGGACACTGGAACCAGAGAGGACAGTGGCGTTCCGAGGCCCCTCGTGGATTACAGGCTCTCCTGGAAAGAAAACGAAAGAATGTGAAATACATTCTACAACAAACGCTATTACATATACATAATAACATATACAACTATAATATAAATACGAAGCATGTATTATGTTTTGTTGGGATAACTGAAAAAAACTTGGGAAGTAAACTTTGGTTAGTTTGGTTTGGTTTGGTTTTGAGCGCTACGGTCTACTGTTTTGCACACGAGGGCTAATGAGACCGGAACCTACTGCTTAAAGCCGAATCCGAACGGCTACGAACATCCATGCCATAGTGGGATTCGAACCCACGAACTCCGGTACCGACGATCAGCGCCCTAACCAATCGGCCAGCGTTCGGCAAACTTTGGTTAGAATGTGTTATTCGTTTTAGATAAATCTATAGTTCGAAACAGTTTTTATAGAGGATTACAGCTGGGATGTAATGTAAGCTAAATCTATATTTTCAAACTACCTAAACTGTCATTTAGGTCATCCTTAATTTCCCAGACCGATGGCATGGCACAAAGCAGCTAGTATATATATGTGTCTATGTGTACACATACATTTAAATATACATATACACTTTTTTAACACATACACTTGTGAGTGTATATATACATACGCACCCATATGAGTATGTATGTATGTATGTATGTATATATATATATATATATATATATGTGTGTGTGTGTGTGTGTGTGTGTGTGTGTGTGTGTGTGTGTGTGTAATATGGGCGAGCCTCATCCGAAAGAACAACACATTTTATTTCTGGTGAGATACAAGAAATCCATACTACAGGAAAGCACTTTTACAACATCGTGCAATTGCACACACACTTTTCTAGTAGGGATTTCTCAGGTAAAAAGTCTACGAATGATCCCTAAGCACAATTCATCAGGTGATAAAAAATACCCATGTTTAAAGAGAAAGCAATAACTAATGGGTAAAGTAGTACAGGCAGAGGCTGAATTAAGTCTATAGCGTGTCTGGAGGGAAAAAAAACAGAGTTACCGCGCACCCCCCCAACGTACTTTATGAACAAAAGTGATTGAATTAATATTAAAATATGTAAATAAGGGATTTTAATATTACATACCTCCCCAATAACATTATTTGTAATCATTTTTTGCATCAAGATATCTTACATAAAAATTATATTACATAAAAAAAATCTCTACTTGTCATAAAGATAATTAACATTTATACAAAATTAACATATTACGAAATTTCACGTAATGAACAGCGTTAAATTAATATATTACAAAATTCAGATCTCTTAGAAAAATAAACTGTGTTGCGATTTTGAATGAGTCTTGGTTTAAATATATTTATATATTATAATATATTTATATTTTATATATATATATATAATATATTATATATATAATTATCTATATATATAAATATATATATATATATATTATATACATATATATTTATACATACACATACATATACATGCATTTTATACACATACATAATATACATGCATATATATACACATCTACATATATATTCTAAATTACATTACATATTTTTTCATATTTCATACTACATATATATATACAGATATACATACATACATATATATATACTATTTATACATACTACATTTATATTTGTATTCCTACATATAATATACATATATCCTGACATACATTATTTCATATATTATACATACATATATAAATCTTATATACATATATACAACATATACATATATACATATATATACATACATACTAGAAAATTTTCATATAAATATAAATACATACATAATTATACTATATACATAAAAATACATACATATATATATATATACATACTACATACAATATATATACATACATACATACATATACATATATATATATTATATACATATATATAATATACATATATATCATATATATATATGTACATATACATATATATATAATATAATACATATATATATATATACATACATATATATAAATATACATATATAAACATATTATATATATATACACACACGCACACATAGAGAGACAGAGACAGACATTTATATTGTTTTAAAACTCAAGGTTAAAAATCTTACTCAAACAAATATTATAGAAGAAGAGGAATCTTGTGTGTTTGTTCTTAATAATAAAAGGGATAGAATAATACGAAGACAAAAATAAAGTAAATGAAATAAATTTCTTATTTTACCAGTTGAATACAAATCGAATCAAAACAAACAATACCGAGTCATTCATCTGTGATAGGAGTAAAAATGACATCGGCAACGGACGGTTTTTGAGTGGATTTTTTTAAATCGGAACAAAGAGATCACGTGCGACTCTGCCGCTATAAAAAGGACCGAAAGAAGGAAATAAAAGAGTATTTGCGAAGCACTCCTTTGTCGCGAGTTCAACTCCTCGAAACGAGTTATCTTAAAGAACAGAAAAAGAGACATAAAAGGAAAGGACAGTTCCAATCTGTCGAATGATGTGGCGTGAAAAGGATTGACCGCTCTGTCCACTTAGAGGGAAAGGAGCAGAAGGATACCGATTATTTTTTCGTTTGTTTGTTGTTACCAATCAGGGAAAGTGGGCTTTTCTGTTCGAATCGATCTCTTTTATGGGTGGAAACCGCATTCTCCAGGAGTAGAGACTCGCTTTCTAAAGATCTCCCAGTCTTATGAAAAGTGCCTTTCTATCTGGATGCTAAGAGGAATTCGAATTCCATACAAATAGCAATTTGCCCGATATATCACGCTTCGATAAATTGCGATTTCTGATGCATTCGGCTTTTATTGCCCATTGCATTACTGAATAAATAGAACGAGATGAAATAACTTCACAGAACTGTATAGCCAGAGAACGATGGGGAAAACATCGAGACAGGTTTTTCAATCTACTAATGATATTTTTAGGCGTTTGATGAAATGCATCAGCCACTCCGTTTGAGTAGCTGATATTTAGACGTGTTCAGAACATTTTATAGAGTGTAACAGTTTATTTTCAGTCAAACTGTCAGTTATTTCACCTATCAGGTAATCTAGTAAGCTATAGGCAGAAGTGTAAATTTTTCTTTTAGCTGTAGCGAGGGTGAATGTAATAGAAAAGAAATTTAACTTCGGGGCTATACTTTTATTTTTTGATTGTTAATTTGGTTTGGAGGGGGCGGTGTACTATTTTCCTACACAGGCGTTAATTTCATCGGGACCTACTGCTTAAAACAAATTCCGAACGGCTTAAAAAATTCCTCGGGTAGCGTGAGGGTGTCGAAGTGGTTATGACAAGACGTACAGCTTGGAAACAATAATTTTTATTCTTGATTAAAATGGAATATGTACAAATTTTCCAAATGGAAATCACAGAGCTCAAGCGGGGTGGTGCGGGCCTAAAAGTCCCAGGTTCAAGGCGAACCTAAAAAAACAATCTGCGGATAGCTGCCGACAGATATAGTTGTACAGGGGTACAACTGGGTCTCCTTGGGTTCCACACAAAGCTGGAGAAAAGCTCTAAAAAAAAACCAACCACCACAAGTCGAACTTCTGCCAATTCTCTTCTCCTGGGGACTCTCCTACGAAAAATTCGAGCCGCTTGACGTCACCTTTCGCCTCTTCCCATTGGCTTTTTCTTTCCGCGTCGCTGTTCTGGTAGCCTCTGATTGGCTCTGATTGGTCACAAGGTCTAAAATCAATGTTGTGGCACTCCAGGTTTGATTAGGCTGGAAAATACTGCTAACAGCTACAAAAATTCGAGAGACAAACGGTTTTTGTTGTTTGGTTTAGAGGGCAATAGTATCCTTTTTCTTTTCTACAAAAGGACCTAATACGATCAGGACCGACTGCTTAAAGCTGATTCCGAAAAAAATGTGAGAGAACGGAAAAAGAGAAACAAGTAACAAATGAATAATTATTTTTTAATTCTTATAAATCAATTGTTTTCTTTTAAAAAAGATTATACCATTTTTTATTTATATAAAGATTGAAAAATGATTTCCAAAATTTCTTATAAATTATATTCGAAAATATAATTCTCAAGAAGCAAAAATTGCTTAGGTTTTAAAATAAAGATTGATAATCCCTAAAATTGTATTTAAATTTTTATACATTTTAAAAAGATTAAATTATATACAGACCATACTGTAAAGAAATTACATTTTCCGATGTCATTCCTATTATTTTTGTGTAAAATTTATTGAACTCAACAACTTAATATCATTCATTCAAACAATCTGATGTCTCTAAACAAAACTATGTTTAAAATGCTTACGGGTAGTGTAAAGCTAATTATTTAATAATGTCAATCCCAAACGAATGCAAATTTTTCCACCGAAACTAAAAGTTATGGAATAAAATAAAGCAGCAAAAAATTTAACAATTACCAATTAATTTTTATTTTAAATCTTCTTTTAAAAAATTCCGTCTATTTCTTTCTCACACGTTCATTAAAACATACAGTTTTTCCATTATTTTTTTCGTGGTATTTCCAGTTCCTTGATTATTTCTTTAAAAAAATTAAATTAGGTTGTTAACTACTAATTCGGAAAACGTAGCCTACAGAAAACAACAACAAAATAAAAAGAGTACAACTCGTTTATGATGATTTAACACAGATTTGAAGTTGAAATCGGAAATAATTGGTATGAAATGTTAAGTTAAGCATAACTCGCTTTTAACGAACAATCCCAGTTATAGAGAGAAATATTTCAATTGTTCATAATATTTCTATTCTCGTCAATCTCTCCAACTCGGTTAACCCTTTCTTGGAAGCAATCCTTTAACATTCAGAAGTCTAATTAAATTTATTGATAATTCATAAATTTTTCAACACTTTTGAGTGCTGGCTAAACTTTTTCTAAAATCCAGGGATGCAAATGAGGATGTTTACCGGACTTTGCCCCTTATTCGCAATCCTCCCCCCCCCCCAAAAAAAAAAGAAAAGAAGGCAGTTTACAGCAAATTAACTCCTTGGCATACAAATAAAACGGAACGCACACGAAAAATAATATTTAATTCGGATCAATCCAAAAATTACATGCTAGCTTAGAAACGGAACACATTAATTTGAAATTCGCACCGCTATATAATATTTAATGAGATTTATATACAGCGTGTTTCAAAAATGACCGATATATTTGAAAAATCAATAAAAAATAAACGGACAGCGATAGAAATACATAGTTTATTTCAATATAATTGGGACAATATTAAATTTTCAGGCAGATAAATTTTCAAAATTAGTTACAATATTCCCTAACAGATGACGCTGTAATCTGAAAAAATCTAAACAACGAGATTTTCTAGATATCCACCAAGCTCAGCAATAATATGGGGTTTTCTCAGAACGAAATTATCAGAAACCCGCGTAAACATCTCAGGCGGGATTACTTCACATACTGAACAGATGTACTGCTCCAGTTATTCAAATGTTTCTGGATAGTGGCGGTACACCTGGTCTTTTAAGAGGCCCCACAGAATAATGTCGTAGTTTAGATTTTTTCAGACTGCAGCGCCATCTGTTGTTGAATATTGTAACTAATTTGGAAAGTTTGTCTGCCTGAAAATTTACTATTGTCCCAATCATATTGCAATAAACTGTGTATTTCTATCATTGTCCATTTATTTTTTATTGATTTTTAAAATATACTGGTCATTTTGAAACACCCTGTATCATGCTAACGGACAACAACTAAGTAACAATAAAAGATAAGTTAGTATTTCAGTAAGGTATGTAACATTTTAAAGCATTTTCGAATAAGTAGTGAACCTAACAGTTTTACACTTTTGTGTTGTTTCACTTCTTATATTATTTTTTAAAGACCTATGACATCTTGAACATTCTAATCAAAAAAGAATCGAAGCACAATTCAACGATAAGCAATTATATCGTTTTAATATTTTATTGCACGATGTCTGTCGGAGACATTTCTTGACGTCTCGGAAATATCAATGTCTACATTGGCAGATGAAATGACTGACGACCCCAAACGTCAATGCATTTCAAGGAATTAAGCGACTTTTTTTGTATTTAGAAATAAATAAAGAATATATAATGTAGTAAGTATATATATATATATATATATATATATATATATATATATATATATATATATATATATATGAACTCTCATTTATTCGCGAACACGTTTAGTATGAGCATTCAGTTATAACATACAAATACCGCGGTTCCTTCACGCACCTTATAAGCGAGTTCGACTGTAAAATGAAAATTTCAAATCCTGAGAACACAATTCTGAAACGATATGGATTTGGAAGTTTTTGGAACAGAATTAAAAAGACACTTCATTTTATTTACTCCATTTGAGTACAAAGAATAACCTAGAGATAAAATCCCCTATTAAACATCATTTTTATTCAGTTTTTCTCCTGTTCTAATACGGCTTAGTCTCTCCGAATAAAAAATAACTGGCGTTTGGAACTTAAAGCATATATGTTAGAAACATTCAAATTCGATTTATATGCTACTAGATCGAAATATCGGATTCAATTTGCTGTATGTAAATGTGTGGAAGAAAACTTCTCACGATGCAAGGGTTGCGTGTTTCAAGATTTATTTTAAACTAGCTTTACATCGTGGTAGTATGACTACGTCAATACTAATTTAAATTTTTCAAAATTGACGAGAGAACTATTTCGAGTTTTGTATGATTTAGAAAATTTTTGAAATATTACTTTTTAAACGTGGAACAGTTACATTTTGCTGGTAAGGTTGTTGTTTTTTAAAAATTAAAAAAAGGCGGTTGTAAAGTAGAAAATGTCCAAGTAATTCGAAAATTTTGTGGGGAACTGTTGATTTCGGAAAAGAGTGGACGAAAAAGATTTAACAATTTGCAAAAGAGTTTTAGAAGGCTTTGTCGTTGAGAGTAAAAGCTATTTTTCGTGTTTAGCCCGACCTTCTCAGAGATTGGCACGTGTACTATTAAAAAAAACTCCTGCTTACTTGTAGTTAGTAACTATCGTCGACATTTTGCAACTCCAGGAACAGTTTTCTGCTTAGACCCTGCTTCTAAATTACGAGGACCCAATTGAGCGAAGTCGTTCTTTCACACTGGAGGTGATCATTAAAATAAAAGGAGCACTTTTTTGCCTTAATACGAATAGAATATGGCTCAAATCTTGCTTAGTTTGTCCAAGTCATATTAGAAACAACAACAACATAGTTTGGGAATATGAATTCATGAAAGCAGCTATAATCTTAGACATTTCTGATAATAAAAAACTTTTTATTTCCATGTGTAGCGACTAAGTGAGCTACTGTTTTACCTGTCGAATTGCGTCATACGTGAACTTGTAATTGCAACGAATATTGCCGCACAAAGAAGCTTTGCCAAAGAGCTCTGTGGCCGAATGGTCAAAGCTCGCGATCCAGACCCGGAAAATTGTGGGTTCGATGTTTGCCATGGTGATTGGTCCAAAGCCCGGATTTTTAATTTAAAAATGTTATTTATTGTTTCCTTATGTTCTTAAACATTCTAGATCTTTCTTTAATATGTAAATTAGTTATTTCTCGAATATTCTGTTCGGGTATAAAAGCTGATACCCATTAGCTGTAGGCATCTTCCTGATCTTGTAAAGTTGCAAGTTGCTACTTAGCTTCAATAAATTCATCTGTTAAGTTAAGCGGTGTGTTCATTCGAATCTTCGTGACAATATGATGAAATGGTGTTTGTGTGGCTGAAAATCATTATCTTCTCTTGAATTATACAAATGCACTGTATGCAAAAGATTTTGTTACTAGCATTGCACTCTTCAGGCGATATTTACGCTCTGGCTTAATATCAACTGGAAAAGAACGAAAGTTAGTTCAGTGGTGTACTTTGGTAATGCTCGCTCATATAATCTCGCACTCGAAATTAGTTCAGCTGTACATGAGCAGCAGTTTTTGGTATCGTGGTCATACATTTTCGCACAGCAACAGCTCCGAGATCTAGTGCCCATGCAGTCTCCCCAGCATTTTAGGCAGTTTTGGAGTGTTTACTGCTGTTTGCTTATATTAATTAGAGTTTCTACTAGAGTCATGCTGAACGCCGCTTTACTGGATTGAAAAATATTCTTATAAATAATTAAGTTTTTATTAATATAAAGAATATTTTAATTTTTTTTATTGTGACTTTTAACGAACAACGTCATTTAAGTTTAGAAGATTCATTACCCCTGATATTCTGGAAACACCCACCATTTCTTACAAATGAAAATAGAAGGGGAGGTTAAACATAGATAAGAATCGTTATCTAGATAACCATTATCTTATTTTCTGGCTATTCCAACTTGAGCTTAAGATTTTTCCATCAAACAGGGCAAAGAATTAGACTCTATTATGCCAGCTGTCACACTGCCTCCTTTTCAATCAATCGTTTTTCTTTCTTTCGCAAACAATGAGGGCTTTCACCGTTTCGTATTGAAGATTATTAATCGAAATCCTCGCAATCTTTTCTAGCCCCCCTCCAAGTGCGCCATATATATCCACTTCTGACGTTCCAATGTCTTCCCCTCAAGACCACTGATTATTTTTCCAAATAACCCCGAAAGAGAGGAATCAATCCATCCATCATCGACTTTAAGTGCCGGAGTTTCATTTATTAATTCTGCCCGCACACTCTTTGGGGCAAAGATTTGTACGGAGCAGAAGTGAGACACCACACCAAAAGGGTCGTTAGTGGAAAAATAAACCTGCATTTTATTACTGTACTTTTGTCATCAGAAGGAAGAAGTAAGGCGATATTCGGGTAAATTTTCATTATTTTATCTTTATGAAAGAACTCATTGATTGAAATATGAAATGTATATATTTCAGGTGAGCCAAAAGTCCGTTAAAACTTTTGAAGAGAAGAAAGATAGAAATAATGATAAAGATGTGCGGTTTACACGAAAGAGGTAAAAAAAATAAGGCGGATTTTGTTTAGAAGCTCAAAAAAATACTTCAGTCGCCGGTAATGCGAGACATGCGAGATTGATAGAAATCAATCTTGCAATAAAAGAATCTCTGATTCGGTTACAGAATGTCATTACCCAGTCAAGCGTTGTTGGTGAAAATATTTTATATGAATGGGAGAGACAGCAAGGGTTGCGTTGCGAAAATTTCGGACGTCAACAACTGAGAAAGTTCAAAAATGCCCGGTATCGTGTGCTGGAGTATTGAAGCTTGAAACTTGTTATGTTGTGTATAACAAAGAGTTACAGTTTAACAACGCTAGAGAGAAACTGACCTAGAGGTGAAAGAGAAGAGAGTGACCCTCATTAGACCCCATTGGTCAAGAGGAGTTGCTAACCGCTAACCGTGGAGTAGCCCTCTTCGGCCAAGGCAACGCTGCCCAACGAATTTTTTCGAGAGATCTGCAGGCCCCCTTGGAGAAAGAGCAAGGAAGAAGGAGCGTGGAGCTTAATTTCTTCTGCACCAGTTTTTACACCATTTCTTTTTTACACCAAGAAGCCATGTTTGGCATATCTTCAACCGAGTGTGGTTCCATTGGCATAATGGCCTAATTAGCGTCTTTATTGCTTATTCTCACCTATATTTATATTCAAAATAAACAAAATTCGGCAGGAGGAATTAGTTTTTTCCAATTATGTACTTTCTTACGAGTACTCCACTTATATGTGCGGCTGTCTTAGACGCTCTGCGGCCTTATCTTAATATTGTGGAAGATCCTCGTTGGCGAAGAGTCGCATTATTGCGATGGAAACAGTTATGAATGATACTTCTGCATAATCGCCCACGCTAATAAGCAGTTCTCGGAAAGCTTCAAGGGAAAGCTGAATGTATATCACCCATCGATTGATTCCACAGATCCTCCACAGGTTATTGCAAACTGCCATTTTTAATCCCCACAGGAGCAGGTAGGAGTCTAGAAAATGGGCAGGACTCCTGCGAGAGCCCCCCCCCCTTCCCCAAAGCACTACTTACTGTATTCCCAACAGGTTTGTAACTGGGATCATTCCCAGATCGCATGGTCTAATGTAGTTTGTGTTATTTTTATATCTACTATTATTATTATTATTACTATTATTTCTTTTTATATTATTTTTTAACTCATAATTTCTTTCTCTTTTTTATGCAATTTGTAATTTTTATTGTTTATTTGTAAATAAAGGTAATCCCTATGGTTAGGCGCATGCTGGGCGATTTGTGTTCCCGGGGTTGCGTTCAATGCCTATGCCACCCGTATGGGAGGTTGGTTGCAACCTGCAGGGGTTACAGTCGAGAGACACAGCTATAAGAGATTTGTTTGGAGCGCTACGTCTACTTTTCGCAACACGAGGGCTAATGAGACCGGGACCTACTGCTTAAAGCCGATACCGAACGATACGGCTAAGAACATCCATGCCACAGTGAGATTCGAACCCGCGAACTCCGGTTCCGAAGGCAAGCACCCTCACCATTCGGCCATCGTTCGGCCATCTATAAGAGAATAATTTTCAAAACGGCTTTGGGAAGAAAAAGTTTGATTTTTTAATTTTTTTTATTTCTACATTTTTAAAATCTCTGGACATTTTTTAATCCTATTGAAATAGTCGAGTTATAACTTGTAAATCTATACAATGTTTGCATTGAATATCATAGCTTTTAATGAAAATTTAAAAACTTTAAATGCATTTTACTGAAAATAATGTTTTTTCAACTTGCGCGCACTGTAAATAAAAAAATATAAAAACTATTGTACACATAGATTTCATACCTTCACAGTAAATATATTACAGACCTACGTTGAAACTCTACATACTTTATTCGCTTTGCTTATTATATATTCATTTAGCTTTATAGTATTTGAAGTGGAATTTTCAAACATTATTTAACCTTTTCAGAAAATTTATACCCCTGATGTAATATTTCTGATACTTTTTAAAAATTTAAATAGGTGGTGAATGATATCTAATAATTATTATTTCTAAAAAGTAAAAATTATTAATGGAACTCATGGTGTTGTTGCAAGTCTATTCACAGTGTGTCAAAAATATTTTATCTTTTTTTAATACAATCACTTTTCACTTTATATGCTAACTGCTTTTTAGAAACAAGGTAAATTCAGAAAAAATATTTTTGTAAAAAATAAAGAACAAAAGGCGAAAATTCCATGCATTTGACATTATAACTAAAATATGTATGATAAAAATAAGAAAAAAATCCTCCACTTTAAGTTGCTTAAGGTAACCGACTACGTTCGGAGCCAAAAGTTTTAAATAAAGTTTTTATAAAATATTTTTTTTTAGTTATTGCAGTAAGCAGGTTGAAGCCCAGTGGCGTTGGAGTAGTGCTTCGCGTTCCCACGCCGCAGGTCCGAGGTTCGATCCCCGGGCTGGGCAAGGTTGACTCAGCCTTTCAAACCTTCAGTGGGTAGAGAAATTGAGGACCAAGCATGCTCGGGAACTAAACACTGGGGGTTCCGCGTAAGGTTGACCACCTAACCGGAACATATGCTTCGCACTCCAGGGCCCTTGGTATAG